>OU898280.1:45726200-46313700 GCA_918026665.1 Diabrotica balteata
ATTTATGTGCAGCTTGCTCCTTATTTTCTTCTTAATGCAAAGTATCTGTCATTTCATTAACATCTACCAAATATGTCCAAACCTCTTTACTGTTTAGAATGTCTACCATCTTAGACAAAGTTGAATGCTTGCATGAAGAAGCCATTTGAATATGCATTTAGACTACAAGTTAAACACCAATGGAGATATGATACAGCCCTGTCGGACACCTTTTTATTTATGGCCGCTTTGAGTAGTGTAGTTGGAATATCTTAAGGTTGCTTTTTGATTCCAATAAAGGTTTTGTATTATGCGGAGATATTTTTCGCCTACATTTATTTTCTGTTGTTCATACAAATTTTTTCATGCTTAACGCTATCAAAAGCCTTCTAGTAGTCGATAAATAGAGATATACGTTTTTCTGGTGATCAAGACATTTTTGAATGAGCGTTTAAGTCACAAAGAGCGCCTATCATATTCTTATTTATATCTTAAATTTGTTATAGATTCGTTTCTGTATGATCTTTAAGAATATTTTTAGTAACTGGCTCATTAGGCTAATAAATTTAAATTCGACCTATTTAAGGGAACTAGATTCCTTAGCACCTATCGAGTTGCTTTTGAGTTTCTATCGAGGATCCACAGAGATACCTTCTCTTGTAAGTCTTGATGTAAATCTGTTCAAAACTACAACGCCATTTGAATGTTACAGCAAATATGTATTAATTATAAAGGTGACATTATTTAAAGATTTTTTACCCTCATATTTTGTAGCTTCCCTCATGTATACCTGATAATTGCATTGACGATGGACTTATTAATCCGACAACATTCTGTATGTAATTTTAAAATAACTGTATCTTTTATAAAGGTTTTTTTTAATAAAAGTTTTTTTCATTTTCCTTGTGGATTTTATTTTAATTTAAATTTTAATGTACGCTACTGTAGTTGTAGCTGTAGCTATCTGGCTCGAGGTTTCTGAGCCTAGTGTATACATGTGTTGAGTTTCCCAGCAGACTTCATAATAAAAGTAAATATTTGTATCTGCTGAATTAACGCGTTACATTATGTCCTTCGCACGCTTGAGCCCTTCAACACAGCACTGGTGCCCTTAAGCTAATTTTTATGTAAAACGCCGTTCTTGGGGTCTTTAAATCTTGTGAAGTCTCAGCAATTTCCGATTATCTATGTTAAAAATCTCAAAGACAAGTATAAAAATTTAACGAATTTATTATACAGATTAGTTCAATGTAATCAGTTGATATATACTTAAAATATTTCGTGCTGTAATAAAATTCAAACTGTCCAAAACGTCACTCAAATTAATTTGTTTAAGGATGATCATCAAAAAATAACGATTATTTCGCATATTTTCGGTAAAATCAAATACCATAACGTAATAAGAAATAAACTATTTATATAACAATAAAAATACCTATTAGATCGTATAAAATCTTTTATTTTGTCTTTTTGTTAAGTATTTTCCAGTTGTGAGTTTACTTTTTTAACCCTTCACACAGCTTCCTCTCCCCCAGTCACTTTCTCCAAGACGTCTCTATATCGTGACATTCGCTGTATATTAGGGTGGAGCAAAAACAATATTTTTGATTTAAAATAGCCCATATACAGAATAGTTGTCTTAGGTCAAACGTATTCTTTAAGAATAATTTAGATTATTTTAACTTATTTAGACTTTAATTGTATTTAAAACCACTTTATCTTTTTCCATTCTTCTCAACATGTTGACATACGTGACTATATCCACTCAACTTATTCTTAATATCCGTCTGTAGGCCCATAACTCTAACGCTTCTAATCTGTGCGAAACATCTTTCTTTAGTATCCAATAAATTCCAAAAATCCAAAAGAAATTGAAATATCCCTGCTGCAAAGTACTTTTTTCAGTTTGTTGAAAGAATTTATTGCCTGTCCTATTCTTGCCTTAAGCTCTTCTGTGTACTTATTATTTTCATTAATTATTGTCCCAAGATATTTATATTTCTAATTTTTTTTAACTTGTCCTCCATGAATTATGTTTTTTGGCGCTGTTGGGGTTTTGTAATTACCATAAATTGTGTCGTTTTTGTGTTTAGGGACAGTAGGTTTACTTCACTAACTTCTATCGCTCTGTCAACCATTTGTTGTAAATCCTCAAAACATTCCCCTAATAAAATAGTGTCGTCGGCAAACTGTATATTATTGATTGGTCCGCCGTTTACTTTTATTCCGATAGTTAGTTCCTCTAGTGCTTCCTGCATTATTTCCATTGAATATAAATTGAACAAAGTAGGAGATACGACACAGCCCTGCCTGACGCCCCTCTCAATCTGTATTTCATTTAAAAAGACGTTGTTCTCTTTTACCACAACGATCTGATTATAATAAATAGCGCTAATGATCCTAATGTCTCTCATATCTGAGTTTTTCTTTTCAAGTAATTCGATGAGACGGTTATGCCTAACCTTATCGATGGCCTTGCTGTAATCCAAGAAACACATGTACTGGCTGATTTACATCCATGCACCTCTGCACAAGTACATTCACAGCGAACAGGGCTTCCCTCGTTTTTAGTGCATTTCTAAATCCAAATTGTGTCACTTATGCTCCTGCTGAAGTTTGTTGTGTATTCTGCGGTGTATAATTTTTACAAATATTTTAAGCAGATGATCATTAAACTGATTATCCGGTGGTTTTGGCATTCTTTTGCATTTGGTGTTTTTGGTAGTGTTATGAATGTTGACATCAGCCAATCTCGTGTAATGATCCCTGTACTATATATTATATTGGATAAGTCGGCCAATATTCCAATTTGCTGTTCTATCAACCGTTTTATATCTACAGGTATTTTGTTAGGACCTGTTGTCTTGTTGTTCTTTGTTTGCTTTATCGTCTCAAATACCTCATCTTCTGTTATGTCTAAGCCGTTGTCGAACTTTTCCTGCTAGTACTATCTCAGTCCATTCGTCTTTAAATAGCTCTTGAATATATTCCTATCATCTTTTAAGCTTTATACCGACGTCTATAATTATTTTGCCATTTTTATCCAGCAGTATGTTTGATTTTTTTTTAATATTAGCGCCTGTTGCGTCAACAAAGACAGAGCACTGCTAAAGACTGTTAAACATAAAAAATGTCTTATCTGGGACATATAGTAAGAGGAAGTCGATATACAATTTAACAACTGATCCTTAAAGGCAAAATAGAGGGCCGTAGAGGTGTAGGAAGAAAACAAGTTTCTTGGTTAAAAAACATTCGTGAATGGACTCAGATACCAAATGCAGGACAATTATTCCATATTGTAGAAGACCGAGAAGCCTTCGCAATGGTGATCGCCAACGTCGGATAATTCTGATATGGCACGCGAAGAAAAAGAAGTGGCTGTTATTTTTCTAATTTTTTTATCTTATCATGTTTCTCTACCAACTGTTGGCATTTTCTGTTCGCATCTTTAGTAGGAATAATTTCTATTTGAGTGAGCTCTTCTTTAATTTTTAGTGTGACTTTCTCTTTTGTTGATATATCTATTAAACGGGATACTCGTCTCCACTCTACTTTAGTATGCCACAAGCTTTATTAGATTTATTCTAAACCTTCCTACAACTGGATTGTTATCTGATTTCACATCAACTCCGGAGTATGATTTTACTGATTGTGGAACTTTGGTTTCGTTTGCAGATGAGAAGGTAGTCAATTTGGTTTCTGATGACGTTATGTTGGTTGTCTGCTGGAGATTTTTATTTATAGAGTCTCCCGGGCGGCAGATCATAATAAGTATTCGCGACAATAAAATCGGTGTATTGGCAGAATTAAGCCAATCTGTCTCCTCTCTCGTTACGGGTGCCTAGTCCAAAGTTTCCAATAAAATCACCTTGACTTCCTCTACAGATTTTTGAATTTAGATTTCCCATCACTATTGTAACGTCTCTAGACTTGGTTATTTCTAAAGCTTGTTGTAATTCATTATAAAACTGTTCTAGCTCTTCATCCGACTTTTCTGCAGTAGGAGCATATACTTGAATTATATTAATTCTAGATTGAGCTGTTTTTAGTGTTACCGTAACTCTATCCGAGATGAGTAAGAAGCCAGTTACAAATTTATGGGTAGTTTTGTCAACTAATATCGCTACTACGTTCCAGTGATTTGCTTCATGATCATTACCAGAGTAGTATATCTTTGTTTGGCCTACTGATGTGTCACCTGAATTGGGCCATCTAGTCTCACTTAGTCCTAATATGTTTATGTCAAGTCTTTCCATTTCCTGAATAACAGTATGGACTTTACGTGCTTGGTATATTGACTTAACATTCCACGTGCCTATCTTCATACACTTTCTGTCGATTTTAGTCTTCTTTTTGGACGATGTGTTAATAATAGGTATTTCACAGGGATTTCGTTTGATATCGACACGAGAGACCCTGTGGTCTATGTGTGATTTGCCTCCCCTACCGGATCTTGGCCTCCGATATCCATGATCAGTAACAGAGTTAATTTTTTGTACAGCCATTATAATTGTACTAGGGATATCTGTGTAAAATCTTTAATGTAGTGGTTTCCTCTTGCCTTCTACATTCTTATGCCGTTAACAGCTTTTTTTGTACATCCGCCTTCGAAGCTGATTTCTCAACACCAGGACAAAAGTTTTGCACACTGCTGCTCTGAAAAGATTTGTGACTGTTGTATTGAACCACGAAAGTAGATTTTTTAGCCAGGAAATCCTTTGCCTTCCTGGTCTTTCTTTTTCTTTTAGTTTTTCTTGTAAAATTAACTGCAGCAACCCATATATTTCGCTGTTCCTCATTATGTGACCGATGTATTCGATTTTGGTTGTTTCTGTTGTGGTTAACAACTCTGGATGAACAATTTTGGATATCGTTGGAAACAAAACAGAGTATAATGGAAAAATTTTAATTGAAAATATGATGTAATTAAGACACCTACGGCAACAAAATTTAAGATATAATAAAAAATTTAGTCACCACTAGTTAAGCTGAGGGAACACAGTGGAATCATATAAAACATAGAAGTTTAACTGAGGGATCATATTGGAAATACATTGATAGAGAAATCCCAAAGAAAATCGTGTAATAAGCATGATGATATAAATTTTGTCAATTACAAAAAGTGATTAGAAGAAAAATTGTTGGATACCTAAGAGGATAAAGCAATAACATCCTCACCAACAAATAGTTAAATAATAAATTGGCGAACAGCTAGTAATATTTCTTTTACTGTTACCATACTAAAGGCATACCTATAAGAAAAAGCATACCTGTATGTACCGAATTTAAAGGGAAAAAGACACCCTACTCCCTGCCTGAGGAGAAGAAACTCCGTTTAATACGGGAACTTTTTCTTCAGGTGGAGGATAGGCGTGAAAGGGTTATTGGTTTTGTGTATGAGAAACTGTCACTGAGTTGAAACTCAGCGAGGCTGTTGGACGGATGAAGATTTGAAAAGCACCTGGCACAGATGGAGTCATGCTGGAGATAGACTCGCCGCACTAAAATACCCGCAGGTTTTTCTGAGATTGTTAAACAAACTGCTTGAATAACAGCAGTTTCCAACAATGTTAAAAGAAACTAAGGTTGTCCATATACCGAAAGGTAAAGGTCAAGAGAAAGAGGTAAAGCGAAAGGTAAAAAGAAAGCATGCGCTAAGCGATCGCCATTATGGTTTTAGGGTACAGTCACAGAAGTATCTTCTTTAGTTAGCCAGGATACAAAGAAATGGGTGACTCTCCTCCTGCTTTATATTAAGAATGCCTTTAATACGGCATCATTGGAAAAAATTTTGTCCAGGCTTAGAGAATTGGGCATTAGTGAATACCTGGTCAACGTAATTGACAGATACTTCACTGATAGGTCCATAAGAGGAAAAGATACTAGTATCAGTTTGTCGCAGGGTGTTCCACAGATGGGTGTTAAGGCTACAGATGTCAAGGGGATATACTCTTGTAGCTTAGGCCGATGATCTCGCATTGGTTACGAAGGTGAGACAGAAAACGGACATGGCTAATGCGGCTAATACAGCCCAGCGTCGCATTAGTAGGTGGAGCAGAGAGAACGATCTACAGCTAGAGCCTCAGAAAACAGAGGTATTAGTTCTCAAAGGGACCCAGGAAAAATCCTCTCTTCGCTTTGTGGTCGAAGGTGTGGAGGTTGCACTAGTTAAATCAATTAAATATCTGGGAGTCTGATTGTCGAAACGTCTAAGGTTAGGAGTACACATCCAAAAGACAGTAGAGAAGGCAAACCGACATCTGTCAGCGTTGATACGGTTAATGCAAAAAATGGGAGGTCCAGAAAGCACCAAAAGAAAGGTGCTAATGGAGTTTTCTAGTCGGTAGTAACCTACGCTACCCCTGTGTGGTGAAGTGTACTAAACACTGCGAAATACGCTAAGCTGATGGAGACTTCGCAAAGGCGAATGCTCCTCAGAGTGCCTAGTGTATATAGGACAGTCTTGAATAAGGTTTTATATGTCATTGGAGCGGTGATAGCGATCGTTTTGTTGTGTAAAGAGCGAGCGAGGATGTATGCGGAGGATGGATGTAAATATATATGATAATGGGAGAGACAGAACGATAGTAGAGTGGCAGAGAGAATGGGCGAATGATAGTGGAAAGGAAGATGGACGAAGGAGCTTATTCCCGATATAAGACCGTGGTGGGAATGTAAGCTCAAGAAACTAGACTACCTCCTGACGCAGTTTCTGACCGGATATGGCAGTCTTGGCACCTTCACAAATAGAATAGGAAAATCTGCCTCGGCAGACTGTACTGTTTGTACGGTAGCAGACGCACCCGCCCACATTTTTAACTGCCAGAGATGGCAAACTGAGCAAACTGGCAAATGAGATTAGAGATTTTGGGTTGAGGTGAATGGGTTGCGGGCTGGATGAAAGAAACATTGTAAACATAATGTTGAGAGGAGAAAAAGAACGGGGAGAAGTCTGATATCTGGGGCGATAAAGAAAAGGAGCAGGAGGACAGAAGAGGAAATTAAGCCAGGGATCTAAAAATTTATAGTTATTATTATTTATTAGTTTATGATCTAACGTCTAAACATTTTCTGATTTACGGTAATAGTTATGGTTATATATAAATTTTTAGTATTTTATTTTAGTTGTATATTGAGTGGCAAGATCCCCTCTCTGGAACGGTGGTTAAGGTTTTACCCGGAACACGGTTAATCTGGCACTACTTTGGGGTCTTCTGGCTTAGTATCACACTCGGCCGAAAGATACCAGGGTGTCTTGATCCGTGACGTAGAGGTCCAAAAAAGATTTCCCCCACCGTTGCCTGTCAGAATTCAATGGATACCTTCTTAGGCTTTTACTGGAGTCTGGCAATACGGCAATTAAAAAAAGGCATGACATAATAAAATTATTTAAACCTAAATATGTAAATTTGCTATTTGAAATAAAAGAAATGGAGTATTAAGGTGTTTACCATATCATTCAGATTAAATCTCAATACAGCTTGTTTGGTCAGAACTTAAAAATTATGTTGTAATATAAAATGTATGTTTTCCTTTTTGGTTCTATTCAAAGAGTATCAGATTAATTATTTGAATCATTTTCCCTAGAGAAGGCAGAAAACACTTTCCCTAGACAAAGTGAAAATTACTAAGGATGATTTTATTTCATAGAAGCCATTATTTAATGCTACCCTAGAATTACGTTATATGTTAATTTGGGTAAAGATTGTAATAGTGAAGATATATTCTCAGACACAGACATTAATAAATAATGTAAATAACCGATTACGAGTTAATTTAATTCCGAATAATATTTTTTATTATGAGTTCGTTTTTTTTATAATTTATAATATTGTGTACGGCAGATAATGAACATGACCGTACTCGGAGTGTGGTCACTATTTTGCAAAATAGTGGTTCATGTTAACAAAATTTTTTACATACAAAAAAATCAGTAAATATTTATAGGAACCGTGGCAACAATGTAACGTAAGCATAAACGAATTCTGCATCCCACCTCTGATTTGCGGGAAGCTCAAATCTAATACATTCTTGGGTCTTCAGTATATATATATATATATATATATATATATATATATATATATATGTATATATATATATATATATATATATATATATATATATATATATAATGGCTATACACCCCTCTATAATGGGTCTTCAGTATACTTTGGGAAAAATTGATATATCAACTAATAAGCCAAATGCACATAATAAACGTTAACGATAATAAAAATTGTTATCTACAAATATATTTAATACATAATTTTACAAACCTACAAACGTTAAATTATAGAATTTGCTAAACGCTCAATATAATCATCTATATAAATTGCAATTAATTTACTTTATTTGTGTTAACGATATCCTTGTGGAACATTTTTGTATTAAATAAAAATAATTACGTTCCATTTAAACTGTAAAATCTATTTTGTAATTTGCTGTATTACTGTGATTAAATCAAATACGATTGGTTTGTAAATCAAATTCCTATTTACTCTCGTTTTCATTTAATACATCGTTCATTAGGGCTACCATTTGCAGATAATAAACGGTTATTTGATCTCGAGTCTCGAAAGGATCTTATTACCGAGAAAACGTCCATTACAGAAAAGGGAAAGTCTTTTTAGTTAAAATGTTACTAAATTATTAAGATATAAGAAACAAATTAGATAAATTTTTTTACATGGAATGAATGTTGCCTAATTTATTACATTGAAGGTAAAAATAGAAAAAACGTCTGTACAGTGTCTCAGTAGCTAAATAATATTTATTTAGTCAATGCGAAAATCTCGGGTCCGTTCGGAAAAATAATTCCATAAGATTTTTTCGTATAATAACTTTCCTGAGATACCTCAAAATAAGGTTCCCAATAAAAAGACGTTGTCCAGGCAAAAAGTTGTTACGTTAGAAGATAGAGAAACAAGATCTGTGGCACTCTTTTTTGCTGGTTTGAATTCTCATCATAATGATAAAAAAAATGTAAGTTGTTTTGAAGTTGCTAGTTTTCAAGTTATAAATAATTTAAAACTAAAAAACGCAATATTTTGATATAAAAAAAACACAAGTTAAAGATTATTATTTATAAAATCACCAAGTGCCTAAATTCAAGTTCAAGCCTTCTTCTATGAACTTTCAATGAAAGTTCTGAGCTTATTTTATTTTAAAACATTGTTTTTAACACATTAGGCGCTTTGTGTATAAAATGTATACACAGTAGTCAGGTCCGGGGCCGTGTGTATAGACTCTATTCACGAGACATAGCTGTATTGTAGGCCGTGCGTCTGTGATTTCTGCACAGCTAACGTAGGTACCTTATAGGACAGGGTTGTCCAACTGGCGGTCCGCGGGCCGCATCCGGCCCGCGAGGCTATTTGTTGTGACCCACGTAAGATTTTCGAAAAGCATATATTTTCTTGCTGCCACTGTGAAAAAATATTTTTTAATTTGTTTTATATTTTATGGTTTAGCACTGTTTTTACATCACAAGTACTGTACCGCGTGCCGCTTCGCGGACGTGTAACGAACACAATCGTCCTCCACCACGATGAGAACTGCACTGATTACTGCGCATCACAGTTCACTCAGGCCACACCTCCCACTGAATACCATCCGTCGCCAGCCGCCATCGTCTCAGTGTGCTACTGACATATAGGCTAGTCGGCTAATCTATTACGTTGCTAGTGAACAGTGAACAGTAAACAAAGTCGTAGGAAAATATGGTGACGCTAAATGAATATAAGTCGGCAGTGTTGTCTAGTAGGAGCACTAATTGTCCACTGTTCAATAGAAATGGTGGTTCGTGATTATTAATGAAGGTTTTGACTGGTTTTATCATGGATAAAAAGAAAAATCCGAATGCATTTCTCCAAGTTTAGTTTTCTTTGGTTTTTTTTCGAGTTCCGGTGGATTTTGGTGTTACAAATGGGCTTTATTTATAGCGCATTTTGAATGCGTTTTTTTATTTTCTGTTTTTTCTGTATTTACATTGGGTAATTCTGACTCAGTATGTTGTAAAAGGGTGCTTTGCTGTGATAATAAAGGTAGAGTTTGGTTAGACAGCGACATTAAAGGTTGGGTATTTTCACTGAAAAAGGAAAACTATTGTGTAGGTTGCGTTTCTTTTACAGTTTGTAAAGTTAAATCAGCTAAAGTTGTAATATTAGAAGTTGTAGAACTTATTGGAGTTTGATGTATTTTAGATATATTTTTAGGTTCGGTGCAGGCTTCTGCCACGTGTCCTGGTTTCTTATATTTAAAGCAGACGTTCCCATCTTGTAAAATGAATACTGTGTAGTTTGTGTTTTCGAATATTATTATTATGTCGCTTCAGATATTTAAATTATGAGGGCTAACATATTCTTGCCATCTAAAGCTTAGGATATGGCTATAATCTGGAAGATTTGCACCGATTTTTAAAAATGTTATGGAAGATACAAGGCTAGGACCAATTTTAAGTATTTCTTTTTCAAAAAGATTATGTGGAATGATTGGGCATATGTTTGACATAAAAATTATTTCAGCAAGTGTTATAAGCAGTCAAGCTCTTAAAATTTCTCCTTGGATAGTGATTTGTCCATGGTTATCTAAAAACTCATCCAGAATATTTTTGTTGGCAACGTACATGCAAATTCCGTTGTTGGAAACACAAAAGGTGAAAATGATATTTTTTGGTTAAATTATATTACCAAGAGGAGTTAGGTAGTCTTGAAGTGGAGTATTTTCAATTACACTAAACATTAGTGCTTGTTCTTTATAAGGAAATTTAAATTGATTGGTCACTGCTGAGTAGCTTTTTGTTACATTCCTTTTATATTGAAATGGTTTGGAATCAAGTTGTTGTGCATTACGTATATCCATGCTTGCTTCGGTAAAATTATTTTAAAATAACAGGTGTTATCCGCAAGAGTCAGTGTGCGGCCCTGTCCCCTGATTTGAACCCAACCAGGTCTTATCAATTTAAACCTGGATTGAAAATTTCATAGTTAATGTTAAATAATTAGTATATACAATAAAATGTTTGTTATTTTTTTGCACTTTCTGTATAAATTATAATCATAACTAAAACACAGGTTAACTTGTACTCAGTCAACACCGGTCCAATAGGTACATTATTAGATTATTTTTACTTTTTAATTAAATATGAACTAAATTCCGTTTTTCATTATTTCAATTTTCCACTCAACAAAGAGTCATCAATTATGTAATAACTGTAAACTTTTAAAATATTACTTAAGTAATTGTAGTGCAATATACCACCGTTTTAATATCAATTTTCTACAACTTCAATGATTTCCTCTCAGCTAAGCATGAAATAAATTAAAAGAAATGCACCAACCCCACACTTAGCGAAATATAATGAAGTGATAAATACTTACCCTGTCCCCGCAAATCTTGTAAATACTTGCATTATCTTGAGACTTAACTCCCTTTCTCTTGAATTAAACTGTAACGATAAATTCAATGGATGACCAAAGACGTACTCGATTTCATCGCCATGCATTACACCCATCCATTCACCCCAAAGAGACGTACTAGTTCGCTGTAACAAAAAAATTATTTTGTAAAACTGTTTCACTATTGTATATTAGTTTGTATTAAATGTATCTTTAGAAATGAACCACAAATTAACAAATAAATTATTTTTTTGTTTTTGGCTTTTAGATTAAAAGACTATTTTAAATAAAAAAATCATTGCATTTTGGTAACAACTTGCACAACTGAACTGGAAATTGAAGTATAAAAGAAAGACTGTGATTTAAAATTTGTTGTTATTTCTCAATAAAAATGGTAGGAAAAAACTAGTGTATTAAGTCAAGTTTATTCATTTTAATTAAAACGTGTACATAAAGTATGCATAAAACAAGTATAAGAGTATATTAATAAAAACTAAGTATAGCAAAACAAGTCTTCTTCTACGTGTGCCTCTTTCTTGAAGGACATTAGAGATCATCACGGCCTATTTTACTCTATCTGCAGCAGTTCTAAAGAGTTCTATTGTTGTTTTTTCACTCCACTGTTTTAAAATTTTCGAACAGGACGTGCGTCGTCTCCTTGGTCCTCTTTGTTCTTTCTCTTTCTGTTGTATAGCCAATCGCATTGACTTATATCTTTCATTTATACATATGTAACCAAAGTAGCTCATTTTTCTCTCCTTTATAGTGTTTTATTGTGTTTCTTTTTTAAGTTTTTTAATGTTTATGTGTATCAGGTTTCAAATCCATATAAAATAGTATAGAATACGTAGCAGCTCAAGACTCTAGTTCTAATTTTTATTACCAGTTTTCTATTGCATAATACTGTTTTTATCTTATTTAAAGTGCTTTTGGCTATCTCAATGTGTCGTCTTATTTTAAGGCAGCAGTCCCATTGTTTGTTTAGCTCACAATACAAGTTATTGTATCTGGGTACTTCCTCTAAAGCTTTTCCTGTTAAGTAGAATGTTTCTTCTTCTTCTTCGTCTTCTTTTTTATAAGCAAAATGCTTGTTCAATGTCGATTAATGCCTTTATTGGAGGTTATCACTCCATCTTTTGCGTGGTCGCCCGATACTTCTTCTACCTTTTGGTGATTTGTCCCTCGCTATTCTGACTAATCGGGTCTCTTCCATTCTGTTTATGTGTTCGTTCCGTTCCTTTTTTCTGTTCAGTGTCCACTCATTTATTTCTGGTATATTGCATTTTCTTCTGATCTCTTCACTCCTCATTTGATCCCTCAGTGTGTTTCCTGTAATTCTCCTCAGTAAACGCATCTCCGCTGTTTCTAGTAGTTGCTGAGTTTTGGAGGTATCTGGTCTTGTCTCTGAAGTGTATGTCATTATTGGTCTTATTGTTGCTTTGTAGATTCTTGATTTCACGTCGGTATTAATGTGGGGATTGCGCCATATCGTGTTATTAAGACAACCTGCTATTTTATTAGCCTTTTGTACTTGATTTTTCACTTCCTTTTCCACATCTCCGTAGCTAGACAATGTAATTCCTAGGTCATTTGTCTCCATTATTTGCTCAATGCTGATACCGTCGATTTCCAGTTTACATCTAATTGGTTCTTTACTGATTTCTTTTTTTTAGTTTTCTGTGTAGAGATCACCATATTAAAGTCCTTTGCCCTTGTGTTGAATCTATGGGTTAGTCTTTGTAGATCGTCTGCATTGGATGCAATTCGGGCCGCATCATCTGCATAGCAGAGTATTCTGATTTTTTTCGTTCCCCATTTTGTATCCTCTACCTTTAATAATAGTATTGATGATTTCATCCATGATTAGATTGAATAGCGTTGGACTAAGCGAGTGTCCTTGTCTTATTCTATTGCCCATATCTATTGGATCTGTAAGCTGGTCATCTATTCTGACTTCCATATTGTTGTTCTGGTAAATGTTCTCTATTGTTTTTATAACATCTAGTGGAATTTCTCTATCGTAAAGAAGGTGAATTACATCTTTAAGCTTTACTTTATCGAACGCTTTCTTCAGGTCTATTAGACATATGAATGCTGGTCTGTTATACTCTAGTGCTTTCTCGGTAATCTGTTTTATGATGAATACTGCGTCTGTGCACGATCTTCCTGTGCGAAAACCCTGCTGTTCATCCGCTAAGGTAATTCTCTGATTTATTTGGCCTTGCAATATTTTGGTTGTAAGCTTCAAAGTGGTGTTTAATAAGTTGATACCTCTGTAGTTTTCAGGTTGTTTTTTATCTTCTTTTTTGTATAGTAGGATAAGCTCGCTTTTCTTCCACTCTTCAGGTATTTTATTATGTTTGATGATTTTGTTAATTAGTGCTGTTAGCTGTTCTGTTAATGCTTCTCCACCATATTTTAATAATTCATTTGGAATTCCATCTTTACCTGCAGCTTTTCTGTTCTTCAGTTTTTCTAAAGTTTGTTTTACTTCTTGTACGGTTATCTCGACTTCCTCGTTTGTAATGATTTCTGGTGTTTCTGGTTCTAACATTATTTGCTGTTCATCATTATAAAGCTTCTTTAGGTATTCAATCCATGTGTCGTTATCTATGTGTTTCGGTTCGATTAAGTCTTTCATCTCTGATCTTTGGCCTCTTATGAAACGCCATATTTTCTTTTGTAGACCGTAAAAGTCGTGTTTCATTTCTTTTGAGAAGCGTTCCCAGTGTTCGTTTTTAATTTTTCTTACTAGTGCTATTGTTTCGTTTCTTATTTTTTTGTAATTGTTGTATTTTTGTGGTGTTTTGTTAGACATGTATCTTAAGTAAGCTTTCTTTTTTTCTTTGCATTTTTCTTTCACTTCTGCGCAAAACCACGGAGTTTTCCGCTTTTGGAAATATTTATTTTTAAGAATTTTCTTTTCTCCTACAGCTTCTTTTGCTGAATCTAGGATGCTTGCTTTAATTTTCGCCCAGCTTTCTTCGATTCCATCACTTTCTACGATGTGCACGTTGTCGACTACGTTGACTACGTTGCACGAAAGTAGAATGTTTCGTCCGTGAATGTTGTTCTTTTGATTGACGATAATGTTTCTTTTTTATTTTGTATTGTCATTCTATACCTCTTGCAGTACTGCATAGTGCAATCAACCAAAATTTGCAGCCCTACTTGGTTGTGAGCAAGGAGTATTGTATCGCTGCATATCTAAGAAACTATTTAAACATCTCTTCTGAATACATATTTAAAAGTAAAGGCGATAGTACACATCGTTGTCTTAGTCCTCCTCTTACAGATATCTCTTTAGATTTTTATTGGTATATTCGTAGTATGGTTCTCTGATATCGGTATAAATTTCTATGTTCCGTAATATGTTTGCCAGGCTTCAGTGTTGTATTTTGTCGAAGGCTTTCTTAAAGTTAATTAGACATATGAGTACGTCACATTTGACATCTTGAAACCGTTCTATGAGTGTTTGTGTGGTACATAATGCCTTTCAAGTGTCAAAGTCTCTTCCAAATCCCAGTTGGTTTCCTATTATTCTATCGTCTAATTTTTAGTAGACATTTTTATGTATCAGTCGCAAGAAGACTTTTAAAGAAAGAAAAAAAAGAATTTATATCTCTTTATATGTGGGTTTATTTAAAAAACCCTTAAAAGAGCTACTTGAATAATACAAACAAACGTTTTCGGAATAACAATTCCATCCTCAGGTTTAAAAAGTACAAGGTTCACATGCCTGAGTCACCAAAATATAAGGATAAAAACCCTTTAAAATTTGTGTTGTTACAAAAGATTGTACATAATTAAAATTATGTGATGTTTAAATTAAATATGGCTTCAGGTAACACATACCCATGGTTTGAGTTCCGGTGTCCGGAGAGTAAACCTCTTCAAACGGATTACAACTGGTAGATTTCTCGTCGTTAATAATTTTAGAATATCATTTAAACCGTGAACACCTAAAGCGAAGATAAATGTTTTACTCACCATATTACAAATAATGTTTATAACGTAATTGTAATTTGAAGTTTGTTGTTCGAGTTCATTCTTACTTGTATTTATTATAGAGTTCGTTTTACTTATTGGTTTAGGGTGTATTTAAAAAATCACACAGCTCGACTATTCAAAGTAATGTTAACCTATAAAAACCTACTGACAGCCCAGCGATAAAGGTTTATGCAAAAACACCAATAGTCATTTACAACTGTGGTCATTGCAGAAATTTTTAAATTTATTGAGAAAATTTTTCATAACTATTTTTGTTCAAAATTATCTCAGCTACATATTTTCTTTGGAACATTTTTTACGGTGTACAGATTCTCGGTAAATCGAAGTTTTTCGTTCCCTTTCCGTACGAAAGGTGTTTTAGAGGAAGCTCAAAAATAGAAATAGCAAACTTTTTGAATCTTTTTTGGCATTCTAGAGACATTCCTCAAGACAATTCTTCAAGACATTCCTAGCAAAATTCAGCTTGTTTGTTTCGTAGAGATCAAAACTCTGACAACAGTACTACTTAGTAACTCCCAAAAAATATTAAATTGTTACAATAATAACAATAAACAATTTTTTTAAACCTATTCTTTTTAAATATTTTTACGACACCGCATAATCGTGCAGCCATTAAGCTTTGTCAACTTCAGTAGGGTAACAACAAAACTTGCAACGAACACGCACAGTGAACATTCATTACTGCAAAGGTAATGTCGAGAGTTTAAGGGTTAGTGAATCATTATCACACCACTATTCCTTTACTGGCTTTCGTTGAATCTTATAAAGACCTGATAATTTAGTAGATATATGTTTAAATTTGGAATAGAAAAGAATAGAATAGAAATATCCTTTATTGTCACTGAAAATTGTATAATTTTATGGACAAAGCTTACCAAAAATTAAAAAAAAATAATGAAAATAAAAATTTGGTAAATTTGCATAAATCTTCAATTTCACAGAATAAAACTGCATAATAAAACCTTACGAACTATGTAACGAGAACGTTACTATAACATTCCGTAAACATTTTTTAAATAAATTTTAAAATCTCAATCCTCTTAATGATTTTCTGAATCTTAAAAATTTAAGTTGGTATGAAACAGCGACACCAAGCGTCCAAGTTTGAAATCATAGTTTATCTAGCTCAAATTGAGTACCCGAAGCGCACTTCTGTTTGAACTTTGGTAGCAGAAACTTGAGTCCAAGGTAGGGGCCATACGTGGCATGGCTTTTGGAATTTAAGAGTTTTTTTTATGAAGAAGTAATAGGAAGTTTTAGTTTGGGGTTTTTTTGTTTGGAGTGTCCTGTTTGGTTTATAGCCACTGTGAGCCGTAAGTATCCAAGTTATAAATAAAACGAAAATATAAAAAGTCATCAGCCATTTTGAGATCCTGTATTGTCACGTTTCAATTCGATGTACTTATCTGAACTTTTTTCCATCCGTCATTAAGAAATATTCAACATCTAAATAGAAAGTGTTAATTGATTTAAAATCATATGTATTTTAATTTTATTTCCCGGCCGTAAAACATAATTATCTTTCGGTAAAATTGCTATTAAGAATATCGTTAAAATATTCTGTCTTATATCGCTCTTTATATTATAAAATATGTTCGTATCATATGCTTTTCATTAAAATTGTCGAAATTATCTATAAATCCATTAAGTTTTTTGCTCTCCCAATTCATAAGTAACATGTATAAAACCTTTCAAGGTTCATAAACCTTGTTTTTTTTCCTACTCTGTAAAGTATAAGAAAGAACTCTAAAGAAATGTTTTTTTAGCCTACCTTTGGGACTCAAACAGAAGTCGAGGGGAAGAATTTGCTTTTGTTTTTTTTTTGAATAATTTGAATAAGAAGTACCGATTAAGTTGAAACCTAGTCCGGTTATACCTGGTTCCAGGCCTGTTTTTTTCCTTGCCGTAGCTGCTCCTCAGAGGTCCAGATCTGACCTTCCGATACGAAACCAATTTTAGGAAACCAGCGGGAATTATCTCTCTCAAAATATAGTAAATCTGGATTAAGTTTATTTCTTAGATTTATTTTTTTTTACCTATAATATTTTTTGTATAATTTTTTTTGTATATTTAACTTCTAGTATTTTATCTAATCCACTCTCAGTTTCGAAACTGAGAGTGGCACAGAGACGAATGGAACGGTCTATGCTGGGAGTGACGTTGAGGGACCGAATAAGAAACGAAGATCTGCGAAGAAGGACGAGTATTACTGATGTTGTGGAACGCATAGCGGAACTAAAATGGAACTGGGCAGGCCATGTAGCGAGAATGCACGATTCACAATGGACGAGCAAAATTACAAATTGGAGACCAAGAGCAGACAAACGCAGTAGAGGAAGACCACCTACACGTTGGGCCGACGACATCAGGTGTATCACTAAAAATTGGCAACAAAGAGCACAAAATCGTGAGGAATGGAGAAGTTTAAGGGAGGCCTATGTCCAGCAGTGGACGTGAAAATAGAGGCTGGATGATGATGATTTTATCTAATAATAAGAGTCGTCATTTTTTAATAATTTACTGAATAATATTTAAATACAAATTGTCAACTACAGGTAGAGGTTTTTAAGTCCTCCCTTCTAACTCACTTGTATGGTTTCTTGTGTACACATTTAATCAGAGAGTTATTTTTTGTAGATTTTATTATCAATATATATTTAAACGTTTGGACACTTATCTCGTCAAGATAGTGTCCTTATTACTTGTTACTGTTATATTCAATAAAGCCAGAATACAGAGTTGCATCTCTGAGGCAAATAGATTACCTTTTTAGGTCAATTATTACCATTTTTTTCCATATTTTATTATTTGTAAATTTAGATCATCCAGGATCAGTTGTATAACCAGGGCATTTATTTTTTTGTATAAAACTAGATTAGCTGTACATAATTGGTGGTGGGTATATTAAATTTAGATTGTATATATTTGGGTAGGGATTAAAGTTTTGGTGAAAACTAAATATTTCAATTCATACCTATATCCTTTCTTTATTTCAGCTTAAATAAGTATAACTTTCTTAATAGCTTTACAAGATACCTTGGAAAGTTTATGTAAATACTTTCCTGGCGCCCACTCACATTTTGGAGCAACTTCTACAATCACTTTTATTTATCTTAGTTATATACCTATAGATTTTTTTATAACCTTGTCATTCATTTTCTAATTCTACGGTCTCTGTAGGGCATGCAAATTGGCCGAATTCTCCTTTGAGTGCCAAGTAGTCACTCTCCGGCACCTTCTGCTAGCTAGCTTAAATTATACGTTATCCTTTCCATTATCCTGCACGTTTTGTTACATTGGCGTGCAACAGCATAAAAATCTTATTTGTTACAACTAGTTTACGAATAAGTTTAAGCTGCTGCATGCGATACCCAAATATACACCAAAATTAACGAACCACCTTAAATATACCATAAATTTGAAGCTATTTTTCTTCTGAACAGATAATTGGATTTTGATGATTTTTCCTTATGTTATAAATCTATTTTTAGTTAATCACTGTATTAATGCAGGAAAATCCTTTCTTAATATTTTCGTAAACAAATTATCTTGATATCTCTATTATTAAAGATCGTACAGAATTTTAAATGTACCACGTTTTTATTAACATTTAAAGCAAATAAAACATTACTTACATAAACTTAATTGACATTATTTAATACAAATAGAGCCTAAGAAAACATAACCTAAATAATTTTTAAAAATTTCCTCTTTCGAAAACACCAAGTAACGAGTATTTCCACCTCTATATCTAATGACTTCTTCACAGCGACGAGGCATACTTAAAATCAAGCAGCGTATTTGGTCTTAATCAATTGCATTCCAAACTTTTCTTACCATAACTTCTATGTCGTCGAGAGAGACAGGTGGTGGTTGTCGGCTCCTGAGTTGACGATCAATAATATACAACAAATTTTCTATTGGATTGAGATCAGGGCTGCAGGGTGGCCAGTTCATGGTTTGTATTCCAACCTCGTCCAAAATCACGACCACGCTCAACATGTGGTGAGCGTTATCATGCATTAAAAGAAAATTGTTTCCTATAAAAGGAGCAAATGGAACTACGTAATTAGACAAAATGTCTGTAATATACTTTTACTTGTTAAGGAACCTCTTTGTAAAGCAACAAGTTCCATTCGCGCTGTAAGAGATAATCCTCCCCAAACCATTATAGATCCTCCATTGAATTAAGTAATAGGTCGTATATTGTACTCTGCGTAGCATTCTCTTGGCCGTCGAATAACTCTAACACGTTTATCTGAGCTATATAAGCAATACCTTGATTCATCAGTGAACAACACGTGCTCCCAGTCATTAACATTCCAGTCAAGGTGCTCTCTGGCAAATTGTAATCTACTTCTACAATGATTTCGTTTAAAGCTGGTACTCTGATTGGTATCCTTATATGCAGATCTTATTCAGCGAGACGCCTTTGTATAGAGTTTCTACTAATTTGAATATTATGAACATTTGCCACTTGTATTTGTAAATTTCTCATTGTGAGAAAACGTTCTTATATAGCACGAAGCCTGATAAACTGATCTTGTTGTGTTTGTAATTCTTTGTCTTTCTTGTCCACGCCGTCTCGTATAGTCGTTTGTTTATCGAAAACGTTGAATGAATCGTGATATTTTAGTATGAGTTACTCCTATCCTTAAGTCTATTTCACGATAACTTAACCCTACATCAGCTAAAGTAATTGCTTGAACACATTCATCTCGGCTTAGATTTCTTGAAATACGGTCCATGTCAACTACATAACATACGCCAAATAGCACAATTATTTTTTGAAATGTAAACAATAATGTCAGTTTAAAACTGTCCTTTCAAATTATTTGATTTTTCATAGCCAACTAACTGCTTCCAATAATGAGTATTCTTCTTCTTCAAGTTCCACTCCTATCGGAGATTGGAAATCATTCTGGCAATTATAATTTTATTGGTTACTCGCCTGAATAGTTCAATTGAACTGCATCCAAACCATTCACGGAGATTGCGTAGCCACGAGATTTTACGTCTTCCTACGCTTCTTCTACCTTTGATTTTACCCTGCATTATATTCCTTAGTAGTTCGTACTTTTCACCTCTCATTATGTACCCCAAGTATTCCAATTTCCTGATTTTTATGGAATTTAAAACTTCGCATTATTTTCCTAGTTGTTCGAGAACTTGTTCGTTTGTTTTGCGATTCATCCATGAAATTTTCAAAATATTAAATGAGTATTATAATTCGATGAAATCACGTTATGCTTTGAAAGCACTTTTCTTTTTGATAATAAATAAATCGATGATTTTTTTACAAAAATGTTAAAAAAATTAAGCTTTTCGATGTATTTTATTTTTTAAGACGTTTGCTTTTAATAAATTCCACAGGGTATTGCAAAATGAGATGAAAAATCAAATTTATTTTTTCACCCCGCAGATGAGTGAAATGTTGACATTTATCAAAAAACATTTATACAGTAATTACTTAGAAATAGGTCTGCAGTGCGAAAAAAAAATCATCGAAGTCCATTTAAAGATTCAAAAGAAAAATAGATTAAAAATTATGGTAGAGTTAAGGTAGTGCGTTAATTTTGTAGAGTAGAAAATCACGTAATGTTTTGAACATCTTTCCTTTTTTGATAATAAAGATATCGAGACAATTTTCTTACGAAAATGTGGAGTAAGAATGGGGCAATCTCGAAATATTAATAATATGTCGCGTTTGTGTCTAGTACATTCTACAGAGTGTTGCAAAATTAGATAAAAAAACACAACTTTATTTTTACACTCCGTATATAGGTAAAACGTTGATATTTCTTAATAAACTTTATTATACTAATTAATTAGAGATATACCTACCATATGAAAAATAAATTATCAAAATCTAATTAAGGGTTCGAATATCGTAGGGATCATAAAGTCACAAAGACTGAAATGATTGGGACACATCCAAAGGATGGGAAACACGAGACTGCCAAAAAGAATGCTAATGGGAGGAATATAACGGAAAACGAAGAAAGGCAGACCGAAAACCAGGTGGAAGAAGTATGTTGAAAAAGACAGAAAAACTTAAAATACCAAACTGGTATTTTAATAAAATATAATAAAATTAATAAATAATAAAATATAATATAATAATATAATAAAATTAATTATTATTAAACTGGAAATAAGCCACAATTAAAGATAAAAATACGTTTATTGACGTTTCAATTTCCACTTCGGAAATCGTTCTCAAAATACACTGTTTGTATCCCCAAATACTAAAGACCGATTTTTCAAAATAAGGCCCCTAATAGAAAAAATTAGAACAAATTGTCAGAAGTTCCACATTGGCAATCAATATTTTGTGGATGAGACTATGATTCCTTACAAAGGTACTTTTGCAGGGAATCTTAGAAAATACATCAAAAATAAACCACACAAATGGGGTTTCAAATTGTTTGTGAAAGCAACTGTTTCTGGCATTATCACAGACTTCATAGGTTATCAGGGTGCGTTTACGTTTGATCAGTCAGCAGGTACCTCTAACGAATTGACAGGTGTAGAGAAGGAGTTAGGTGTTGGTCACAGTGTTGTTGTTGCACTGTGTAAAACCATTCCAAATCCAGAACAGACGGTAGTATTTTTCGACAATTATTTTAGCAGCCTTCCATTGCTTGCATTTTTAAAAACTAACTTTGGTATTCAGAGTTTAGGAACATTTAGAGCAGCTAGAATTGCCGGTTGTCCATTAGAAGCTGACAAAAATTATGCAAAAGCGACCTAGAGGCTACTATGTCTATAAATCTGACTCTGACAAGGGGATCATTCTTGTAAAATGGCATGATAAGAAATGTGTGTTATTAGGTAGTACTCATTGTGGAATCGAGCCTGTAACTCATATAAAGCGATATGATAAACATTCAAAACAAAAAGCTGATGTTCCTTGCCCTGCCATAATAAAACAGTATAACCAACATATGGGAGGTTTAGATAAAGCTAATTCTCTTTTAGGATTATACCGCAGTCCTAGTAGGGTTAGACGATAGTACTATGGTATTTTCACATATCCATTAGATATGTGTGTTGTCAACGCCTGGCTAGTATATAAACACCATTGTGCTGAGCTAAAAGTAAAACCAATACCTTTAAAAAAATTTAAAATGGACATAGCTGAATCTTTTTACCAAACAGGTAAAATAAAAAAAGGGGGCGCCCTTCACTGAATGAGACAGTGGAAAAAATTGTTACACCTACGAAAAGTCGACCACATGACATCACTAGGAAAGACAACGTAGGACATTGGCCTATCTATGGACCAAAAGGAAGATGCCGATTTTGCAAGAATGGTTACACGACAATTATGTGTCAAAAATGAGACTATGTTTTACACCGACCAAGAATTGTTTTTTTAGTTTTCATAATTCTCCATAAATTTTTATCTTTGTTTTTTCTTGTAACTGTATAAGTATTAAAGATCATATTTGCTTATTTCTGTAGTTTTTCTTATATATTGTAGTCCCTAAAAAAATATTTTTGTCAGTGGTAATCCCTCGTTTGCACAATACAAAAATTTTAACCTCAAACTGTTACTGTTGGAGCAACGTTCTCATTATACCACTAATGGACAATGTTGCTTAAGGGCAACATTTTCAAACTCCACTTTTTCTACAAAAATTGCATATACCAACAGCGCTGATACGTTAATAGTCGATTAAAAACACTCACACGAATTTTTAGAATTTTATTTTAATGAATTTAAGGTGTGACGGTTACAGGGTTAAAGTTTCTAGTCCCACAGAACATATCATATTATTTAAAAATTTCGTTTTGGAGAGGCAACGAAATAGTAGTTTCGGTGAATTTTCCTTGATTTTTGTAGGTCAATAATTTCTCCGAAGTAAGGAGAGTAAGAGTAAGAGAGTAAGAAGAAAGGACCCAAACGCGGCAAGATCAGCTTTCACCTCACTTTCACCAATTCCATAGGCATCGTTAAATTCTAAAACGATTTTTCGTGGATCTTCGGTCTCAGTGGGAAGTACTTCTTAGTCTTGGTGAAGTCTTGATTTGTTTTGTTGTACTATTCGCAGACAAATTGATTTTTAGTCCTTTGGGCTAATACAAGATGTTATAATAAAAATCAGAATTCAGTTAGAGATCTTTTTTGAGGTTGTCGATACTTTACATTTGTAAAAATACAATTCTTTTCCTTTTTAATTTTGCTTGTAGTAGCTGTCTACTTCTTCTTCTTCTTCTTTAGGTACCATTTCCCCTAAAAAGATTGGTAATTATCTCAGCTATTTTCACTTTTGAGATTGCAGCTCTGAACAAGTCGACGGAAATGCAATTATACCACTTTCTCAGATTGTTGAGCCAGGAGATGCGTCTTCTTCCAATACTTCCTTTTCCCTGTATTTTTACCTGCATTATGGTTTGTGGCAACACATATTTATCCCCTCTCATAACGTGGCCAAGATACTGTAACTTTTTTATCTTAATCGTATTCATGATTTCCATTTCCTTTGTCATCTTTCTGAGACCTCAACATTTGTTATTCGGTCTACCCAACTTATTTTTAATATTCTTTGGTAGGTCCACATCTCGAATGCTTCAAGTCGATCGCTCACCTCTTTCTTTAAGGTCCAGGCCTTCACCCCATACAGCAACACCGAACACACATAAGAACGTAATATTCTTATTTTGAGTTTTAAACTAAGGTCTCTACTGCATACTACTTTTCTCACTGCTGTGTACTGTGTACATATTATCTGTGTACATATTGATCTAGTAGAACTATATATAGAACTATATAGTTTTTAAGAAGCAAGCGTACTAGCTTCCTTTCATTCTTAATTTTGAAAATAACCGTAATCATATGTTTCCCAATCTATCTAGGTTTTTTTAAAGAAGTAATCATTCTTGATTTTTTAAATTTTATATTGCCAATATTCAGCCGTTTGAAGAATATTTTAACTACTTTTCAATATGTCAAGGAAAACTTATTATTCTCATAAATTAATGTAAAAGTATGCATTTTTAAGTTTAAAATACATCACGAAGTGTCAGAACTGAATCTACCAACTGACCTATAAATGGTGTAGGTTTATTAAGAACCCGCAGTGATATTTTTTTATCGTGGTTGAAAAGAAAATAATTAATTCGAAATAACTGAATGTATTGAAATCCTGAAAATAATCAAACTTCTATAAAGATTTGAGTCTTAATTGATACCTTTACTAATCAGGATAGTGAATGCAATGATTTTCTTCGTTTCCCTTTTAAATCTCAGAAACACTTTCCTCTGATATTGAAAGAAGCAATTAATATTATAGAAAATACGTTGTAATTTTGAATAGGTTTCAAATACCAAAATATTATTAAACTAGTCTTATTTAAAACGTGATTTAAGTAGAAGAGTAAACAGAGTAGTCTCAATTATATGTAGCACAGTTTTATGTACAGTCCAATGTCCCTTAAACTTAACCCTTATTATCATATTCAGAGCAGTGGATTCCAGAAACAACTGTGTCAAAGTCACTAAAAGTGAAAAATCTAATAGCCAAAAACTTTGGTGTAATTCCAAATAGGTAGTAGTTTAAGTCTAAAATGGAAATGAGCAGTTAAAACATTTTGTATTTAGAAAGTTTTCGTGAAATGCTTCCATAAATTTAAATACTGGGAATTACGTATAACTATGAAAGAAAGAGATTTCCTCATAGTTAAATTTATAATACCTACAAGTAAGTCGAAAATTAGCAATTAAATGTAACACATTAAAAGTAAAGCAATGTAGCCCAATCTGGTTATGCAAAACTCATCGATTTCACGGCAAAAGTTCGCAGATATCTGAAGCTTTTAAGGTATAGGTGGGGGTTACTAGATGACGAATAGATGAAAAAGTACTCGTAGTTCTACCTTGAGTTTTTTTTAAACAATAATTTATTGTTAAAATTTCATTTTTTGTCATAAGTTTTTTCCCTTATATTTAACCATCGAGCAAAAAGACAAAAGAGAGAATCTAATTGTTATGAAACGGAGACCAAAAAAGTGGCCTCTGATGGCGGACATAACCGGAAATGCGAATGCGCCAAATTTAAATTTTCTGACACTTATTAACAATAGCTATAAAATAGTTTTCAGAATGTGTCTTAGACGAGAAACTTTAAATAAATATTAACGATAACGTCTAAAATGTGCCACAATTGTTAAAAAACTTTAATATAAATAAGCTTTCATGTGACATTTGGGACAAACAATAACATAACTCAACTAAATTTAATTTATTAAACAAGGAAAGATTCTCTTTCCTTGTTTAATGTGGCCTCTCAAGATGGCATTTCCTCTCTAACGATATTTTTTATCGTTAGATACCCCACTACCTTTACATTCCCTCTTTTGTCTTTTTGCTCGATGTATTTAACATAAACAATATTTGTATCATTTTTTATATCAACAATATCTTTATTTCCTCGTTTTTAAGCAGTTTTTTTGTACCAATTTATAAATTTTATTAATTTCTTTATAAACAAAATAAAATATTATTAATACATTTGAATATCGAGGAATTATCGTCTTTTAAATTTGTACAAAATTTCCCCCCGATCGGTGAAATAGTTTAAAAGTTCTTTAATTTATTTATCCCTAAGGCTAAATATTTAAGATATTGCATTTGCTGTATTAATATTGTTAGACACATTTAGCAAATTTCATAGAATTCTTTAAGACTTACACTATCTCAGAAGTTAAATGCATATTGCGTTTTCATGGAAATTATTTACAAAATAAACGTTTGAAAAAGGATGATGTATGTTTTATACTTATAAACAACTGTAATAACTTTTTTCTTAAACTACACACTTGAACGTACAACCATTGAATGGCTGATAAAAAACTCACATTTAAAGAAAAAAAACTTCTATGACCAATAGGAACGAAGTTAAGGACTATTTAAAAAAAATCATATCTACATTGTTAATAAATATTTAGCAGTAAAAATTGCACAAATTTTAAAACTTTATATTGAAAATTATAGCTGTTAAATGCATCCAATTTTTCAAAACTTACACCCCTTCAAAACGAAAATACTTTCGAAAGATCGACATAGGAAAGTGGAGGGATAACTGTTTCAACTCCGTTTTTTACATTATCTCGGCTTCCATTGCAGTTAGAAGGCTCCTTTTTTAAACTAAGGTAGCTCGTCGAAATATGAGTAACTATGTAGTTTTCACTGGTCGGGAAATATGGGAAACCTCGGAAAAATTGAGTTCATTTGAAATTCACCGTAAAACGGTGACTTTACTTAAACTTACTTTTTGTTTAATTAGGCTGGAATAGTCTGTCGCAGTATTAATATTGATGGCATAATTTTCACCTCCTCTCTGGAATTCTCGGAAAATCCCGGAAAATTTACATTAATTTTTTTTCTTTATCAATGATAATAGCTATATAATCAGTTATAATACCTATATATTTTATAAATTAAATTTCAGGTAATTTTTTATACAATATATTATTATATTCCTTATATTAATTATAATTATTTACTACTTTGACAATATATCTGTTTATACAGGGTGTCATGAGGAACTTTACATACTTCTACCATATATAGAGTCCCTCAGGGAGCATATCATGTGGCCACTAAAGATGTCAACTCCTCTTCTTTATTAATTAACAGAGTGATTTGTGTAATTGACAATTTATTTCATTTTACTGTAGTGTTTATACGGCTCATTTGATTTTTTTAATTTTTGCATGATACAGTACACTACTATCAAGCATTCGACTGGTATTAGCTAAACTAAAAAATTCCAGGACTGGCTTTGGAAAAACTAATTTAGGGATTCGCATTAAATATTACACCCTGTATATATATATATTTTTAAATGCAATAAGTGATTTTCAAACTACATAAATAGCCAATGAAAACGACATATGCGACAATGTTGTCGCACTTTTATTAAATTTTTAGTGAACGATCAAATCTTACCAAAAATAGAACAACCATAATGAAGTATCAAATTATAAGGTATTAATTTAAACAAATGTTAAAAATTTCAAACATTTTAATTAAAATTAGTTCCTACAACATAATCTAATATGTAGAAAATTAACATATTTACTGTCACTTTGTATTATCTCTACGATAGAATCAATTGTTTTTCAATTTTAAATTTTTACTCATAGATCGTATTGGGGCATTATTTTCGATAAATAATAAATTAAATTGATTAAAAAGCCAAACCTCTTGTATGTGTTAGTTTTTGTTGATTGTAAATGATTAAAATTTTATGTCAATTAATAATACATTGCATCAACTGTACTAAATAAAAATAAATCTAAAAAAGTTTCAAATGAAGGTTGGCGTTGACCGTTTGACGTTTCATGATATTTTATACCCATTGTCATTATTGTCATTATCAATTGTTATTTATGTATACAAGAATACATATTTCTTCTGTCATATTTACGTTAAGTACATTGTGTTAGTTTTGGTAAAGCTTTTGTTACTTTCGTTCAAAATGCCACATCAGTTTTCGACCACAGAATATGCAGGCATAATATTTGTTTATGGATTCTGTAATGGGAATGGTAGGGCTGCTAGTAGAGAATATCGCAGGAGATTTCCTAATCGTCGAACTCCCAGTCATCCAACATTTGGGTCAGTTTTTAATTATTTCCCAAGATTTCTTTATCTTTAACAATAAAATTTATAGACAACCAGAGGGTTAAGCAATGGGAAATCCTTTATCTCCTCTACTTGCAGATCTTTTTCTAGACTCTCTCGAAACTAACTTTGTTCATTCTCAACCACAAATAATCCTATGGTACAGATATGTGGATGACATTTTAGCTTTTATAGAAGGCCCACCTTCAGAACCTCACAATATTTTGTCAATAATTAATAATCTACATCCTGCAATTAATTTTACCTTAGAAGTAGAAAGCAACAACATTATCAACTTTTTAGACCTAACTATCAAAAAGAATACTTCCTCCTTTTTTCTTTGCCTACACTAGAATTTTCAATATTCAGAAAACCTACTCAAACTGACCATATGATACCAACATCATCAAATCATCCTTTTCAACACAAGATGGCAGCTATTCAATGTTATGTCCACAGACTTCTTAATATCCCTATGTCTCAAGAAAATTACAATAAAGAAATCTCCATCATTAAACAGATAGCAAACAACAATGGTTTTCCTTCTACTACTGTTGATAAAGTCATTAGAAAATCTATACTCAAAAAGAGACTAAACCAAGCTTTTAATGTTGATAACAAATCCAACACTACTTCCATATATAGATCCTTAACTTACTTAGGACCAATTTCAGAAAAAATTTCAAGAGTACTTGTTAATAAAATTAATGACTTAAACATCTCCTTTAAAACCAAATATAACATCAAGTCCATCTTCAGCAAGACCAAAGACAAAGTTGACAAACTAAACAGAAGTGGTATTTACAAGCTGTCCTGTGGTGACTGTAATATGACTTATGTAGGTAGAACAATGAGAACTCTGAATCAAAGAATCAAAGAACACCTCAATAACCCAGAAAAATCAAACTTTGGATATCACATTAAATTTAATAATCATTCTTTTTCTCCTTCTGAAAACAGTAAAATTTTACACAACATTCCCAATAAAAACTTTAGACTCATGAATCTCTTGGAAGATCTAGAAATATCCAAACAAATGAAAATAAACCCTGATTGTTGCTTAAACACAGAAATCAACCTCAATTGCAACTATAAACCTCTTTTTAAATTATTATGGGAGACTTTAGAGGAAGAAGGGTGACCTCATGCAATCTTGTTATATATTTTTCATACTTTTATTTTTTTAAACAAATTTTAAACTTTATTAAAATTTACAACATTTTGTAATTCATTTGACAGTTGTTCTTAATTGAAACATGAAAATACATTCTTAAAAAAATTTTTATACAAAGTTCTTACATTTTTCCATCAAGACATACAATTCTTAATACACTTAAGTATCAGATAACATAACATTAATACCAGGTTTCTTCATTATAGTGTTGTTGAACAATTTGAGCCCTTGTTCCTTAAGGATAGCTGTCAGATTGAACACACATTGACCTTGAGCAATGACTTGAGTGAATTTACAAATTAATTTCATTCTGTATGATGTGATGAACACATAAAATTTAATTTAAAAACTTAATTTTTAGAAAGTCTTTGATGACTAGTAGTAATTCCAAACTACTAAATAATTTTGTAAGAATTTAAAAAAACAATCTCTATTTCCTATATATGACATTTGTCACCTGTCACTTTTGAAAAATCGTTTAAAAGGACCGACATTTGATTTCACTAGTTCTAAGAGTTCGACTCCAGCAGTCGAACAGTGCAGACGTGCTACAGCGAGAAGAGCGACACCGCCGAGGAGCTGCAACGACCAAGTCCGAGCTGAACTTGTTAGTTCAAGCCGTGAATGTAAGCACGGCAGCGGTGACTTGGCGTTAACAGCGCCTAGGCCTGAAAAACAGAGGCAAAACCTTACGTCGTAACTAGGTTAGCCGGGGAGATTTGTTTTTTAAATCAGATCTTCACGGAGGCCAAAATTGCGGCGTAGGGAAGCGAAAAAGCATACGGGCTTTGCCCGTCGGGATACTCTCTGTGCCTCCGTTGGGATGACACTGTGGGATATAGTTTTTTAGAATTCTATATCTGGCAGACACGGCCCCAGGGTCAGAGAGTTGAGAAACGCAAGAGGATCTCCGCTCTAGTTCTGCCTAGAGCGTGAACAACCGCGTTAGGTCACTGGGTGGCACCCAGAATCCGTGCTGGCAACGGGCCAGACGGACAACAAAAAAGCCTTCTTTCAAATTTTTTGATTAGGCCCCGCCCCCACAATGGACCGTTCACGGTCTCCGCCGACTCGTAAGGCAAACCCCTCTACTCCCGATGGTTGCCGTGAGAGGAAACTCCACGGTAACATCTACACCGCGTTATCCCTAGATGCCACCGACGGAGAGACGACAAACTACGAGATCTTCAAGGAGCTCCCAGTAGATGACTGGGAAGACCACGCAACAGGGGAATTCAAACGCCCCAAGAACAAGAAGAAGAGGACAAAAGTCCATGCGGAGGGAAGCCGCATAGAAGAAACCACCGACGACGACGCCCCGAAAGCAGCTATCAAGAGGTCCAGAAAGAAAAGCAGCGAGGACGAAAAGTCCGAGTTGCAATCAATGAGGAAACTTCTCCAAGAGAAGGACAAAGAGATAGAGACTCTCAAGAAGAAAATTGATGAGTTACAAGAACACATCTTGAACTCTCAAAAGACAATCATGGACCACATGGATAAGAAGTTCGAAAGTCTCGAAACAAACAAAACAAAAGAGGCAACCCTGGAAAAACAGGAGCAGAAGAAAAAAGAGGAAACCCTGGAAAACCAGGCCACAACCAAGAGGAAAGCTACGGGTGCAATTCCAAAAACCCAGGTAGCAAAAAACAAAAACCAAATGAGGAAAAGCCCAAAGAGGCACCGAAGAAGAGAGAAGATTTCCCTGCACTCCCCTCCAACAAACCCCAAGAAGGTGCACAGGCTAGTGATGCGCAAGTCGATCGACACTCTCCAACACCGACACAGATGGACACAGAAGAGGTACCCAAGAAAACTTGGGTACCAAAGCCACCTGTAATTAAATTACAGAGTGTGAATTACACAGGGGCCATACTAAACATCGCCCAAAAAGCACAGGTTATAACAAACAACAAACTGTCCAGAAGCGGCCGAGAAACGCTTATACAAGCAAAAAGCCCTGAAGACTACAGGAAGATGGTTAAAATCATTGAAAAATTCAATGAGGAGACGAAAATCCAGTGGATAGCATTTCCACTGGAAGAGGATATAAAACCAAGAATGGTTTTAAGAGGGCTACCATCTTCAACAGACCCAAAGGGTATTCACGATGAAATATTGGAAGACCACAATATTGGAGTATTGTCGGTCAAGAATATGATTTCGAGGAAACCCGACAAAAGAAACCTGCCAATGTTCGTCATGACGGTGGAACGAGAGGACGTAGAAAAACTAAAGCGCATCACAAACCTGATGCACATGAAAGTCAGAATAGAGGAACTGAGAAAAGCAACAGGGCCCACACAATGCTTCAACTGCCAGGGCTACCACCACGCACAAAGGGCGTGCTTCAAAGCACCTCGATGTGTAAAATGCGGCGAGGAGCATGAAACGAGGAGCTGCACGATGCCAAAAGAGCAGAAGGCAAAATGTGCCAACTGCAAAGGTCAACACCCGGCCAACTTCAGAGGCTGTCCCAGATGTCCAACCTGGGGCAGACAACAACAACAACAGAGACAAAGGCCAGTAACGCAAAGCAGGCCACAAACAGCTCCCACTGGGCTATCCTACGCCCAGGCAGCAACACCCCAGGAGAATGAGAAAACCATCCTCATCTCGAAACAACATCAAGACGGCCTAGTGAACTCCGTAAAGGAACTACTCACTAGGGTAGTGAATGAAGCGATAAAAGACTTCAAGTTAGCACTGAACTAGTGCAAACTAATAGGGGATACTTGAGGATAGGCTCCTGGAATCCAGGGGGTATAAGGACCAACCAGAATATTCTGGACGAACTGGTCAATAGATACGAAATGGACGTCGTAGCCATTCAAGAAACAAAACTCACGAACAACGTTAATATCAAATTCCCAGGATACGACGTATATAGGAACGATAACACAGCGAGAGCAGGTGGCACAGCAATACTTGTGAAAAAAGGCATAAAACACACTAGATTATTAACACCGCAACTAGTAACTATGCAAGCCACAACAATAAGATTAGAAATGAGGCAAGGAGAAGTCAGAATTACCTCCGCCTACGTAAGACCGCAAGATCCGCTGATCGACGACGATCTAAATATGTTCCTAAACGACGAACCCTCTATCATCATAGGAGACCTAAACGCAAGATCCCCTAACTGGAATGATAGAGCTACGAATAGAAATGGAAGACTACTAAACGCGTACATAGAAAATAACGAAGAAGTCATGGCAATGGGCCCCACAGACCCAACGCATTACCCAGGTAACGCACTTCCAACGCATATAGACATAGTAGTTGCAAAAAACCTAGGACTACAAACAGAACTACAAACACTAAATGAAGGTACAACTGACCATAACCCCATCCTATTAGAACTAGGAACGTGGGAGGAAGAAAGCACAACCAAAAAGATCAAAAAGAAAACAAAGTGGACAAACTTCAAGAGACTCGTGAGCACCGGAATAAACATTGTCCCAGTGATAAACAATCCACGAGAAATAGAAGATAAGGTCCTAGAGTTGGAAAACATCATCCAACAAGCAATCAGGAATAGCACTACTGAACAGGAAGTAGTAATGCAAACGGGCAGATTCAAGGATATACCTCAAGTAATAAAAGACTTGATAAGGGAAAAAAACAGAGCTAAACAGATAGCAAGAAGAACAAGAAACCAAGCAGACAAAAACAGAGCAAATCGATTAAACAGAGAGGTCAAAACAGCACTACAACAACACCGTAGTGAAAGCTGGGAAAACCACATAAGGGACATGGAAGAACAAAGTCCAAATATGCAAAATATTTGGAAACTGCAAAAAATCCTACGAAGTGACAGAAAACCAATTCCCCCACTACACGGAGAAAATGGTATAGTATACAGCACAGAGGAAAAAGCAGAGGTAATGAGGAGTACTCTCGAGAGAGAGTGTACATTAAATTACCACCCAGACGAAGACATCGACTTCATAGAAGAAGTCGAAAGACAAAGAGAAAGACCGGAAAACCCAAACGAAATTATCCCTCCAACAACACCGGAGGAGATAAATGAGCTAATCAAGAACAGCTCACCAAAAAAGGCTCCCGGTCCAGACCAAATTACGAACAGAGCTCTAAAATATCTACCAGCAAAAGCCATTGTTTATCTAACAAACATCATTAACGCAATGCTAAGGTTCAAAAAATTCCCAAATAGATGGAAAGAGGCCCATGTCATAATGTTACCGAAGCCCGGAAAAGACAGCACATTCCCACAAAACTACAGGCCGATAAGCTTACTACCAGCAATCAGCAAAATAGTAGAAAGAGTGATACTCAGCAGACTCCAAGCTGAAACAGACAGACTAAACATCATACCAGAAGCCCAATTTGGCTTCAGATCAGAACACTCCAGCGAGCTACAAGTACTCAGACTAACAGAGTACATAGCAGCAGGATTTAACGACAGACAGTATACAGGAGCTGCATTCCTGGACGTAAGTAAAGCTTTCGACAGAGTCTGGCATAAGGGACTACTATACAAAATGAGAGATTACGGGTACAGCGGAGCAATGACAAGGCTGATCTCTTCTTACTTGAGCAACCGCAGTTTCAGAGTCCGGATAGGACAAGTCCTATCCGAACTCGGGAACCCGGAAGCTGGAGTACCACAGGGAGCGGTACTGTCACCTCTGCTGTACACGATATACACAGCAGATATACCTAGAACACCAGGTACATTATTAAGTCTCTATGCTGACGACACAGCGATAGCGGCCAAACACCGAAATGTAGACATAGCAGTCACCAATCTACAGACAGCGTTAGACGACATTGAAGAATGGAGTCTAAAGTGGAAAATTAAAATCAACTCAGACAAGACACAAGCTGTACTCTTCCAAAAGAGGCGAGAACAACCAGAAGAACAGGTCACAGTGCAAGAAAATCCCATTGAGTGGAAAAGCGAAGCGAAATACCTCGGAGTAATAATGGACAAAGGACTAACCTTCAATAAACACGTAGAAGCCACAGTACAAAAAGCCAACATGGCAAGGGCCGCAATAAGAGGCCTAGCGGGAAGGAAAAGCAAATTACGCATAAAAACCAAAATAAGGCTAATAAACAGTATAGTCCTTCCTATACTAACATATGCATCACTTGCATGGGGACATATATGCAACACAACGAAAAAGAAAATACAGGCACAACACAACAAAAGCCTAAGAGAAGCGGTAAACGTACCAAGATACGTAGCTGAAAGATTCCTGTTCAGAGAGTTACAGCAAATCAGAGTGACTGATACAATGAAAGAAAAAGCTAGGATAAAATTCGCAGAACTAGAGAACCACCCTAGTCACATCCTACGAGAGATAATGAGGTATGACGCTTTCCACAGATGGAAGCACAAAAGACCAAAACAACAAATATTAGACTAACGCAAAACCAGAGGGAAAAATAAAAAACCCCCCAATAGGGACAAAATATTACAAAAAGCCCAGAGTGAGAAGAAAATCTAATCAAAACACACACACATAAAGAAGACAGTTCGTAGCTCAAATCACCCAGAATATCGCAAATCGCCTCATTCACAGTGGGCCCTGTTGCTCACACTAGGATGCAGTCTACATTGTGGTAATGTATAATATTTAAATATTTTCTTTATTATAGTGTAGACTATGTACTAATTATGACTTTTCTTTTCACAGGCAACCTACAAAAAAAATCATAAAAAACACAAAAAACGGCCTCGGCCACCAAAAAAATTAAAAAACACTAACAAAAACCGGCTTCGGCCACCAAAAAAAACTAACAAAAACCCCAAAACCCGGGCACGTAGGGCCCAACCCCCTTGAGCACCAAGTCGCCGAGCTGAGCCGGGACTCAGAGCGGAGACTTGAGGCCCAAGTAAGCAATTTTAGTTCGCGGATAAGCTACATTAAGATAAACAGGAATAAAGCGGAGATGCGCTGTCCTGAGTTTTCACATACGGTTAGGAAACCATGTTGGGGTTCAATTACCCAGGACCTCCACATGAAGAGCACTTGGCTGATTGTTGTGCCTCTATAGCGAATCAGATTGCTATAGGGGGGAAAGGGATGGTCTAGAGCATTGGAGCACGGTGGGGTGATTCCTGTTTTTAAACACGAATTAAAACACCTTGCTCCAATGAATTGTTACACCCGATCGTACTACCTGGGTGAACATGTCTCATAGGCTGGGTTCAATCAAATTGCTTGCTTGCTTGCTCACTAGTTCTATTCAGTCTACGTCCTCACATCAATAGATGGTCGGGTCTTAAAACCCGTACCATGACAAAAAATTTTTTCAATTTTTTAACGTGTTTGTGAAGTCCAGTGTCGACTTTTTATATGTTTTTTATGTGTTTTAAGAATTCCAACTCCTACAATATCATAATTTTAAAACTTAAGGAAATGAGATCTCTTCTTTGTAGTGGTATTTTAAAAAATTGACGTAAGTTAAAAATTACAATCTTTACCAATTAGTACTTATTAGAACATTTTATTGTAGCATAGCTCTGATGATGGCTTTGTAAAGCCGAAAGAGCTCAGCTAGGAATTGCCTAAAATATACACACTTCAAAAATACTTTTTTGCATTTTCTTTCGACTTGTCATAAGTGTGTACAAAAAAAAAAAAAAAAAAAAAAATATCAGTCTTTTGATTTTTAATTATTTGCGAGAAAATGGCACTTTTCCTAGTGGAACAACAGAGCGACATGTAGATGAAGCGCAGGAATATGATATTATGGACGCTGTTACTATGAACCCTACAATAAGCACTAGACAAGTAAGTCGAGAACTCAATGTTACTCAATCAAAAGTAAGTAGAGTCTTACAAAAAAATAATCTATACCCATATCACATTCAAATGGTTCAGCGACTACATGCTGGAGATGAGATCGATAGGTTGGAATTTTGTAGATGGATTAAAAATAATCGACCAACGCTATACAGGACACTATTTACAGATGAAGCCCAATTTACCAGAGACGGGATAAATAATTCACGAAATTCACATGTGTGGACAGAAGAAAATCCTCATGCTATTCAAGAACGTCGTTCTCAGTTAAGGTTTTCGGTTAACGTGTGGATTGGTGTCATTAGTAGGTCCTCACTTTTTTGATAGTTTTTTAACAGGGCAGGTCTATTTGAACTTTCTACAAAATATTTTGCTAAATTTGCTTGCCAACGCGAACGTTGCTATTCGAGGGATGTATTTTTAGCATGATGGAGCACCCCCACACTTTTTACTGGCAGTGAGACAACATCTCAATAATGTTTATGGCAACAGGTGGATAGGACGTGCAGGTCCTATCTAATTTTATTTAATCCCATTCTTCTCCGCAATTGGCAAGGACTAAGGTATCGTCGGCATATCTAATATTGTTGACGGTTACTCCATTCACAATAATACCTTCGGTTGTCTCCATTAAGGCTTCCTTAAATATTTCCTCCGAATATAAGTTAAAAAGTAAAGGCGACAATATACAGCCTTGTCTCACTCCTCTTTTTATATTTATTTCATCCGACAGTTCTTGTTCAACCTTTATTCTTACCACTTGATGCCAGTATAGATTTGTAATTATTCGTAATCTTTATCGTCCAATCCAGTTGTTTCCAATATTTCTAGCATTTTGTTATGTCGGACTTTGTCAAAAAAAACAGTTATCTTAAAACTTTTGTATTAACTATACTTACAGGTTAAAAATATCTATTCTCAGAAAACTTGTTCTATAAAAACTAAATCTCAAATTGTATTAAATTTTTATGTAACCTTCCAGGGCGATCGTCTTATCATTTTGTCCCACAATAACTTTTACTAAGGTAGTGAATTTCTATCCTTTTGTTAATCACTGTACTTCAGGTAGCCTGATTTGCATATTTTTATTAGTCCTTTTGTTTTAAATTTAAATAAAAATATTGAAAGATTTACAAATAATTTTTCTACCCTATTATGACATTGTCATTACAAAGCCAAGGAATTGTGGCTATCAGAAACATGTGCAGACATAGAAATATTAAATTGCCGCTAGTGATAAGCCGTTTTATTAGGTAGCTATTTATTCTAGGTACCTATCTGATTTCTTGGAATCTATTAAGGCCATTCCTCGCGATTCTGGGCATAACTAAATTCCAATGTAAAAGTTTATATCAAATAACGCAAAAACTATGGCAGATATTGAGATGATTCTTTTTTTATATGAAAGGTCTTAAAAAGTTCTAGTGCACTATTTGATTGTAAATTAATAAATTGTTTAAACAATATTTTTTTTTTAAATATTTTTGGTTAAAATAAACGTAAAAATTTTTTTTTTGAAATAGGGCACTACAGAATTTTACCCACTTTCCGAATCTGTTTTTATTTTTAACATAAAGTGTAAGACAAAGCAGCTATTTCATATAAACTATTTAAAAAATGTTAAATTGTGCTAAATGTACTCTCTCTCTCGGTCAGTACAAGCTGTCCTTGTTGATAGTTTGTAGACTCTCGCCGACGAGTAGGTAAGAAAGTTGGAGGGTCATAAATAATGTTGAATAACATTATTAGGGCTTATTTCGACTTTTGACTAGTTTTGACAAACCAGTGTGTTTTGTTGTTTTTAAAATGGGTAGTTCGCGAAGACGTTTATGCTCCGGACGAAAAAGTCGACGACGATTGAGGAAATTTTATATAAATAAGCAGTAAGTACCTATAATTTGATTAAATTTTTATATGAATAGAAATATTTTCTGTTGAGTTGTGACATTTTCCTTCTAAATGCTTATACTGTTTTTATAATAATACTATTGTTTCAATATTTACTTATATAATTATAATTTATTATGTAGAAACAGAGTAGAATTTTGGTCAATCGGTCAGTACATTTTTTTGTATTTCAATCAGAATTATTATTTTCTTTTCTTCTTTACATGAGCTCAGAGTAATACCCAAATAGTTTGCAGTATTTGAATATGGAATTTGATTAATTATATTTATTGGACTATTTATTTTGAACGTTTTTGTTAGTAAAGTTTACATAATATATTTCGTCACTTGCTTGTCCAGTCATATTAGTCCAGAGTAATAAGGATTTTCTCGTGACAATCAATAATCCAGGTAGCTGACAACTATTTTAGTTATTGTAGACATATAAGAACAAAACCTACCTGTTTCCTGTCTAAAGTTCGGAGCCGTTTTTTAATGATTTAATGTAATGCAAGAAACGCGATTTTTTCCACTCATTAGAAAGCTAAATACTTGACATAAAATTACAAAATTTTATCTTTTAGAATATTGACAAAGCTTCAAAATGCTGATTTTTGTAAGTTGAAAAGTCAATTTGTTGCTTTACAAACTGCAAAATAAGTGACAATTGATATTCGTTAAAAACTTTGAATACAACAACTTTACTTTAGAGTTCCAGCGAAGGTTGGGTATTGGGATACTTAACAAACCCTCAAAATTTGGAACCGATATATTAATCAGTTTAAAAGTTTTTGTATTTGTTTATCCCAGAGGTCTTTTTTTACAATAAAATAAGACAGAAAATATTAAAGATAGGGTAATGCTGTGGGCGACAAATGAAAGCAAAAGATACTATCAATATGTATTAAAAAATGATAAAAAAATGATTTATCATAATCAAAAATCCTGATGCCAAATTTTTGAAATTATCTAGTTTATAAACATTTAGAACTTTAAAAACATTGCCCTTAGAAGAAATCTTTTTTTACATTCGAAAAGCTAGTATTTTCCCCGAATTTTCAAATAAAAAAATTTGACCTAGGTTAATTTGGGTCAAAGTTAGCCATGTTTTTTTGTTTATTCACAGCTAATTTGATTATAATAATTTAAGGAATCACAGTGTTTTCATGTAGATCATTACTTCAAAATTAACTAATCTTTTAAATTTTTGTTAAATGTTGTTTTGTGAAGAACTGTTATTGTTGTTTTATGTTATTCAAGATGTACAACAGCCTTTTACTATTTTTAATTTTATGTAAATTAACCAACATTTTTTTATAATTTAAATGTTGGTAAGCCTTTCATTATTTTTTGTTATACCTACGCATTTAAATTTTTTTCTACTTTTAATATTTTCTTCTCTGCATTCAATCTTCTTTCGCATTGTAGAATTTCTTGAAAGAGGAAATAAACTTTTCAATATGAAGTTGATTTTCAATATATCGTGTGTTAAATACCGAAATGTCAAAAGTCAAAATCTACAACTTTTCAGGAGAGCGAAAAAACTTCGCCGCTTGGTACATATTTTTTTTCTCAATACTTACTTAATTATTACAACAGAAATAAATTTATCGAATTATTACATCAGAAAAGAAAGTAGAAAAAGAAAACACGTGTACTAAGCAGTGACGTTTTTTTCGCTCTACTGAAAAGTTGTAGATTTTGACTTACGAGGTTTCGGTATTTAACCATGTATATATCATCATCAACCATCATCATAAATGCCTAGACAATCCGTCTTGGCCTGCTCGCACAGAAATCGCCACTCCTGTTGATTCCTGGCAACTTCCCTTCATCTTCTGACCCTTAGAATCCGCTTCTGACACATTATCAATCCATCTTCTTCGTGGTCATTTTTAACTTCTTCTGCCCTCTGGTTTTGAAAATGTTAATCTCTTCATGTATTCGTGATCTGACATCCTAGTAATGTGTCCAGCCCATCTAAGTCTCTGAGACGCTATACTCCATTTTCATTTACGACCTCAAAAATCTTTCTAAGAATTTTTCTCTCAAAAATACCAAGAAGTCTTTCATCATTTTGAGATAAGATCCGCGTTTTAGCCCCATATATCAAAATCGGTCTTATCAAAAAGTTCTTGTATATATCGAGCTTTACTGCACGTTTTATATTTTTATTTTTTAAATGTTTCTGGAGACCGTGAACAGTTCTGTTTTCTATTGCTATGCGTCGTTTTATTTCGTTGCTTGTCGTGTTTGTTGCGTTTACTAGCGATCCAAGATAAGTGAATTCTTTGACTTGCTCAAAGGTATGGTTGTTAATTTGAATTATCTGTTGGAAAACCAACCTATATTTGGTTTTTCCTCATTTACCATTTCTAATTAGGACCACAAGTCCTAATTCACTTGCCGCGTCCGCAAGCCTTGTAAAACACTGCACCATGTCTCTTATGGTTCTATTAAAAATAGTTACATTCATTATAATATTGTATTTTCTGGTTGCCTTTTCCAAGGCAACATTAAAGAAGAGACAAGCCAGCGCCTCCCCCTGTCTTATACCATCATTAACGTCAAAGCACATGGAGTTTTCTCCTTCAATTCTAACGCACGAACTCACGTTTTACATTGTTAGTTGGGTCAACTTAACTAACTTCGGTGGGATCCCAACCAAAGTCTATCATTGCTTAACACTGTCATAGGCTGTCATAACGTGTATCTATGTTATATTCTAGTGACTTTTCTAGAATCTGCCCATGTGTTTGAATTTGATGTATAGTTGATTATGCAGCAGTAAATCAACAATATCCTTTGTAAAATGTTTGTCTTTCAAACAATACATTGCCGAAGATTTTATACGCAGATTTGACACTTCTATTATTGTTGGGTCTTCACTATGTAGTTGACAATGTAGATTTTGTTGATTGTCTATGTTGTAACCTCCTTCAATATCGTGTATATAATGTATTATATAAATAGATATAATATGATATAATAACAATGTACCTATACTCGTAATATGATATAATCCGTATAAAACGTCTTCCGACGTCCATTTTTCATTGAATTCGGTTGTTCCATTGTTCTTTAAGTACTTTCGAGCGCATTGAGTTTTTTATTCGTTCCATCCGTGTTTTCTACGGTAGTCCTTTCTTCTGGATTCCTGTAGTTGTTCATAGATGTACTTGTTTCGGGAGTCTACTGTCTTTCATTCATTGGACATGTCCGTACCATTTGAGATGCCTTCATTGTATGCCATCCATGACTGTACCTTCTATTCTCATACTTTATTGCATCCATTTCAGCGACATATCTTTCTTCGATGTCTCTGTTAATCGTCTCGTTTCACAACCGTGTAAATAAAAGCATGCTTTTTACCATAGTTTCATGGGTTCTAGTTCTAGAGAGAGCATGTCAGCTGAGCCAAAACGAAAAACAATCCTCCTGATTGCTTCCACTGGAATAAACTTGATTGTTTAACTGGGCCCGGACTACCTTCTTCTAATTCTTTAAACTCCCGTTTTGAAATTAATAATAATCGTTATTTTGTCTAATTACCTATTTAGTTGTCAAGACAGATACATTGTTACCTAAAGAAGTGAAAGTGGTTCAATTTAGAAATTATATCGTAAATAATAAATATTTGAAAACTAATGCATATATTCCTCCCGCGATTTGAGCTACTAATTTTATAAATCGCACCACTAATAGACGTAAATCCCTTCATTTTAATTTCATGAATGATTTTATTCGCCACATCTCAACATTTTCCATTTCAGAATATTTATCATCAAACTGTAATATACGTTAAAAGCCAATTTGTCAGCAAAAAAACAATAACAAAAGAAAATATAAGACATAAAAAAACCAATACACTTATATCTTGTTATACATTATTTTGTTATAAAATTTTATAAAAGTTTGTGATTTAATTTATGAATTATTTACAGGACGATTATTTGTTACCTGTATGTACCCTTGCTAAGTTGTAAATTAATTATTCAATAAATAATATTACTCTGGTTTACTCGTATTATTCTAATTACCCCATAATCGCAATGAATAGAAGACCTCCCGCTCGCTTTATTGTATACACCCAAGACTTCACAATAGGGGATTGTAAGTAGGTAAAAATATAAAATTTAGTACCAGATGACTTTTAGAATATTCTTCGTGAATGGATTTTGTTTTCGTAAAGAAAGATATTTTTGAAATAGATAGCTCACTGAATTTTACCGTTAGGATTATCGAGGATAGGCCTTAAATGTAAAGTTTAATACCAGGCTAAACCCCGATTGCTGTTGGAGATTATTTTTTCTTTACTTACCCGATGATTTATTGCCATTCGGGTATGATACCAGAAGCACACCATAGTTTTTATAAATATATTTTGGCTCAATATAATATACGAGAAGAGGATAACAACTAACAGAAAATGTGTCTACATTTTTTACAATTTTCTCCGTACAAAAGTGTTGTAACTTTAAAATTCTAATACTAAATGTGCAGTGATTAATAATTTTCTCCATGCAAAAGTGTTGTAACTTTAAAATTGCTATTTTTTAGCAATAATATTATTTTAATAAAATTTATATTTTTGGTTAATGTAATATAGGATGAAAAGCATGCAAAATCATAAATAAATGTTACTTTTTTTAAAACTTGTGTCTTATTTGACCGATATTAGCACGAAAATAAACAAAATCGTCTTTATCTCGAAATTTACTTATTCTGACTTACTGCAGTCTTGCACTGAGGGTGCGAAATATTTAGCCTCAGGGATAAATATACTCCATTCGCTTAGTTCGGGCATATTTGACGGATTCATTGTCGGAAACCTACAACACAACAATTCCTACTTCTCAGTAATAATAACTCAAGTATACTACTATTACAGACTTCTTTCTTTAAAAAAAAGAAGAATGATTATAAATAGTGGAAGTATATATTAAACCCATCAAATTCTCCCTGTATATTTAAAAATAATATTTGAGTTGTTACAATTTAATAAATTACCCCCTCTTTGGCTCAGTGGTAAGAGCGCCTACCTTTTAACCTAAAGGTCGTGAAGCTATTTTCTTGTGGCATTGTAAATTAATTACTATTTATAACTGGGACTAAGCCACAATTAAAGATAAAAATACGTTTATTGACGTTTCAATTTCCAATTCGGAAATCGTTCTCAAAATACAAACAGTAAATTGAGATAAATAAATTATAAAAAACAATAAATAAATTCAATTTACTGTTTGTATTTTGAGAACGATTTCCGAATTGGAAATTGAAACGTCAATAAACGTATTTTTATCTTTAATTGTGGCTTATTCCCAGTTATAAATAGAAATTAAAGGTCGTGAGTTCGAATCTCATCTGGGTGGAGAAATTTTCGTTTATTAAAAATTAATGAATGAAAATAATTTGTATCCTTGTGCGATCGGTACTCACCGGAGGGACCGCAGACTTTCGGATACAATTAGCGTCTCTTAGCAAAGACAATGACGTCGACTTTGCTAAGTATCAGGACAATTACTTTACACACACACACACACAACACACAACACACACACACACACACACACACACACACACACACACACACACACACACACACACACACACACACACATACACACACACAACACTAGGTACCTGACTGTACCATGCCGATGATCTTAGTTGTCGAGGCATTAACTCAATAATAAAAAAAAATTTAGTAAATTGTAGTAAATATTGTATTATTCGCGTTGTTTATTTTAGCTAATATAATTTTATTGTTCTATTATTTTTGTTTAATTCTTTATTAGTTCTATTTAGTTAATTAGTTAGTTCCATTTTGAATTTTATTATTAGGGATAGTCAAAGTTTTCCATTTGTTCTATCAGATAATGCGTTGGTAAGTTTTTCTTAAATAAATATGATAAATGTTCTTTAAAAGTTAATATTTTTGCATGAGTAAGGATGCTGTTAAATTACAAGGTAATCAAACTGCACAAAGATTTATTCAAAACACAATTTTTTTTTAAATTATTTGCTTATTCGGCGTAGGTTGATCACTAAAATATATTTATGAAATTATGTAAATAATGACATGGCGTCAAAAATTAAATTCGCTTAGAAATTTATAGCGTGTATAAAGTTACTATTACATATAAAATGTATATTATATATAAAAAAAATTATTTTATAAAAAAGTTACAGTAATTTAGTTTATATCGTTAAGTTGCTCCAAATGTAGGCAACCAACTTAATTTAGTTGGAGTTTCTTGAAATTATTTTTAATAAACGTTTAATTTTTTCCAGTTAATTTATTATTTTTTAAAAGTAATGATAATAATGCTAAATAAGCAATATTTTAAATGATATTTAATCACAAAACGTACTTAATATTGTATTATTAGTGCGGATATAATCCTCATAATTAAGTACGTTGGTACTTTATTATGCGGATCCGCATAATAAAGGTAAAATCCCGGGTTGACAAAAACTAGTTTCTGATAAGAATAATGGATTATTATGATATTTTTGTATTATATTTTTGATGATATTGGATTATATTTTTAATGAGTGATATTTTTTATATGATATGATGATAATATTATATAACACAATATTAAGTACGTCTTGTGATTATATATAATATGAAATATTGCTTATTCAGCATTATTATCATCACTTTAAAAAAATAATAAATTAACTAGAAAATATTAAATGATTATTAAATATATTCTCAGAAACTCCAGCTAAATGCTAACAAAAAATTTAAGTTGGTTGCCTACATTTGGCGCAACCCAAAGATATAAACTAAATTACTGTAACTTTTTTAAAGATATATTTTTTTATATACAGGGAGGTGAATCGTCAAACGGTCCATAGGAAATTCAATGGGAAATTCTAAGTTGTTGAATTCCTGCTTCCCTAATTATTTTACAACAAAATTCATAGGAAACTATTTGTAAAGAACTAAAATGTGTATTAAAAACAAATGTTAAAATCGTTCTACGAATTAAATGTATCCCAAAATTTTGTAAAAATATAAAACAGTTTTTAGGCCCACCCCTTAAAGTCAGACCACACAAGGTACAAGAATATGTATGAGATGTTGCGTTTGGTCGTATTTATGTTTCTAATATTTGACATTATTTGAATTGCCAAAATTTTAATTTAGTGATTTATTGTTTAAAAACAACATAGGTAATTAAAAAATGTATCCAGTCGAGGAGAAAGTAGCAATAATAAAAATGTGTTATTCTGGCAATAGTGCGCTAATTGTCAGTTCTTTATTTAGCGTAAGATATCCAATAGACCAATTCCTCAAGTCACTCAACAATTCTAAGGATTTTAGAAAAGTTTGAAAATACTGGACCGTGATTTGTAATTGTACCTGTACAAACAATATTGCTGAAGTACCAAAAAATTTAGAAAATCAAAATGAAATAAATGTATTAACAGCAGTTGTAGAAAATCCTAGAATAAGTTCTCGGACCATTGCAGACCAGTTTAATATTCATAATTCTACGGCCTTAAAAATTTTGAAAAGGAATAAATTCCGTTCATATAAATTTCAATGTCATCAAGAACTAAGAGAAGGAGATGCTGAGAGACGAGCGGAATTTTGTTATGAAATTTTAGAGAGGGCTAATGCAGACAGACAATTTTTAAAAAACATTTTGTTTAGTGATGAATGTACATTTACATTAAATAATGAACCAAATGTTCAAAATTATAGGATTTGGTCGACAAAAAAGCCTGAGGATATTATTGAAAGCCATACCCAATATCGTCGAAAAATAAATGTCTGGTTAGGAATATTTAGACACAATATTATTGGACCATTTTTCTATGAGGAAAATTTAAATTCAAAAAAGTTTTTAGACTTGCTACAAGAAGAAATTTTACCCAGACTTGCAGAATTAGTACCAGATGAAGAAGAAATTTGGTTTCAAATGGATGGCTGCCCTGCGCATAATAACTGGGAGGTTAAGGAATTCCTTAAAAACAGCTTTAATAATTGTTTGATTGGACCTGACTGTAATATTAAGTGGCCTCCGAGATCGGGAGATCTAGCTCCAAACGATTATTTTATCTGGGGGCATTAAAATCAAAAATCTATTCTGACCAAAAATTTACAGATATTGAAACTTTAAAAAGGCGAATTATTGAAGAGTGTGCAAAAATAACGCCGCGCATTCTGGCTAATGTTAGACGAGAATTTTACAATCGAGTGGGATACTGTTTAGTACAAAATGGCTTATTTTTTAAACATTTGTTATAGTTTTATGTTGAAATTATCATAAATTATATAAATTATTATTAGGAAGGATCACAGTAAAACTATATAGAAATTATTTGATTGTTGTATAACCTGGAATTGAATTGGAGTGTATTATGATATCTTGTGTTAAATAAAGATCTGGCAGTGCTCGCACTATTGACTGAATACAACGTTATTGCGATTTTTCGTGAACTGATTACATTTCATCAATTTTATTGCTTTGTAAACAGTATAATTTATTGTTTACAAAGAACTAGTTACTGTTCACTAGTAGTAGTATTTGTAAAAACTTATGCATTTTAGTATTTGTGTATGATTTAATCACAAATTAAAAATATTGACAATTCAAATAATGTCAAATAGTAAAAACATAAATATGACCAAACGCAACATGTCATACACATTCTTGTACCTTGTGTGGCCTGATTTTAAGGGGTGGCCTAAAAAATGTATTATATTTTTACAAAATTCTGGGATACATTTAATTCGTAGAACAATTTTAACATTTGTTTTTAATACATATTTTAGTTCTTTACAAATAGTTTCCTATGAATTTTGATGTAAAATAATTAGGGAAGCAGGAATTTAACAATTTAGAATTTTCCATTGAATTTCCTATGGACCGTTTGGCGTTTCACCACCCGGTATAATAGAAACTTACTTTCTTTATACATGCTCTTTATACATTTCTAAGTCATAGTATAAGTTTGCAAAAGAGGTTGACGAAATACTCTATACTCTATACTCTATAATGAAATGCCCTATGAGCACGTGTACTTGGTTGTATAGTAATTTCCAGCCACTTCTCGTCTGTCAAAAAGTAACTAACTTCGTAAAAATATAATTACTAAAATCACTAGATAATTCGGACCGGGATTAGCGAACCGCGTATAAATTAAATAACTTTTTAACTATTTCACCGATCGGATGGAAATTTCGCACAAATTTAAAAGACGGTAATTCCTCGATGTTCAAATGTACATACTAATAACATTTTATTTTGTTATTTATAAAAATTATAAAATTTCTATATTAGAGCAAATAACTGCTTTTTTTTGTAAATATCTCTGTAAATCATTTATCAATTTTTATTTAAAAAACGGGAAAATAAAGATATTCTTGATATAAATAAAATGGTATAAATATTGTTTATATAAATTATAAGGGAAAAAACTTATAGACCAAACATCAAATTGCAACCATAAATTATATAACTTAACCCTGCGTTGGTGTGTTGCCTGAAACTTACGTGCCTGGTGTGGTGGGGTGTGACATACCCCATAGCAGAATACGTCTTGGAAAACTCAATATTTGAGTATCTGCATTAAAAGTATATACATTTAATTTGAACATTTGAAATAGTGTGTACTATAAAAAAATTGAAAAAGTATCAGCTCAAACAATTTATTGCACAGTTCAAAAATAGCAGAAATAGCAGCTTAAAAACCATTACATTTTTCTGAAATGAAAAAAATCTAAAGACTTCTAAAAACACATTTTTCTTTATTTACTTATAAATTAATAAACATTATAAAGAAAAATACGGACATCAACACAATTAACAACATCATTTACTGACTTTCCTCGTTGATGCAAGTATCACATTTGAAACATGCATGTTCTAAACAAACAAAATGCCTGCAATCATAACACACGTACCGACTTTTTCTGTCTCTTGTTCTGGGGCACACCACATATCTACCTTGTACTTTCTGACGTTTAGGCAACGGTTCATCACAATCTGCAGTCTTATAGCCCGGTGTCTCACGCAGTTTTCTCGGCAACCGAGGATTGTGTTGCCTTTCTTCCATATAATCTGCTATGAGTGACAAACTAAGAGATTTCAAATATTTTCAACGCTTCAGTGTATAGTTATTATTGTTGATCTTATAGATTACTTGGGAGTTAATTCCACACATATTCAAGTGCGCATAGAACACCGTCAACGGCCACCTTCTGCTGTTACGGTAAACGTCGTTTGTAACTGATAACTGGTCAACGGTGTCAACCCACCCTTAGTAACATTGTAGAATGTGATTATTTCTGGCTTCCTAGCGTTTCCCGTAGATTCGTCTATTGTGTCATCATGGTGTAGTGTTGATAACAAAAGAACATTTTTGTTTTTCTTTGGGATATAGGATACTTAGGTTGTATTTTTTTGGAAACCAAAAAGTGTAGAATACTGTTCTCGATTCTTTGTATTGACCATTGTGGAAGGAATTTGCTTCTTATTCTTTCGGACAGTACCACAGATGTTAACTGGTGTTCTTCAAGAAGTTGTTGCATTAATGGATAATTAGTGAACCAATTATCGAATGTGATATTTCGTTTGCTGCCAGACACTGGTGAAATCAATCTTAAAACTACATCTGTAGGCTGTGTACGTAATTTGAAAGGACCATCCGGTTGAGAACCACAACAAATTTCCAAGTTTGTAGTATAATACCATCTTGAATCGACTAAAGCAAAGATTTTGATTCCATAACGATTGATATAAATAAAATGGTATAAATATTGTTTATATAAATTATAAGGGAAAAAACTTATAGACCAAACATCAAATTGCAACCATAAATTATATAACTTAACCCTGCGTTGGTGTGTTGCCTGAAACTTACGTGCCTGGTGTGGTGGGGTGTGACATACCCCATAGCAGAATACGTCTTGGAAAACTCAATATTTGAGTATCTGCATTAAAAGTATATACATTTAATTTGAACATTTGAAATAGTGTGTACTATAAAAAAATTGAAAAAGTATCAGCTCAAACAATTTATTGCACAGTTCAAAAATAGCAGAAATAGCAGCTTAAAACCATTACATTTTTCTGAAATGAAAAAAAATCTAAAGACTTCTAAAAACACATTTTTCTTTATTTACTTATAAATTAATAAACATTATAAAGAAAAATACGGACATCAACACAATTAACAACATCATTTACTGACTTTCCTCGTTGATGCAAGTATCACATTTGAAACATGCATGTTCTAAACAAACAAAATGCCTGCAATCATAACACACGTACCGACTTTTTCTGTCTCTTGTTCTGGGGCACACCACATATCTACCTTGTACTTTCTGACGTTTAGGCAACGGTTCATCACAATCTGCAGTCTTATAGCCCGGTGTCTCACGCAGTTTTCTCGGCAACCGAGGATTGTGTTGCCTTTCTTCCATATAATCTGCTATGAGTGACAAACTAAGAGATTTCAAATATTTTCAACGCTTCAGTGTATAGTTATTATTGTTGATCTTATAGATTACTTGGGAGTTAATTCCACACATATTCAAGTGCGCATAGAACACCGTCAACGGCCACCTTCTGCTGTTACGGTAAACGTCGTTTGTAACTGATAACTGGTCAACGGTGTCAACCCCACCCTTAGTAACATTGTAGAATGTGATTATTTCTGGCTTCCTAGCGTTTCCCGTAGATTCGTCTATTGTGTCATCATGGTGTAGTGTTGATAACAAAAGAACATTTTTGTTTTTCTTTGGGATATAGGATACTTAGGTTGTATTTTTTTGGAAACCAAAAAGTGTAGAATACTGTTCTCGATTCTTTGTATTGACCATTGTGGAAGGAATTTGCTTCTTATTCTTTCGGACAGTACCCACAGATGTTAACTGGTGTTCTTCAAGAAGTTGTTGCATTAATGGATAATTAGTGAACCAATTATCGAATGTGATATTTCGTTTGCTGCCAGACACTGGTGAAATCAATCTTAAAACTACATCTGTAGGCTGTGTACGTAATTTGAAAGGACCATCCGGTTGAGAACCACAACAAATTTCCAAGTTTGTAGTATAATACCATCTTGAATCGACTAAAGCAAAGATTTTGATTCCATAACGAGCCGGTTTATTCGGAATGTATTGCCGAAAAGGGCACCTGCCACGAAATGCCTCCAATTCTTCATCAATAGTGAGATACATGCCAGGTGTATAGGCAGACTGAAAATTGTCAACTACTCTTTCGATCTTTCGAAAATACTTCTAATTGGGGCTAATTTATTGGTTTTGATTCTATCTACGCGCGTAGCTCCATTGTCAAACCGCAAGCACCTTAGCAGAAATTGAAATCGTTTTAGAGACATAGTTTTCTTGAATATTGGCATTTCTATGCCGTCGTTTGCCCAGAAATCTTCAAGGTTTCGCCGAGACGATCGATGAATTCCTGCCAAATAAAGTAATCCAACGACAGCCTTGATTTCTTGCTCGGAGGTCTCTTTTACTACGTATTGGTGCCCATTGTTGTAACGTTCACTTACTGAATTAATTTTCTCATTAGTATGTTTTACAATATCAGCAATGAGTGTGTCATTCATGAAAAGCTTCCAACAATCAATTGCAGTTTTAGCTTCTTTAGCGTGTCGTTTCACGCCAGGCAATTGAGAAATTATATTTTCGGCTCTAGTGCGAACCGATCGTACTTCTACCTTCTTAGCCACATCATCTCCATTCTCTTGTTCACTTTCATCTTCGTCACCATCTTGTTCTGTGTCTGTGGCATGAGAACTTTTACTATAATTGTCAAACTGCACTTCGTCTTCGGAATCAGGAATAGCCCCATCTGCATCGCTTTGTACCTCTTCCCAGAATCTTAGCAATCTCGCTTGCTCTTGTTCATAAGTACACATATTTATAACAAATTTTGAGTACAACAACCAGAGTAAAAAGTAAAAAACCACGTGAAATTCGGAAAAAATGTCAAGCATCAACAATGATAAACCGACTGACGGCAGAGGTGGGGTGGGGTGTGACATACCCTTGCGGCATATTATGACATCTATATAAATCAGTATTGAAGAAATTATGAAAATAACAATGCTACTCGATAGAATGATATTTTAGTAATAGCTACTGAACAATAGAGGGCGGTAAGGTGCTGTTTTGAGAGAAATTCCGTTTTTTGCATGCGTTGGGTGTATCATACCCCACCACACCAACGCAGGGTTAAAAAAGATGCAAGGTAAAAATACGAGTAATTTTTCATCTATTCTTCATCTAGTAACCCCCACCTATGTCTTAAAAGCTTCAGATATCTGCGAAATATGTTGCTAAAAAAATGACCTTTTGTTAACACGACTGGGCTAATGCTCCAGTTACAGTTAAGTGCTTTATATTGATATAACTGTACACACATACGTAAACGTTCGATGTATTCTAATAACATCTTTGTTTCATAGAGAGTGTAACTTAATATCTGATGTGCATTTATATCCAATGTAGTTATAAGTATCATATTATCAGGAACAACGATTATGAGGAACTATCGTTGAACGGTATTAACAATTATACCTATTGTTTCATTTGACCATTCCGTCTAATTGCGGATGAAGAGGCGTAGTGCGAGTTTTCTTAACTCTTTGTGGACGGGCATTTTTTGTTTATATTAAATGGTGAATAATTTGTTTTTAGAACATATTTGGGCAAAAGATAAACAAACTAAATGTTTGTTATATTTTATTTTTGTAATTATTAGAAAAAAAGGCGGTACCAAGTGGAACTACAAGGTCAAAATTTAAAAAATTATTTAGCGTGAAATGGAATGAAACATTTTTTTTTTCAGATAGACATCAACCTACTTGGAGGTTGCCTTGGTACTGCACTATGTACAACTTACTTTGGCTCTATGCTGAGGCATATGGTCTGCGTTGTCAGTTCTTATTTCTAGAGAAACTTGTTTTTAAACCTGTTACTGGTGCTTGGTTCGTCCTTGATTCTTCTTCCAAATTTTGACATCTGGTGTCTGCTCCAGTCAAACCGGTGGCCACAGCATTTTAAATTCTTTTAAAGACATTATCGTACTAGTTGTTGATTGTTTATAATTTGTATATGAGTTTAGTAACGTTAGGTCAACACAATGGATTTTCTATCTAATTCGTAGCAAGCTACGACAAGCAACATATCAGACTTATCTACGAAGCCCATATATTTGTTGTAATCTTGTCCTAAATGTTTGCAATTAATTTTTACTGATGTCCCACTCTTTTTTTTTCCTCTTCTCAGTGACATTCTCTTCAGGTTTTTGAAAATTGCTTAGAAAATGAATGGGTTTTTTATCCATCCATAGCAAAGCTAGCACGCTGACTTCACGCATTCTCCAGTTTAAGTCACCCCTTTTCATTGTTTTGTTTTAAGTTTATTTGAAAAATCTTTTCTATCTTTTCGAGTTGTTCCAAATGCGTAGAGTTTGTCTTTTATCAAGTCCCGTTGTAATGCAAGAGAATTAAAATAGTCTTCAAAATAAACTTCATAATGTTTTCCAACTATAGTTTATTTTTATGAACGAGAGAAATGAATTATTTCAGTGTTATAAAGTGTTATGTGTATGTAAACAAAAGGACCTCTTTTATCACACACTATATGAGAACTGACTGGCCTACATTAAAAAGGGTTTTAAAAAATTCACATTTTGTTTAATTTTTAAAAATTGCAAAAGAGAAAAAAGATTTTTAAAACCGTCTAAGGTAATGATAATACACTTGTTACAAATCCAAATCAGATTCAGAAGATTAACTTTCAGAACCAAGATTTATAATAACTGGTTCGATCATTTTATCAGTAATATTGTCCAGCTTCCACATTTTTTCCTCTTCTTTAATAGTGTGATTTACTGCCTTTTCCAAGTTTTCAGGTTTTACATTATTTACGGCCTGCAAAAACAACTGTTTAACATAATGAATTTTAAAAGTGGTATTTTTTCTTGAAACTTCACTCTTTATCTGTGCCCATACCAGTTCAATCGGGTTTAATTCACAATGATATGGTGGGGATCTAAGTACTGTCATTCCACGATTTTTGGCAATTTCATCAATTTCGTATTTTTTAAATTTTTCTTTATGAAGGGCACACAACGAATAAAGTTCCTTTCTTATAGATCCGGGATGGTACGTAATATTTTTTGAACTCAGCCAATTCTGCAAGTCTTTTTTTAACCACTTGGTTGTGGGCAGTCCTTCTACAAGTCTGGAGTGATAACTTGCATTATCCATTACTATTACACAGTTCTTAGGAAGAAGATCTATCATTTGTTCGAACCATTCTTGAAAGACATCAGCGTTCATGTCTTCATGGTAGTCACCGGTACGAGTTGATTCAAAAGTTAATAAACCACCTTCAACAAAACCGTCTGAACTGCCAATGTGTACTATTATCAGCCTGCGTCCCTTTCCTGATGGTGGGTTTAAACCAGTAGATAAGTTATTTACAAAAGCGTGCCTTTGACTTGTAACAGTTTCATCCTGCCAAAATTTATTTGGTGTATGACCCTCGTTGATCCATGTTTCATCAAGATAAAATATTTTTCTTTTTTGGTTTCTCATTTCCTTTATGGTTCTTAGAAAATGTCTTCTCCATATGACAATATCGCTTCTTTCTAATAAAATAGACTTTCTGGGATTCTTTTTCCAGCGGAAGCCTATTTCTTTTAAAAGTTTCCATAACGTACTTCGACTCATTTCTGGGTAATCCTTATCATCTCGAACTGAGACAAGAACTTTATCCAATGTTGGAAATTCTTGTCTAAAGAAGAATTCATGCACTTTCCGTCGAAGTCCTTCTTTAAAATGATATTCTATTTGAAATTTTGGTTTCCCTGGAGCATTACGTGGCATTTGAAAACTACCCACATTTCTCTTCTTTAATAACTCTGTAAATCGTAGATTTCCCAACACCAAGTGTACTGCTAACTAACTCAACGGTCTCATCAACACTTTCACATAAACGTTTGTCTGTAAATGATTTAAAACAATTAAATATTAATGTTTTTTCATTAACTGTTAAAGGACCAATTTTTCGGCGTTTACACGGCACTTCCAAATTTTCCATAACACTAGTATACACAATAAACTGCACCTTGCAACTGAAGTACCTACTTTTAGTGAACTGTTAAGAATTTTGAATACGCCACTTGGACCTTCCTACAAAATGGAAAAACCCACTATCACATTTTCTGTGGAATAAGTTTAGAAGGTAATTATCTAGTCAATTACTGTCGTAGATTCCTGGAATTAAAGAATTAAATGTTTGATTGTTGAAACCCTTACTTCGTGGAATGCACTCATTTCAGATGAAATAAAACGTTTTATTTTATCTAAAGAATTAAACTGTATTTTGCAAATAGGTAGGTACTTATTTAACTTTTATTGGTTATATATAACCAATAAAATAAACATCTTACATTTCTTGCAAATTCATTAGTACCTGTTAACCTCCATCACTCCGACACTAAAAACTTGTTGACAAATATCTGTTTTTCATTGAGTCACCCGTATCAACAGTTTAGGTTTTGCATACATAATTTATTGTTTTATTACTCTCTCATACATAAAAATACACTATAAATCTCTTGTAATATTATTTATTACTCTTGCCCCAAGGTTTTGCTCTCTTACAAATTGTAAAACATATCCTGACTAATCGTCAAACACGTACGAAGACACGTAAAAATACCTTATATCCCCTTTTTACGGGATTCATCGGCATATATTGGCGTAAACTACTTCGTCACTTTAACCTTATCATCGATTTGTCTATTGATTGATGCCAGGATAAAATGAGCCTTTATAAAGTGAAAGTTTCTCTAGCAATAACCGCTCTTTGTAGAGTTTATTATAGTGTATTCATTAGGTTCTCACTTAACAAATGAAAAAAGAAATCTCTAAAGTATGAAGAACATCTGGTCCAACGTTTTCTGAGAAATTACGGAGTTGAGGGGCATTATTTGGGTCGCTTGTCTATTTCAATTCATCAAGAGTAACAACTGATACCTCTTCTTCACCATCACTGTCATGTGCACCGTCTTTATTGTCTGAAATATTATTTTGTTCATCTAAAACAGCTGACTTAAAAGTCATCTCGATATCTACATGCTTGTTCTTATCAAAATCGGATACGTGAGATCCATCCGATGGGATATCGGTTAGTAAAGCGTAAGCGTCATAACTTGTTATTTTACTCAAATTAAGACGTCTTTTTATTTTGTAATTCTGTAATAAAACATACCTATTAGTTTCTTATCGGTTTAGTGACACCAATTGAAATCACCAACCAAAATATCAAAATTCACTCAGTTATTTACGTAGATTATACAGACTCAATACGGTAATACATAAATACGTCTATTTATCAACAAATTAACATAATACATACCTTTTATCGGTAACAGAATGTTTGTTTATTTACAACAATAAATAACCTCACTGTCATTTACTTGTGAGCGCGCCAAATATATTATGTAGACTATGCATAACTGCTCCTGGAATTTTGTAATCCCGTGGGAAATAAAAGAGCGTACGATTACTCAGGCAGTAGAAAAAAAATTGTTAAAAGGTAGTTCCACCTTGGAACCACTAAGCCGCAAAGAGTTAATACCCAACATTTAAATTAATTCTTACCAGAATTCTAATTTTAAAATGTATCCTTGATCAAAATGTAAATCTAAATGAACTTCATGGCTTGATACCACGTGTCCTACAAATGCTTCTGCTTACACATTCAATCTGTGATTTTGGCAGTATTAATTGCAAAAATGTACGTATTTCTTCGGGAATTTTCCACTTTCGTTATAATAGACCTCTGGAAATATACAGACATTCCTGTTAAGCACAGTACGCTTTTTCAGTTTTACTGTATTTGGTTACTACCTGCTAAATAAATCTTAGTCTATTTTTGAGCCATATGAATATGAATTTTAAGTCATATCCTGAAGGTAGGAAAAACTCATTGATCTTATTTGCAAATTCAAAAGAATCTTTAATTTTGTAGGTATTATGAGAAGAAAAAGAGGTGTCAATAATACCTACCAGATATTTAGTCAAGGATTGAATAAAGGCATTCTTACATGCAATTATAGGACGTAGTGGGCACCCTTCTTTGTAAATTTTAGGAAGTCCATAGTAAGTTGGGGTGGTACCAATATAGTTGGTTAATTCCTTTTTTGTTTTGGTGGTGATATATCCTTCGTCATGTAGTTGTTTTATCAGTAAGTTAGAGTTCCTTTCGGGAAAGCGTCAAAACAAGGATCAGCTAGAGATGGTATAAGTCAGTTTGGTGTAGAACTTTATTTTAAATGTGAAATTTTCGGTGATAGGCTGTCGCCTTTATCAGCACCTAAATGGAAAACTTATTTAGTAAAAGTGGTGGAAATTAACATTTAAAAACCTACATTGAAATGTTTAGTTGGTCCTAGTGGTAAAGAAATATGTTAATAAATATGTTAAATACAAAAATATTATTCTACAAACAAACATCTAGATTATAAATATATTCGATTGAATCTTTTGTAGCAGCCAAAAAATCCGAAGGGTTGCCGTTATAGGATCTAATCGGGCATTTCTCTACCATGTGTTTTACTGTTTGCCTTTCGGTGCCGCAGTCGCAATTTATTGATTTTATTTTTCCCCATCCAAAAAGTGAGTCGGAACATCTGCCACAGTTCGTCCTTATTCTATTGAGTGTTGTCCAAATTCGTCTCGGTTAGTTGAAGCCCTCAGGTTTTTAGAATGCGTTCAGTGACCTCTAATTCTTTATGACTTGCGGCAAGCGTCCAGTCATCTGCGTATCCAAACTTTTTTGATGTGGTTTCTGGCATGTCTGCTATGTAGAGGCTAAAAAGCATGGGAGCCAGCACGAGTCCTTGTGCAAGTCCATTATTCAGTTTTTTTTTGGGTACTAGTCTTGTCTTCCAATGTAACTTTAAAGCATCTGTTGGATAGCATGGCGTTAACAATTGGCATACAATGGGTCTACGGTATGTAGCAGACCAGAGAGTGCAAAAGTCAAGAATGTTCTTTTGAGCCGAGGGCTGAATGGCATGCTAGTTCTCAGTCTCTAACGAGGACCTCCAGAAACCAGACGACATTTTGTGGTATCAGTCAGTGGTTTATACAATAAAAACCCACTAGGAAACTAAGTTCCTGTAGCTGGCTTTATACCATATATCACAAAAAATTTATTTCAAATCCTTTATAAAAGGTATATAATAAAATGCCCAAACGGGCTATCAGAATTACATTACAAACCGTTTTCGGATTGTGAAATCCATCATCAGTGTAAACCTGAAAGTAAATAACCACATTAATTAAAAATAACGTTGAATTTAAAATGTTGACTAAGGTTAAAGCAAAATGTGGTTAATACTTACGAGGTATACACGCTATGAGCTGATAAACATAAAAGATTTTTTAAGTTATAAGTAGATGAACATGAATTACTGGCTATGTGTGAAAAATAAATATGGTAGGTTGTTTTTGTGTGTGGACAAGTATGCCAGAACAACAGAAGATTGATGGCTGAAAGGTGGTTTGGTATGGTATTGTTCATACATTGCTCAAGTTATAACTCAAGAAAAACAAAAAGGCCCTATATGTTAAAAGGAACATTTGGTGCCTGAGAAATATAAAAATAAAAAGGATGAGTTATAAGATTAAGTTTAGGTAGGCTTAGGAGCTTTAAGGTAATGTGAATTTAATAGGCTTTTGGGGTGTATTGTGACAATATGTGAAACTGTAAGAGTAGTTGTCTTTAAGGTATATCTGTCAAATTTATTAAAGATGTGTGATGTTTAATTGTTATTGTGAAGAGAAAGGGGGAAAACTACAAGAGGCTGAAGACCCCAGAGACCCGAAAACCAATCCCTGAGGGAAAGAGGATGGGTAAAAGTTGTTGTAATAAAAAAGGAAAACGCAGTAAGAAAAAGTAAAGATATGTGGTTGAGTAGGTGAGGGTGTATGTTAATGAAAAATTGTTTTTTGGAGAGGAAGTGGAATAGTCTGCTCTGAATTTATTTTGTTGAAAAGGAGCATGGAGAATATTGGGTATTGGGTCAGATTTGACGTTTGGATGCCTAGACAGAAGTGAGGAGAGAAGGGGAGTTGGATACTTTGAACAAAGTTTGAGAGGGCTTTGGACGATTAGTAGGTGATAAGAGAAGGACGAAAATTTAAATACTAATGAAGAAGTAAAGTTGGAAAGTGGGTTATGAGAATAGTTGACGGTGAAGAGGAAGAAAATCTCGATTGAATGACACATGGCGATTGACACAATTTGGACTTTTCTGTTTTTCTTTAATGATTTCTAGGTCTTCATATAGGTCTAGTTTGAGAAAGTTTTTTTGTGGGTTATTATGAATAAGTGAGACATCTTCTGGAATATTGACAGTGTTGTTGTGTTGTTTAACATGTTGAGAGAAAGTGGAAGTACTTTCTCCTTTTATGTGCTCTAAAGAGCGTAAAGACAATGATTTACATGTTCTTCCTATGTAGGTGGCATCACAATCAGAGCATTTTAATATATGAATATCATTATCATATAGGAGGATAGGATAATTATGCCTTATTAAGCGAAACTTGGTTCAAACCAAATCAGAATTACATATTTAAGGGTTACAATGTAATTCGCCAAGATAGGTATGACGGGTACGCAGGTGTTGCAACCTTAATTAAAACAACCATACCATTTTATCAAATAAATATTAGAAACAATTTTAACGATAAAATTTTAGTCTGCGGTGCTACCGTTAAAATTAATTAAACAGAATTAAGTTTTCTATCTGTATATAGACCACCTAAAATTCGTAGTTCCAAAAATGATTGGATAAATATCTTCTCACAAGTCAAATCACCTTTCATAATTGGAGGAGATATGAATGCCCATAACTCACTATGTGGTTCATTACAAAATGATGCAGTTGGTCACCAAATTGTTAGTAGTATTGAGGATCTAGATCTTGTAATTTTGAATAATGGTGAACCTACCTATCTTCCTAGATATGGTACTCAAAAATCGATGATTGACATTTCTCTCTGCACACCTAATATAGCTAGTAAAATCACCTGGTCAGTTTTATCTGACACCTTAGGCTACAATCATTTTGCAATAACTATGAATTTTTCAATAACCTACACATCGCAGGAAACAATTTATCCAAAATGCAAATGGAACATCAAAAAGGCCAATTGGGCTCTGTATACATCCTTAATTAAAAACATGTTTTTTAATAAAAGTAACTCCCTTAATGCTTATGAACATTATGACTTTCTAATAGATTGCATTAATCATGCTGCTTTTAAATCTATTCCTCAATATAAAATTTTTTAAATCCTAAAATCGATTCCCTCCGCCATGGTGGGACCCAGAATGTGATCTGATAATTAATAACAGAAAAGAAGCATTAGCAGTTTATAAACGTTCACCAAGCCTTAATAATTATCTAAAATGTCAGAAAATTACTACTCATACTACAGGTTCTGGTTCTGGTAAATCTAATTTAAGCAAAAATACTTCTTCTAAAGAAATATGGTCACAAGCTAACAAAATGAACCAAAAATCACATAGTAGTACAAAACCCTTCAATGAAACTTTATTAGAAGACTTCTTTAATAGAGTATCTCCTCCATGGGTTCAACATTCGCCTACACAGCCTACACAAAGTCATCATTTAAATAATCACTTTCTATTAAAACCTTTTAAAACCACATTAATACTTCTGCTGAAATCGATCATGTAAAATACCCCATGTTAATCAACCTACCAACGGTTGCAAAAAACCCTCTTTTACATATCTTCAATGATATCATCCAAAATAACATAGGTATCGAGTCGTTCAAAAATATATTAGTCGTTCCTATCCTTAAGCCCGGAAAGAATCCAAATATTGTGAGTTCATATAGACCAATATCCTTACTCTCATGCGTATTCAAAACCCTAGAAAGGCTTATAAAATTTAGATTAGATTCTTCTTCTTAGAGTGCCATATCCCTACGGAACGTCGGCGACTACTATGCTTATAATATTATTATACTGATCTCGGTCTTGCGCTACGTGTAGCAATTGGTCCGCTGTCAAACCTGTCTACTGCAGCAAATTCCTCAACCAAGAGAGTTTCTTCCGTCCTATCCATTTCTTTCCTTCGATTTTACCGTTGAGAATTAGCCGAAGGAACTCATATCTTGGTCCTCTGATTATATGTCCAAGATATTCTAGTTTATGCCTCTTAATAATATTTAATAGAGTTCGTTGATGTCCCATTCTTTGAAGATTTAGATTAGTGGTGGATACAAAAAGAGAATTTACTACCAGGAAACTAGTTTGGATGCAAAAGAGGTTTTGGAACTCTAGACGCTTTAACAACACTTGTTGTTGATGTACAGTACAATTTAAATAGGAATAACTATTTAACAGCCCTATTCTTGGATATTGAAGGAGCATATGAATCAGTTTGTTTGTCAATATTGAAATTCAAAATGGTAAATTTCTTTCATTTGCCAATTGCTTTCGTTAACACAATTATCGGTCTCTATACAGACAGGGTAATCTACGTCAGAGACCATAATAACAAACTAATACGATCTAGACACAACTATCACGGCATACCACAAGGCTCGGTATTATCGCCAATTTTATTTAATATGGACACCTCTGACATACATAATATGCAAATAAACAACATCCCACTTAAAATAATACAATATGCAGATGACTTTTGTGTCTATACAGAAAGTAAGAAATATATATAGTATACTTAGAGAGCGGCTTAAATTTATCAATTGCCAAATCAGCAGTATCTGTCTTTACAAGACACAACCTTTCTCTAAATCAAAATATACTTCTAAATAATCAATCTTTTATTTTTAAAAACCATGTCAAATACCTGGGCCTTATATTGGATAAAAAATTGACTTGGAAACAGCACATACAATATATGCTGGATAGATGCAACAAAGGTAGTAATTTTCTTAGAATGACAACCAAAGTGTGATGAGGTTGGGATGTAGAAACATCCTTATTGTTTTACAGAGCTTAGATATGATCCATTATAGATTATGGTGCTACTCTTTACGGTTCTGCATCTAGAAATCTTCTAAGAAAAATTGACATTTTTCAAAATTCTGTCTTAAGGGTCTGTTTAGGTGCTATGAGATCTACCCCCATACAACCACTACATTTTGAAGCTTATGAGCCTCCTCTCTCGATAAGAAGAAATTTATTAAGCAAAAAATGGGTACTCAAAGCCCATTCAACAAATCCCAAATTATTTTCCAGTATTTTCCCTTAATGAATCAGATCGCACTCACAAATATTGTTATATTTGTTATAAGCTTTGAAATATGTTAAAAACTCTTATATTAAAAAATCGTTAATTCTTTCAGACTGTCTTTCAGTTCAACAGAACATAAAAAACACTTTTTTGCCCAAAACATTTAGTAATCCTTATATTTTCTAATAAAAGATTAATTAAAGCACTTAGCAGACTCTGGCTTTAATATAAAATTTATTTGGGTTAAGGCATATATTGGACTCAAAGATAATGAATATGTAGATTACTTAGCTAAAATCAGGGAATTTATTGTCATACTCTTTATGTGTATCAGATGCCATTAGAATTTAAAAAAAAAACCAGCTATTGACATGGAAAGATCAATGGAATCCTTACTGCTTTACAAACCAAACAAGATACACCACTTTACAACCAGTTATTCCACAAAGTACTTGGTTTAAGAATTTTAAATCCCCACGTAAATATATAACCACCATAAATAGACTACGCTTTGGACATGCGTGTTATCCAAGTCATTTACATAAAACAAATGTGATAAAAGATGATAATTGCAAACATTGCGGAAAACTCGGTGATCTTGATCACACCTTTTTTGAATGCACTAAGTTTAAACAGCATTCAAACTCTCTCTACAAAAAATTAATCGAATTTAATATGTATGCACCATTCAATATTCAGTCGCTCCTGGCGACAGGCTAACAAAATATATATATTATAATATCATTATAGATTTCTTGTCAGACACATGCACGGTTCTATAGAATTTGTACGCGAGCATGAAATTTTTCTTAATCGTGTAGAAATTTAGATTTGTATCCTTTGTTTAACCTAAATGTTATAACACCTTATCCGTGGTCCAGTTTTGTTTGTCTACTAAGAATGTCTTGATGGGCCCCTAGACGAGAAGCAAGTGACCCTGTAAGTTTCCTTGTCGTATATTATTCTATTAATTATCCGTAAGTTTTGTATTAGGGATAGAATTGTGCATTTGTCTGATTGGAGAATCTGAGAATCTATTGCAACTGGCTGAATGACTAATGTCAATGTCATTAAAAAAAACACATTTTGCTTTAACCTTAGTCAACATTTTAAATTCAACGTTCTTTTTAATTTAAGTGGTTATTTTCTTTCAGGTTTACACTGATGATGGATTTAACAATCCGAAAACGTTTTGTAATGTAATTGTGATAGCCCATTTGGGCATTTTATTATATACCTTTTATAAAGGATTTGAAATAAATTTTTTGTTTATACAATAGTTGTATCATCCAGTTGTATTAGCTGTATTGTCAGCCACTAAGGGTGCACTGAGGCATACTTTCAAATTATACTAATATCACACGCTCTGAAAAAGTAGTAAGTTTTTGTACATCCTTCCATTTTTGATAATGATTTTAACTTCATATTGGTGAGTTGCGCTATAATTACTGGCCTAATAGAATATACTATTATTGCTTGTCAAACATCTTTTATTATTTCGTTTTTTAATTTTACTGACGAGAATACGCTTCTTACATTTCAAGTGGGTATTTTAATAGCTGCATATTTCTTATTTTTCTTTTTGCAAGGATTTTGCATGTTGACGACCGAGAAAGTCTGGCATTTTATTGTTGTTGTGTGTCTTTCTCTTCATGATCTTAGTTTCTACTTTTCAAGACCAGTATAAGTAATATTTCCTCATTGTATGTTTTCCATAATGATTGTTACTCGATTTACTCTATAATTCTTTTATGCAGACGTATTCTGTTGCTTTCTGCATCCTTATTTCGGTTAACTTGGTGTGTCCGCATTTTAGGTCAGTTTCTCAATCTATGAAAAAACTAGCGTCCTACCATTTAGGCTCCGTCCGAAGCTGTAATTCAGTAAATTGCTTATACTGGCAATCACTATGGCCGGTATCTTACAGTTAAGAGAGTCTTGATTAGTATAATAGTATAGGTGTTAATATAATCATTTGTTTCATTCAGGAAAATTATTGACATTTTTAGTATTGATACTTTTCTGCTTGTTTTATATCGTAACCGTTTATTGCCAATATTTGTTCGATATTTTGTACCCGTTTATATTAGTTCTCATCTTAGCAATATTTAAATTTAAGCTTTCCATTAGACAAAATAATCGCAGCTATTATATATAGCTATTTACATCCCAAGTTGTTAATTAATTTTCCGTTAACGGCAATTCCCGCTTTAGTATTATTAAAGCTGTAATCGTTGCATTATATCTGTATATTCGAATTTTTCAGATTACTAAAAAAATAATTTAAATAACAGTAGGTAAAACATATAATTCAAAAAAGCATCAAGTTTTTTTAAAAACGGCTGCTAATATTAGCCATGGAAGTTTGCCACTCTTATTAAAGTACATGTTAGTCAGGCCATGGGGATGGTGTGTACTAGTTTCTACATATGAGATGGTGTGCACTCTCTTCTTCTTGCTATAGCATGCTGGACGAGCTATACTGCCTGTAGTCAGTACCCTGATGTATGAGCGGCAACACAAGGTGTACTAATACTCATACTCTCATGAAGCGCATCTGGCGCTGCATGAGAACCTTCACATTTTACTCTTCTTCAACTAGTCTTTGAGTAAAGTGTCTTTTATCTTTCCTATTAGCCTCTCTTGGCCAACTCTTGTTTTTCTGACCCCGATTGGCTATTAGGTTTCCGAGGGCGGACGGGTCACTATTTTCTTTCCTTACTCTAAACTATTTTCTACCACGCAGAAGGAAGTGGGACCCCACTGCGTTACTTTTCCCCAAGAACTATCATGAAGATGACCTCTAAACATATCAGTATGCCGAGCGATCCAACTAGCAATTGGCACCAATCAGCGTCCGGGGCTGATGGTGTGAAATGGGCTACCGGCCATGATGTTGTGAGAAACCAGGCACGCCATGGAAACTCTGAGTCTGGAATAAACATAAAAATATGGAGCACCCTTAAAATCGGTACGTGGAATGTTCGAGGATTGCTGGAACCGGGAAAATTGGATGTAGTGGAAAACGAGATCCACAATTATGCCATTGTAGGTCTATCTGAAACCCACTGGAACGATAAAGGACATTTTACGTCAAAAAATGGCAATGATATTTATTTCTCCGGCAATGATAACGAATCTCGGAATGGCGTCGCAGTGATAGTAAATAATGCCTTTAAAACCTCCGTAAAAGAATACATAACCGTCAGCGATCGGATAATTGTTGTCAGAATGAATGCTAGTCCAGTTAATCTTAATGTGGTACAAACATATGCCCCAACAAGCGAAGCTCACGATGAAGAAATTGAAACATTTTATAGTACGTTGGAGCAGACGCTTAGGAAGCTTCCAAATAGAGAAATCACAGCAGTCGTAGGCGATTTCAACGCTAAAATTGGTGTAACTACAGAAGATCATTACTTGCAAGAGACCGTCGAATTATATGGACTTGGCCAAAGAAATGACAGAGGAGAACGCTTACTACACTTTTGTATAGACAACAACCTGTTTGTTACTAATACAGGCTTTCAACATCACCCAAGACGACTATACACTTGGATATCACCAGGAAATAGATACAGAAATCAGATAGATTTTATACTGGTAAAAACCCGTTGGAGGAGCGCTGTTAAGGATGTTAATACCTATCCAGGAAAAGATTGTAATAGCGACCATCAATTTTTATCAGCTGAATTCCGCATGAAGTTAAGAAACAGTCCAAAAACAGGAAATACAACAACTAAATGGCATCTAAGATATAACGATCCGTACAAAAAAGCCGCAATGCAAAAGCTATGTGACCTCAAACAATCATTACATCCAGACGAGTCCTCAAACAGCATATAAACAAAAACAAAATCCATATTGCATAATGCTGCGAAAAATATCAAGAGTGATAGAGAAGAAAGAAGGAAACAATGGATAACGGACTCCACGTGGACTTAAACACAGGAGAGGAAGTGCTTAAAAGCCACAGGACTGAACAGTGAAAGTGATATAGAGGCCTATAAAGCGCTGAACGGTCAAATAAAACGACTCTGCAAAAAGGACAAGAACACACACTTAAACAAAATCTGCATGAAAATAGAAGGGCATAAAACCAAAACTGAGACCAGAGACATGTTTAAAAAAATAAAGCAGATAACACGTTTCTTTACACCAAACTACCCTGCTATCATATGATAACGGAACTCTACTCACTTCTAAAAAAGATATTTTACACAGATGGAAAGAATACTGTACACGACTGATGATGGAGGAAAGCACAGATGCCCCATCATAACAAGAAGATGCCAGTTTTGCGACGGAACCTGACGTACTCAAAAGTGAAGTTGAAGCAGCAATTATGAGGCAAAAAAGTCAAAAAGCTGCCGGTCCAGATAACATACCTATTGAAATGATTTGGGCCCTAGATGACGTTGGAGTGGATATAATACATCAAATTTGTCAAAGAGTGTGGGAGACAGGTAAATGGCCTGAGGACTGGACACAATCACTATATATTCCCATACATAAAAAGGGAGCGAAAGATTTATGTAGCAACTATCGCACAATTGCTCTAATTGCGCATTGCAGTAAGATACTCTTACACATAATTCTTGAGAGGATAAAGCCCTTTTTACTACCTAACATTGCGGAGGAACAAGCAGGTTTCGTCCCAGGACGTGGTACTAGAGAACAAATTTTAAACGTACGGCAGATTGTAGAAAAATCCAGAGAATTCAACATCACAACATATTTGTGCTTCATAGATTATAGTAAAGCTTTTGATTTGGTCAACTGGAGTAAAATGTGGCAGGTTTTATCTGAAATGGGAGTCCCTAATCATCTGATACTGCTAATTAAAAGCGTGTACAATAACAATTATGCCAGAGTTAGAATAAATGGGGAACTAACTGACAGTTTCAGGGTCACAAAGGGCGTGAGACAAGGCTGCATACTAAGCCCAATTTTATTTAACATCTATGGTGAATAGATAATGCGAAAAGCTACTGAGGACTGTAACGGTGGCATCACCATTGGCGGGAAGAAGATTTGCAACTTGAGATATCCAGATGATACTACTATCCTCGCTAGTTCTGAAACTGAATTGATTCACCTGCTACAACGGATAAAAGACGTAAGCTTAACGATGGGCCTTAAAATAAACAGGGATAAAATGAGAATCATGATAATTGACAGAGCTAACAACAATCAAAATCATCTAGTTAGGATAAACAATATCGCTGTTGTAGATAAATTTGTGTATCTGGGCTCATTAATAACCAACAAAGGAGGCTGTACTGAAGAAATAAAGCGGCGGTCAGCAATCGCAAAAAGCGCTATGGCAAAATTAACAAAAATTTGGAAAAGCCATGAAATTACTACCGATACAAAAATGAGACTAGTAAGAAGTCTAGTTTTTCCAGTTTTTACTTATGCATCGAAATGTTGGACCCTTACTGAGAAAGACAAAAAGAACATAGATGTATTTGAGATGTACTGCTGGAGACGAATGCTGAGAATACCATGGGTGGCCCGAAGAACAAATGAATCTATACTGGTCCAGCTAAACATAAAGAAAAGACTAAGAACACAAATAACAGAACAGATAATAAGCTATTTTGGACATGTGCATCGAAGAAATGGTCTTGAAAAACTTACCATCCAGGGAAAAGTAAAAGGCAAAAGAAGTAGAGGTAGATCTCCTACACGATACACGGACCATATTGTTGCTACCATTGGCGCTCCATTGTCAGAATGTGCTAGATTGGCAGAAGATAGAAAAACGTGGAGGAACATTCGAAAAATTACCTAACAGCTTCATGATATCACGATACCTGCATCAGGTTAACGACTAAGAAGAAGGAGATTAAAGTACATGTTTACAATATGAGGAAAGTAAAATAATAAAATAATAGTAAGTAAGAAATATTCTCGCTTTAATTTATACAGTTTGGGAAGTCTATAAATACAAATAATTTAATTAGAATACATTTTTTACCATATATTTTAAATATACTGTAGACTTCTTATTGTTACCGCCTTTTTTTAATTTACAATTTGATGTTCTGTCAAGGTGTAATGACAGCTGACAGATGATAGACGACAGAAAGACTGTAAAGTCTCAGACGGTCTTACTCAAGTAAGAAGCACTAAAGTGTCAGACGGTCAAATATTTTATCAAATTAGTTTGAGCAAATTGACGTAATGACGTCATAATTACAGTTTGTTCAAATTTTAAAAATCTACCTGTCACACGATGATTCAAATTTGATCAAATTGACGAATGTCAATGAAATTAATTGTCTTTTTTGTTTATTTTATTAGTTGCTTGAGCTTTATTTACGATTCTACTTTTGCTTATACACAAGGCAAATAAATAGGATGAAAGGATTTGTATAATAATATGGATGTTTGACATATAAACAGCTTCTTTCTCGGTATAAATTAATTATGTAGAAACTTGTTCCTGGCTACAAGATATTTAAAATTTTTATATGCTGAGAACTTTATTACTAGTAGACCAAGCGAGCGAAGATATCTTTAACAACATCTTTATATATAACATTTTCCTGCTCTATTATGTCAATCAGCGCTGCTCAATATGTTTTCGATACGGAACATAATATATCTTATTCATACAATCAATTTATTAACATGTTTTAAGAATTTTTGTTTAATTTTTTGTGAAGTATATTGTAGTTTTACCTAATAGTCAAAATTATGCCTTTGCAAGAACATATTGTTATTGGAAGGTCTTGGGAGAATTAAAAAAATAATTAAAAAATGATTCATGTTATCTAAACACTATTATCGACAAAGACATATGTACTACGGCAGATATATCTGTAATGATCGTATTGTCATTAAATGCATACTTGTCATCATAATAGATTACATTTTTCTTGATGGTTAAAAATAAATAGTCTAGTATTATCATTGATCTGGATCAAAATTAAATTTCTGCGGCTTGCTATATCGGGAAGTTGATTGTAAAGATTCGGCAATTGTTTATTGCTTACATTTTTTTGTAAACCTTTTTAGGAACTCTTGATATAAATACGTTTTTACATGTTCTACTATACAGTATTTTTTATCGCGTTGTATTTGCAACAAATAATATTATCAGTAGTAGTATCCCTAGGACATTGATAACAGACGAGATAATTTCATGACAATCGAAAGCTGAGTGCTGTTACCAAGCAACGAGCTTGAGAAATTTGTCATGAATTTTTTTTGTGTGTGTTTTGGCTTGGGCAATTGTCATTCAGCCAGTCTCAATCAAGATAAGTTTATTAATGTAGTGTGTGTGTGTGTGTGTGTGTGTGTGTGTGTTTGTATGTGTGGAGTAATTGTCTTGATACTTAGCAAAGTCGACGTCATTGTCTTTGCTAAGAGACGCTAATTGTATCCGAACGTCTGCGGTCCCTCTGGTGAGTACCGATCACACAAGGATAGAAATTATTTTCATTTATTAATTTTTTTTAATAAACGAAAATTTCCACCCAGGTGAGATTTGAACTCACGACCTTTAGGTTTAAAGGCAGGCACTCTTACCACTGAGCTACAGAGGGGGTTAATTTGTCATGAAATTATGAGGCATTTATCAATGTCCGAGGGATATTCGGCGGATAATTTTTCGAAAAAAAAATCATAACTCAACACAACGAAACATTTATTTATTAAAAGTACAGTTAGTGAAAGTACAATTATTAAAATTTAAGTTAACGTTAGATTCGTTGCTGTTCTCTACTATAGAAGATCTATTACCACGCATAATATTTATAATCTTGTTGTGGTGTTCTTAATCGAGATTCAAGTATGGTTTTATAGAATTCTGATTGCCATGACCAGTAATTTTTAGCAATTGTTGTTCTTCTACACCACCTTTTGCTAATCCATTTTGAAATTTATTTGGACGAAGTTGTCAAACTCGATCGTGTTGTCATAGGGATTGAAAATTGCACTGAATGCAATTATCAGTCTAATGTTGACATGATTGGGTGAAATTGTTCCACATGACACAAAATGACGAAATTTGAATGGTTATTAGAACAGTCGAAAAATTATCAATGTAATAGGCTCCTTTAAAGTACCTTAGAGAATCAATACACGGTGTTAGCTGCTCAGTTTCTTTGCAAAAAATACAATAAATATGTACCCGAAAATGCTTCATTGCAGAGAAGCAGGGTGTTAAAGTATAAATATAAGTTTATTTGGTATTTATTTATATAATCGAATAAATAATTAAGTTAAATATTATTACTTTTTACTTGAATACAAAGCAACATGCGATAAAAGTTGTGATTTCTGTCAAGATTTTTTTTGCCCCAAAGAACAAGAAGAATGTAAAGAACACATATTGGGGCTCTAGAATAACCACCACTAAGGAATAGGAGATTTTGTTAACTGTCAAAGAGCATAAGTGTAAAGTACTTTTAACTGGTAAACCAACCTACTGGCCTACAGATAAAAATAAGATCCCTGATCTAATAGACTTCTTTATTATTAAAAATATTTCAGCTAATTTCTTTGACATTGTCGATTGTTAGGACCTCAATTGTAATCATTCGCCCATAGTACTAAACATGAGTGACAAGATAAATAAAAAACAAAGTACCTTAAACTAAGAAAAAAATGTACGGATTGGGCAAGTTTTAAACTGAGCCTTGAAGACAAAATAAATCTAAGGGTACCACTGCAAACCATAGAGAAATTAGATAAAGAAGCAGAATTGTTGGTGGACAACATCCAGCAAGCAGCATGCGAAAACACTCCTACACTGAAACCTAGGTTCTCTCTCTCTTCAATCCTGACCCCCTAGGGGGAGTGTAGTGGTCGACGTGATGTCGTGTATTGTCCGTCTCCAGAGATCTCTGTCTCTGGTCATTTCTTTTAACTCATGCATAGGTCTTTGGCATATTCCTGTAATTTGATCTATCCATCTTGTTGGGGATCTTCCTCGTGATCTTCGGCCTTCTACCTTTCCTTGTATTATGAGTCTTTCCATGTTTACTGTGTTTGCTCTCATAACATGCCCAAAATATTTTAATTGTTGGAGATGGACTTTACTAGAGAGTCGTTGGCTAACTTTTAGCTCTCTTAAAATTGAATTATTGGTTCTACGGTCGGTCCAAGGAATTCGTAACATTCGTCTCCAACAGAACATTTCAGTGGCGTCTATCTTTCTTCTCTCCGATTGTCTCAGAGTCCAAGATTCACATCCGTAGGTCAGTATTGGGAATATTAAGCAGTTGATCAACCTCATCTTTATCGCTCTTGAAATTTGACAGTCCTTCCATATTTTGGTCATTTTTGCTCTGGCAACTTTTGCTAGATCACATCTACGTTTAATCTCTTCTTGTAATGACCCTGTGTTTGTGATTAATGATCCCAGATATAAGTATGAGCTCACAACCTCGAACCGGTCAATTGTGGTTATATGTGGATGATTGTTATGTAGCCTATCCACTATCATGATCTTTGTCTTTGATATGTTTAATTGTAGACCAAATATTTGACTTTCGTTTTCGATCAGTCGTATAAGTTCTATCAGCTCTGCTTGACTATTTGCGAGAAGGGCTGTGTCATCTGCGAAACGTAGGTTGTTTAGTTTATGACCATTTATTAAGATGCCCTTTTCCCATCCTTCAAGTGCTCTTCGCATAATATACTCCCCATATATGTTGAATAATTGTGTAGATAGTATACATCCTTGTCTGACACCCCGTTCTGGATGAAATTCGTTTGAAAGTGTGTCAAGTACTTTAACTGATCCAGTAGTGTGTTCATATAGTTCGGTTATAAGCGTAATTAGATGTTGTGGTACGCCTACTTCTTTTAGTATTCGCCATAAGTGTCTCCACTTGACCCTGTCGAACGCTTTACGGTAATCTATAAAACAGATGTATAGTGGGATGTTGAATTCCCTAGATTTCTCGATTATCTGTCTTATATTCAGCAGGTGTTCTCGAGTGCCTCTACCTTCGGTAAATCCAGTTTGTTCTTGTGGAATTTCTCTTTGAAGGAATGTTTTCAGTCTCTCATTGATTATATGTAGCATTATCTTGCTGGCATGGGATATAAGAGAGATAGTTCTATAATTGTCGCATTTATGGAAGCTGCCTTTTTTATGTATGGTCGTCATTGTAGATTTTGTCCAGTCTTCAGGCCATTGTTTGGAATGCCATATTTGGTATGGTATGCCATACAGAGTAGATGAAGTAACTTTATGCCGGTTTTTTTCTGTGGCTTTGAGCATTTCTGCTGTTATCATATCTGGACCTGGTGCTTTGTTATATTTGAGCTTGTTGATAGCCTTACTTAGCCTTAGTCTTACTTCATTTTCGAGTATATCAGGTTCTTCTTCCACCTCGTCAGAGATTTGGCTAACAAGCTCTTGGCGTTGATCATCTTTATATAGGTCCCTGCAATACGATCTCCATGTCTCTGCTATGTCTTCTATGTTTGTTCTCAGGGTTCCAGTGTTATCTTCAATGGCCCAAGTTCTGGCTCTAAAGTCTCTTGTCAGGTAGCGTATTTTTCTAAATAGATCTCTCGGCTGATTATTCTGACCATGTCTCTCTAACCTAGGTTAAAAGGAAACAATTATCCAAAGAAAGTAAGAAACATGATAATTGAAAAACAAAAGCTGAGAAGAATTTGGCAACAAAAAAAGTCCCCTAAAGATAAAACTAAACTAAATCGTGAAAATCAACAAAGAATGACTCAATTAATTCTTACTTACAGGAGTTAAAAGATAACGGTAGTACAGAATATTCCTTATGGAAATCTACTTCTTCTTCTTATAGTGCCGTGCACCTATAGTGCGTTGCCGAATTATCTTAAGGCTAGACGTCTGTCTTTTGTGGCATGCAAAAGATTGCCAGTGTTATTTATAATTCTAATTCTAATTCTCATGTTATACCCAAATACTTAGAATGAATATGGTACTTGTATATTATTGATTATAACTGGTATATTATATTGTATTTTTTTGTTGGTGAAATAACCATGGACAAATTTAACTTTATCCAGCCTGATTCTTCATTTTTGTGTCCACTTATTGATTTAATCTGCTCTTTAGACCTTGTTGGTCGCTTCTTCACTAGTCGTTCCTATTGATTTGCTTGGATAGCTGTATAATAAGCAAAGGTGGCAAATGTGTTGTCTTCCATCTACTAAAAGACTACTACTAAAAGACTGAAAAGATCTATTATTCACTCTCCGCCTATTAAACTAGAAACTAGAAATTGGGCCAGATGTAGTGCATAAAAAGCAGAACTATTTGGTGCATATCTTTAAAATACATTCAAACCAAATGAACCTTAAAAGGATAAAGCAAGATGGGAGAAACCTGTTCAATTAGAGGAAGAAATTCGGTACACTACACCAAAAGAAGTGATGGAAGGAATAAGTGAAAATATTAACCCGAAAAAAGCTCCGGGCTTTTTAATTACGGGTGAGCTGTTGAAAAATCTTCCCTGAAGAGCTATTGTAAAATTAACTAACCTTATTAATGCTGCATTCAAATTAAAATATGTACTAATGATATGGAAGATAGCGAAAGTCATTATTATTCCTAAACCAGGAAAAAAGCACACGTGGTTTCGTCTTACAGACTGATATCTCTGCTCCCTGTAATATCGAAGCTGTTTAAGAAACTGCCCCTCAAGAGAATAAAACCAATTAATGATGCAAATAATTTGATTCCGACACATCAATTCGGATTTAGAGATAAGCACTCAATAATCCACCAGGTGCACAGAATCACGAATATTATCCAAAGATCTTTAGAAGAAAAAAATATATGTTCAACTGTCTTCCTTAATGCTGCACAGACATTAGATAAAGTCTGGCATAAAGGTTTAATTCATAAACTAAAATGATTTTTACCTAAACAGTACTCAAAACTTTTACAATCGTACATCAAACGACATTCTAGAATTAAGCAAGAAGAATGTTTTTCAGACTTAGAAGAAATCAGAGCAGGTATTCCACAAGGCAGTGTGTTGGGTCTGGTCCTATACCTACTATACACGTGTGATATACATTTACTGGAAGACAACACAGTTGTCACCTTTGCTGATTGTACAGCTATCCAAGCAAAGCAGTAGGAACGACTAGTGAAGAAGCGACCAACAAGGTCCAAATAGCAGATCAAATCAATAAGTGGACACAAAAATGAAGAATCAGGCTGAATAAAGTTAAATCTGTCCATGTTAACTTGACCGACAAAAAAAAACAATATATTCCAGTTATATTATTATAAAAATGACATTAGAAATTATAGATATTAAAACTATTTTAGTAACAGTGTATAGAACCGGAAATGAGAATTTTAAAGTTTTTCTAGAGCTATTTGAAAAGTTATTGGAGTTTTGCTCTGCTAATTTTTTAGAAATAATAATAATTGGAGATTTCATCATTGATTCTAAAAAAGCTTCTAATGAATTAAACAGTTTCCGTGATCTAATTTCTACTTTTGGATTAACCATAAATATTAATAAATTTACTAGAATCACAACTAGATCAGGAACTTGTTTAGATAACATCTTAACAAACATAAGCAGTGAGATAGTTGGTTGTGAAATTGTGGCCCGTGTATTTCTGATCATCATGCACAATTTCTCTACTTAAAAATAAAATCTGAAAAAAAACATAGTGCTAATCCATACAGAAGACATATAACAAGTAATGGCATCCGGATGTTAAAACGGTCGTTAAACAACGTTGACTGGGTTTCAGTTGTTTCTCTCAAAACAGCAACAGAATTAGCTCAATTTATTACCGAAATGTATGTTAAGTTAACTGAAATTAATGTTCCATTAAAAAAATCACGAACTCAAAGTAAAGCTCCAATTTCTTGGTTTGATGATGAACTAATAGAAATGCGGAAAAATCTTTCCACAGTCAAGATAATTGCTGATGTTACAAAGGAATATAGTGAGTATAAAAAATTTAAGAAGCACTATAAATCAACAATATCATTAAAGAAAAAACTGGCTTATGAAAATTTTTTTTCCAATTCTGAAAATATATCTCGTGATAGTTGGAAAGTTATAAATTATCACAGAAATAAATTTCAAAATAAAAAAGTCTGTCCAAGCGCGATTACATCAAACGATTTCAATAATTGCTTCAGTGGCTAAACATATTAGAAGTTCTTTTACTTCTACAAATGAAAATGTAGCCATAAATTTTTTGAAAGATGTACACTCTCCTTGCAACTCTTTATTTTTATTACCTGTTAGTGATACTGAAATTAGATAGATAAAATTCATACTGCACGGATTTTTATTTCTTAAACAAAAAACTAATTGTGGAAACAATCGATATTATTATTGACAAATTAATTATATAGTCCGTCTAGAAAGTATCCGGAATTTTATATTTTTCCTAATTTTAATAGATTTTATTTTTATAAGATTTTAAGACAAAAGTAATGCATCAAGTAGGTTGTGCCAATAGTAGGTTATGGACAAAATCGCATGACAACACCATCTGTCAAATATTGTTGTTTGTAAACAGACTTAAGATTTGTGAAATAATGTCGCAAGTAGAAAAAAGAAAAGTGGTGGAATATTTGTATAGAAAGGGTAACTGAAACGTTAAAAAATTAGTGCAGTTGACTGAACTCGGAAAAAGTGCAGTGTATGAGACAATAAAAAGGATAAAAAATGGGATAGATATGAGATAGATCAGTTTCAGGTAAACCACGTAAGATTCACGTACACAATTTAAATGCTTTAGTGGCTTTAATCCAAAAAAAATCACCACAATGACACCTCTGCAAAGGCAACGAAGAATAGATTTTTGTCAACGTTTTCGGGAAGATAATTTTAATAATCTTATAGTCTTTATATCTGATAAAAGTTGTTTCCAGCTTGGTGCAAATCATTTAAAAGTCCTATCAAGAGAAAATGTTACCGTTCAAATTTCCAAATTTCCCACTGAAACAATGGTTTGGGGAACAATGTATCAGTGTGGTGCTACACCTTTCTGTATAGTTATGGTACTGTTGATAGTGCAAAATATTGTGACATCCTAAATGGTGTTCTTTTTGAAACGACTCATGTTTTCTACCTAGAGGGGTGGCGTTTTCAGCAAGATCATGCAAGATGTCATACTTCTGGTTATATTCAAGCTTGGATGCAAGAACACGAATTGGGAACAATTCCGTGGCCAGCAGCTTCTCCAGATCCATTGAAAACATATGGGTACTGATGAAAATTAAGTGGGATGAGCAGCGCCACGAAATAAAGAAGGTTTGATTCGATCAGTTTTACAGGCCTGTAATACCATTACCGAAAATTATGGCTTTGACCTAGTTTCGGGTGTACCAGGAGGTTTAGTTAAGTGTTTATATTTAAATGGAGGTTATATAAGTACATGGGATGAATTATTTGTTGAAATTTTATATTTCAAATGATTGAAATAAATACCGTAAAATTATAACTCTGCTTTCTTTTTTCCGGATACTTTCTAGACGGACTATACTTTATAATAATTGTCTTACTGAGGGGATTTTCCCAGATGTTTTAAAAGTAACAAAAGTGCTACCAGTGTTCAAAAAGGGAGCTTTAGATGAAATTGGAAATTACCGTCCCATCTCAATCATTCCCATTTTCGGCAAAATTTTTGAGAGTATTCTAAATGTTCGTTTGGTAGAATATCTAGAAAAACACAAAATACTTCACTGTAATTAATATGGCTTTAGAAAAAAGTGTAGCACTACACTAGCTATACAGAAAATTGTGAGAGATATAGTTAATGGCTTGGAGGAAGGTCATTTTGTGTCTTTGACATTGTGTGACTTAGAAATGCTTTTGACTGTGTTTCGCATGAATTACTGTTGGAAAAAATGCATAAGTACGGTATTAGGGGAAACACTCTTAATTTATTTAGATCATACCTAACAAATAGAAAACAGGCAGCTTTTCTTAATAACAGCTATTCTGAGTTAAACACTATCGGATATGGTGTACCTCAAGGTTCGATATTAGGACCCACTGTGTTTCTTATTTATCTGAACGATTTATTTCACTACACTTTTCCTATAAAATGTGTTTGCTTCACAGATGATACAACTCTCATAAATACTGATATTAATCAAAATAATTTAAAAATTAAAATAGATAGTGATACCAAGAAAGCAAAAAACTGGTTCTCACATAATGGGCTTAAGCTAAATGAAGAGAAAAATCAGAATTTGATTTTTAGTTCTGATTGGAAGTATATTTTAAGAAATAGTGTTAAACTATTAGGAATCTTTATAGACGATAATTTGGATTGGAGTGCTCATATAGATTACTTAAGTTCTAGACTTGCTACAAGTATATTTTTAATACCTAACTTAGTTTATATGATTCCTAAAAATACCCTTAGAATGTGCTACTTTGCACTATTTCATAGCCATTTACAGTACGGAATAACTCTTTGGGGCAATTCTTCTTACGCAGATCGAATTTTTAAATTACAAAAAAGAGTAGTTGCAAGAGCAGAGTATAGGTAACACTGTAAACCTTTATTTCTGGATTTGGGTATTATGCCACTACTTTCACTCTATATATATATATATAATATATATATATATATATATATATATATATATATATATATATGAGACGCTGATTGAAATTCATGCCAACAAAGGTAAGTTTAACGTAAACTCCAACGTCCATGATCACGATACAAGATCTAGAGATGCTTTTAGAGCACAACGTTTTAGGTTGACAAAGAGCGTAAAAAATTCTACTGACGTTAGTTTGTATAACTTTTTGCCAGATGAAGTGAAAAGTCTTCACTTGTTATCATTTAAGCATAAAATCAAATCACACTTTTTGAAACATTGTTTCTATTCAAAAACGGAGTACTTAAGTACAGCTTTTACACAATAGTACTAGTTTGGTCAGGGCAGTTGCCTATCATAATTATATTTCATGTTTTTTTATAATTCCACAAAGTGTGTTTGTCGTTTTTTTTTCTGGTAATATTAAATACATACATGTTTGTAATGTTTAAATTATCCAAAAAATTTTTATATGTTTTATAAGTATTGTCACTATTCCTTTGACTTGTCAAAAACAAAACTATTTTTGTATATTGATTAAATAAATTCTATTCTATTTAATAATATACAAGTACTATATTCAGACACTGCTAAGTATTTGGGTATAACATTAGATGCAAAGATACGCTGAAAGGCTCACGTAAAGAGAAAAAGGAAAGAACTAACTAATAAGGTACAAAAAATGTATTGGCTAGTTTGAATAAACTTTACATTGTCGATGCATAATAAGTTATTACTTTACAAACAAATATTGAGACCTGTATGGACTTATAGATGCCCACTATGGGAGTGTAATAGACTAAGTAATATTACAATATTATAAAGATTCCAGAATAAAATACTAAAAAATATTGTAGAAATCGATGAGGACAAAACCTTTTAAACTACATAGTTTGAGTTATAGGTGATAGTAAAAAGCATAGCATAGTGATTGTGCGTGTGTGCATGTTAGAGTAGGGCAATATCTTGTTAGTTAAGATAAGAGACATATAAGGTAAGCTCCTAATTTTTGAGGAACAGTAGTAATTTAGGTTAAATTAAAATTGCCCTTTGGTTACTTATGACGAGATTGTAATTGTTACTAATATTATCTTAGTGATGATTAGGGAATAAAAAAATATTTCGTTCATATTAAAAAAAATATATTCTTGCTTTTATTATTTACCTTAAGCATTATGCTTAGAAAACTGGACTATCAGATTATCCCAATATACAAATCGTTTTAAAATTTTACTTGTTGAATTTTCAACAAAGAAACCTAAAACTTTCACCCTCGTGATTCCTGCACAAAATATAATGCATAGCTTATCCGATATTTACATATTATATGTAAATATAATACTTTATTATCCAACAGATAGTCTTTCTTGTAGCGTGTGTCCCAATTTCCGTTAATAAAAAACTCCTGAAACGTATCAAATGTCACACCTGATCTATTTATACGAGCGACTTGTGCCGTTACGATAATCGTAGCAGGTTAATGTGTCCATCCATTAAATGGCCGTCCCGTCGTCAGACAGGATGTCCCTAAAGGGCTCTGCGTCTGCCGGATATCCGTTGGGCCCTAAACGACGGCCCGACGCGAGGCCGCCATGCTGCCATCGATTATGTTTTTCCCGTACCGGACCCATAGACTGGGTAGGAACACCTACATGAGATAAAAAGGAAAATGTAATTGTCTGTAGACAAAATGACCTATAGGGGCAAGAAATTTTTAAATTAAAAAAAAAATATCTAAAAACGTTTTTTTTTATTTTGTATTTAGTTTAGACTGTTAATTAACTTTTTTTATTCTATGTAATATGACTAGAGACTGGATCCAAAATGCATGTGCATATATCCGCAGCATATTTGTGGGTTTCTTTATAAAGGCATATGCTATTCATATTTACTTAATTAAGAGCATACTTAATTAAGAGCAGAAAATATCACATAAATAAAATGGTTTTCTATACATATTTGGATAATAGTTTCTGGGAATTATTTAAAGCAGGTACTATAGTTTATTTTTATGAACGAGAGAGTAATTAGCATAATTTTAACTGGTACCTCTGACCACTCCATGAGCGTGCTCAAGATTAATTGAAAAATTACTTTGAATAATTGTAAAAAATAAATGAATTATTTTAGTGTTATAAAGTGTTATGTGTATGTAAACAAAAGTGACCTCTTTTATCACACAGTATATTAGAACTGACTGGCCTACATTAAAAAGGGTTTTAAAAAATTCACATTTTTTTTAATTTTTAAAAATTACAAAAGAGAAAAAGAGTTTTTAAAACCGTCTAAGGTATGTTAAATAGATGAATAAAAATATTAATATAAAACTTACAGCTACTTGTTACAAATCCAAACCAGATTCAGAAGATGAACTTTCAGAACCAAGATTTATAATAACTGGCTCGATCATTTTATCAGTAATATTGTCTAGCTTCCACATTTTTTTCTTCTTCTTTAATAGTGTGATTTACTGCCTTTTCCCAGTTTTCAGGTTTTACATTATTTACGGCCTCCAAAAACAACTGTTTAACATCATGAATTTTAAAAGTGTTATTTTTTCTTGAAACTTCACTCTTTATCTGTGCCCATACCAGTTCAATCGGGTTTAATTCACAATGATATGGTGGGGATCTAAGTACTGTGATTCCACGATTTTTGGCAATTTCATCAATTTCGTATTTTTTAAATTTTTCTTTATAAAGGGCACACAACGAATAAAGTTCCTTTCTTATAGATCCGGGATGGTACGTAATATTTTTTGAACTCAGCCAATTCTGCAAGTCTTTTTTTAACCACTTGGTTGAGGGCAGTCCTTCTATAAGTCTGGAGTGATAACTTGCATTATCCATTACTATTACACAGTTTTTAGGAAGAAGATCTATCATTTGTTCGAACCATTCTTAAAAGACATCAGCGTTCATGTCTTCATGGTAGTCACCGGTACGAGTTGATTCAAAAGTTAATAAACCACCTTCAACAAAACCGTCTGAACTGCCAATGTGTACTATTATCAGCCTGCGTCCCTTTCCTGATGGTGGGTTTAAACCAGTAGATAAGTTATTTACAAAAGCGTGCCTTTGACTTGTAACAGTTTCATCCTGCCAAAATTTATTTGGTGTATGATCCTCGTTGATCTATGTTTCATCAAGATAAAATATTTTTCTTTTTTGGTTTCTCATTTCCTTTATGGTTCTTAGAAAATGTCTTCTCCATATGACAATATCGCTTCTTTCTAATAAAATAGACTTTCTGGGATTCTTTTTCCAGCGGAAGCCTATTTCTTTTAAAAGTTTCCATAACGTACTTCGACTCATTTCTGGGTAATCCTTATCATCTCGAACTGAGACAAGAACTTTATCCAATGTTGGAAATTCTTGTCTAAAGAAGAATTCATGCACTTTCCGTCGAAGTCCTTCTTTAAAATGATATTTTATTTGAAAATTTGGTTTCACTGGAGCATTACGTTGCATTTGAAAACTACCACATTTCTCTTCTTTAATAACTCTGTAAATCGTAGATTTCCCAACACCAAGTGTATTGCTAACTAACTCAACGGTCTAATCAACACTTTCACATAAACGTTTGTCTGTAAATGATGTAAAACAATTAAATATTAATGTTTTTTCATTAACTGTTAAAGGACCAATTTTTCGGCGTTTACACGGCACTTCACTACACGGCAAATTTTCCATAACACTAGTATACACAATAAACTGCACCTTGCAACTTTTAGTGAACTACCTACTTTTAGTGAACTGTTAAGAATTTTGAATACGCCACTTGGACCTTCCTACAAAATGGAAAAACCCACTATCACATTTTCTGTGGAATAAGTTTAGAAGGTAATTATTTAGTCAATTACTGTCGTAGATTCCTGGAATTCAAGAATTAAATGTTTGATTGTTGAAACCCTTACTTCGTGGAATGCACTTATTTCAGATAAAATAAAACGTTTTATTTTATCTAAAGAATTAAACTTTATTTTGCAAATAGGTACTTATTACTTATTAAACTTTTATTGGTTATATATAACCAATAAAATAAACGTCTTACATTTCTTGCAAATTCATTAGTATCTGTTAACCTCCATCACTCCGACACTGGCAACCTTATTTAGGGATTAGTAACCCTCACAAGTATTGTATTCTATTCTGCTCCAACCTTTATACCTGGTGGTCATACTCAATTTAAAATTGTTTTCCTATATACTTCTGTAAACTTGTTGACAAATATCTGTTTTTCATTGAGTCACTCACCCGTATCAACAGTTTAGGGATTTGCAAACATAATTTATTGTTTTATTACTCTCTCATACATAAAAATACACTATAGTTAAGGTAACTACGAAATAATTTTATTACAAATATCTACTAAATCTAAAAGATTTATTGTTTGGTAAAACCCATCTGGGAATTAGTTATCAGAAGAATAGGGCCAATATGTAGGTAGGTATTATACAGTAAATTCGTTTTTAAATTCTCTTTACCAGCTGTCAAAGCAACTTGTAATTGTGAATATTGTGCTTATAAAATAAAAATAATTTCTTTTTTAAAAATATGACGAAAGTAGCGAAACAAAAATCAAGTATATTGCGGAGTTATGTTGGTGGCAACAGTGAAATGAAGATTATAGACAATGAAAGTGTTTTCTGTACTATTTGTGATAAAAAGGTGAGTCCACTTATATTTTAACGATTCAAAAATTTAATTTAAAATCTCATTTTTGCAAGAAAATCGGTATACCTATACTAAACATGTAACCGTTTGACTATTGGCCGTAGTTTTAGTTTCGAGAAAAAAAATATGTTATCTTAAAAATTTGAAGTCCATATTATTGCATTAGACTTCTATTTACTAAACTGTTTTATTACAGATCCCATGTGAAAAAAAATTCCAAATTTTCCAACACCTGAAAACGGCCCTTTACCAATATAAAATATCTAAGGACTTCAAGAAACTACGCCAGCAGCTTCTGCAGAACAACATTATTCAAAATCGTCACACATCGATGGGCAAGAACTGTTTGTAAAAGATGTATGCAATTTTTTTGTAAGTTGCAATATCCCGCTGTATAAATTGGATAGCAAGGTGTGTCAAAATTTTTTGAAAACATATTGTAGAGTTGAAAATAAGTCAGTACAGGTACCAAGTTCTTCAACTCTTCGCAAAACATATGTGAGGGCATCTTACAAAGACGTTATTGACGGCATTGAAGCCGAGTAAGAGATGAATATCTGTGGATATCTGTCGACGAGACTACTGACGCTAAGGGTCGGCAAATCGCGAATTTAATTATTAGAGTTTTAAACAGTTCAGCTCATGAGTCGTATTTAATCAGCGGAAAATGTTTAGAAAAACCAACTGTGCAACAATTGCTCTATTTGTTAATGAATCTTTGACAAGTTTATTTTTACCGAATCAAGTACCTTCTGAAAAAATTTTGCTACTAGTTAGCGATGCCGCTTCCTACATGGTTAAAGCTGTTTCTAGTCTTAAGATTTTTTTCCGAATTGGATTCATTATACATGCTTAGCTCATGGATTAAACAGGGTGGCAGAGAAAGTTACACTCGAGTTTCCAAATGTAAACACTTTAATCAACAATATAAAGTAAGTATTTTTAAAAGCACCATTGCGAGTATATGTATACAGGGAGATGCTTTCCGATATCCCTTTGCCACCGGAACCAGTGTAGACTAGATGGGGGACGTGGTTGAATAGTGCCATATCTCTTGCAAATAATTATATTGATATCAAAAATGTTCTATCAAATTTTGATCCATCTTGTTGTATTGCTGTTCAGAAATGTCAGACTATTTTTAGTGGAAATTCTATTCAAAATGGACTGTCCTATATAAAAGCACATTTTGTGATAATTGTAAACTCTAATACAAAACTAGAGAGTCACAAATTATCTTTAAATGGTAGTATTTGCATTGTTGATTCTGTCAAAGAAAGAATAGTAAACCTTTTAGGGACAATTGAAAAAAAAATTAAAGATAAATTTAGTGAAGTTTTAAACCGGAATGAACGCTTTTCTTTATTGCGATCAATAAATAACAAAATCAATGGAAGCTTTAACAAAATTATTAATATGGTTTCCTCGCTTTATCAAATTTTAGATTTGCGCCAATTACATCCTGTGATGTTAAAAAATCATTTTCCTCATATAAACACATATTAACTGATGAAAGGCATAACATTACTCTTAAAAATATTAAATATTTTATGATTATCTACTGCAACAGCAAGAACGAAGACATTTTCTTGTGAATTTTCATTTATATTTTTTTATTAAATGTAGTAATATATAAACACTCTCTTTGTTATAATATAATTTTATTTCTCACCAAATCTCAAGCTCTAAAATAAAAAAATATTTGTTTAAGTGCATTATATAAATGCATATTGTATATAATAAAGGCATATTTGGTTGCTTTTTAAGTGCATGTTGCATGCATATTTTAACCATTTGTTAGAGCATATATTCCAGTCTTTTTTTTTGTTTTTATTTACAAAATTGCTTCAACCACTAGGGGTTATTAGCATGGTACAATAAATTACATAAATGTTAATATGTTACTCTATATTTTGTGAAATAGTCCTGTATTTTGTAAAAAGTTTATAGTTTTATCATTATTAAAGCCGTTTAAGCACTCTTTGGATGAAGTGGGTAATCCAGTTTGAAGTCATTCTAGGGTGTACAAAGGGCAGTCCACTAGCACCTGGTCCACTGAAATTACACAATCACAACTGTAGCACATGGGAATTTGTTCATTACTTAGAAGGTAATCGTGAGTTAACTTCGTATGGCCTATAGGTAATCTAGAGATGCACACTTGGTCTCGTCGCTTGAATGGGAATTTGTATATAGCTACCTCTTGCTTAATGTTTTTCATGGATGTCTCTGAATTGTTCCAGTGTAGTTGCCATTCCTCTCTTATTTTGTTTCTAATATATTGCTTCAGGTCGCTATGAACGCATTTAGTGAATAATGTTGATTGTGGATTTTCTGCTGCTTCCCTGGCCAACTGATCAGCTTTTTCGTTTCCAGTTATACCACAGTGTGACGGAACCCAAAGGAATTTAACAAATCGGTCGTTTTCTTGACATCTCATTAGTTCTGACTTTATAAGCAATAGAATGGGATGGTTTGTGTATAACTGTTTCATAGAGCTGAGAGCACTTAAAGAGTCAGTTATTGTCAAAGGGTTTTTTATGTTTTTATTATTCACAAATGTTATTGCTTGCAAAATAGCAAGAAGTTCTGCGGAAAATATGGTTGATCGTGGGGAAAGTGAGAAGGAGTACTCTTGGTGTAGAGTTGTAAAAGAAGCATGGACGGTATGAATTTGGACATTAGTAATTTAAATTTTTCTAGACGGGTGTAAAACCCGTTCAGATTCCACTGAATTATGGAGTTGAATTTTTAATTAATAGCCGTATCGCTGCAATCTGTAGAGGAATAGTCATCCAGTAGTTTACAAAGTTTCTTCCTTAGTCTTGTACATCGTGTTTTCAAGTATCTTTGTGATAGCACTGGATGAAGTTTTTTTAGGAGATCTATTAACCCTTCGATATCTTCCGTGTATGTTTTAGCTATACTAAGCGGATCTGCAGCTCCATGGGTGTTTTCAAATAAATCTATTATCTCTTCTTGACTTAAACAGCTACTGTTTGACTTATTTTGAAAAAAATCAACTGTACAGTTAGTAATATCTTCAGCTATGTTGTGGTGGGTTTGGACATCCGTTTTTGTTCTTTTGTGTTTTGTATTGGGTTCTTTAAAAGGATTTACACCCTCCGGTTCAGGAGAATTTGTTATATCAGAAGCATTTCTTTTAGGTGTTTGAGCTTCTGTTTGAGTTTCATTTATAGTAATATTTATTTTACCAGGTTCAGAAGCATTTGTTTCGGGTATTTGTACTTTTGTTTGAGTTTCTATTAGAGTTTCATTTATTTTTCCCGATACTGCCTCCATTGGTTGGGAGTTATCGAAAAAGGTGGAGTTTATTGGTGTAGGTGAAGTGATGATTCCAGTAGGTTGTGGATTACTGATTTATTTGGTAAGTACGGGATAATGTACTGTAGATTGAGTTGTATTTTGTTGTGAACTAACAGTCTGGTCACATTGTGATTGAGAAATGTGTGTTATATTGTCATCAGTGGATTGATTATTATGATTTGGGCATCGAGATGCTAAATGATTAGTTTGTTTACAAATAAAGCACGTTTGTTTTTCTAGTGAGAGAAATATTCGATAGTTCGATTGATCATGGTTAATTAGTATTGAATCGGGGATATTTTCAAGATTTGTAGGGGCTATATAAGTAAAACGTCGAAAACTAATGATATGCCTAAAACTAGGATTTGATGTTCCGATCCGTAAAAAATCTATTGGTGTTATTTGATGGATTCCTATCTTTTTGAGTTCATTTTCTATTATGTTATGTGGTACAGAAGGAGATACATTAGAAATAATTAATTTTTCATTTGGAGTAATTAGTTTTCTAGCTTGAATACGATATTGGTTTACTGTTATTATCCCATTATCCGTTTCCAAAAATTTTTGAACAATATTTTCCGAAGTGAAGTAGATGCATATACGATCATTAACAATTCTGGATATTGCAAGTATATTTTTGGGGTCAACTAAGTTGGCTACAGCATTCAGGTAATCCTCGATTTTTGAATTTGGAACTGTATTTACTACAATTGCTTGTTTTTTGGAAGGAAATATGTTGGTAGGTTCATTTAAAACTGTTGAATATACCTTTGGTGCAGTAGTATCATTTTTGGGGATTTCTTGTTGTGAAAAAACATTTGATGATGAAGCTTGTTTCATGTTGATCGACGGAACCTGAGTACGGTCCTGGCACCAATACGAAATCATTGATAATAACTCGATGTAATTAGATAAATTAAATTACTTACAGTTAATGTCATCAGTATAAACAATAAATAATTATTTGTTAATAATTTACACTTTATTACACTTTTAGCTTTCAATGTTTTTAAACAAAACCACAAAAACTAGGTGCGATTAAGGTAATTAGGTGTTGCTTCGTTGAACGCTCGAAGTCGAATAATCTATATTCCAGTCTCATTATGACCTATGAGTTACATTATTATTGGATAAACAATTATTTTCTTGTTCAAGTACCGTCTTCTTTAAGAAGGTTGGCTATCATTACGGCTCTCTTCACCTTCGATACTACTGCTCAAAATAGCTTAGCACAGTTACAATTTATTGTACTATTGATACAAATTGTTAAGCCAGGATATACATCGTCGACATACGCTTCCTCTGCCTAGTATCTTTCCCTATATAAAGATCTGCAGCAACGCATATCTCTTACCTCTTATGACATGACCGAAATACTTTTTTTCTTATTTTAATTGTATTTAATATCTCCTTTTGCTTGTTTATTGTTTTTAAAATGTAATTGTTTGTAACTTTATCGACCCAATTTAGAAAAATAATAGAATAGTATTCAGTGTAATAAGGCCTGATATTACATTAATACATATTAAAAAAACACCAAAATATTTGATAAACTGATTAGATATTTAAATAAACAACATACTCCAAACCTGTTAACCCCATTTTCTCTAAACAGTAAAAAAATGGACATTGGCCCTTTTTCTACTAAGGTACACATATAAAAAACAACTAATTAAATGACAAATATTAAATATCAACACTTAGTGTAACACTTTTGTTGATTGCAATGAATGAAGTTGTTGATAACATTAATACTCTTGTCCAAATTGGTTTATATGCAGATGACCTTGTTCTTTACGTAAGCAATAAAAATAGTCGGATAGCTGCAACTATTCTGCAAGAGTCCATCAAATCTTTAGAAAATTGGTCAGAGAGAACAGGTATCTTTTTATTTTGTTAATAATTAAATACCCCTTACAACAAAAGCAACTCTGCCAACATTTTGCTCTTATAAGAACAGTTATAGTTTTTATACAGTAATTTTGAGGAAATATCGACACGCATCTTCGAACTAGAAGTAGAAGTAATGAAAACTTACTGAGGTTTCGTAATAGTTATTTCTTTGGTTTAAAAGGGATACGCACAAAGATCAAAACATATTTATGTACGTGTGTGTAAACTTATTTAAAAATGTAAAAAATTTAAAATGTAATTCTTTAAAAATAATTCTTAAAATTTAAGAAATAATTCTTAAAATTTGTTTTTTCTTCTTTTCATATCCCTTTTACGATCTTAATATTATATAAAGTTTTCGCTGAATACGAATATGTAGGTTCCCTATCGCAAAAAGTGGTTCCAATGTTTATAAAAAAATTTTAGTTTTTCCTATATAAAGTAGGCCCCTAATCTTTAAAATTAATCTTCTTCTCCTTCTTCTGTTTTACTTCTTTTACAGAAAATTTTCTTATGTAACTGCTAGTTATAAACACTTCGGTTAATTGATGGACCGTAAAAATTCTATCGAATTTTGTCATGTTTCTCTTAAGAGTTCCAAAATCTATCATGCGTATAATTTTCCCAAATATAGCACTGTCCCTGTAATAATAATACTCTGTATTTATTAAATGTTATATTTAATAAAACTATAAGATTAACAATATACACGTTACGTCTTTTTATATTGACCTAACCTCTATCTCTAACTTCATGGTGCCACGCCTCTTCTTCTTCTTTTCCATGTGGCCTATTACTATATCTCCCCCTTTTACCCATTTTTTTTTACACAAACTTTAATCATACAAAAAAACTATGCTAATACAAAATACAATTAGAGTAAATTATGCTAATATAAAATATAATCAGAATACTTGGCAGGCTGTATGATAGTACGTGATGGTCTCAAGCTCATGTCAATATCACACTCTGAACTGCTAGAACTCTGAGTTTTACTACAACTAGGTGTATTATCATTGTCATCACTTAAATTCTGAGTCTGCCTAATATCATGATCAATTTTTGACCTACCCAGGTGATAGCTGTTTCTACGTAAGACATTGTTACCATTATCAATTAAATATGACCTTGGAGACTCATGTTTATTGACAATAACAGCCGGACTCCATTGATTATTATCTTTGTATACCACATTTTCACCTTGCTTTTATTCGGGCCTATTTCTTGTCTGTCTATCATAATATTCCTTATAAGTATTATTTCTTTCTTCTAATTTTGACCTAACTTCTTTGATATTATCATTTTGTTTTTCAACAACTGGTAATTTAGCTTTTAGTTTTCTGCCAAATAGAAGTTGAGCTGGTGACCTCTTGAGATCAGTAACATGAGTATTACGATAGTTCATTAGAGCAACCCACATGTCATCTGATTTTCTAATAATATTTTTAGATATCTGTACAAACCTCTCAGCTAAACCATTCGATCGAGGGTAATTGGGGCTACTAGTTTGAAATTTAAACTCAAATTTATCTGCAAACTTTTTGCATTCATATGATCCAAAAGGCATATTATCAGCTATAATTACATCTGGTATACCATGTGTTGCAAATATCTGCTTGAGTGCATTTATAACATCAGACGATTGTTTACGTCTTATAGGGATTATTTCTAGCCACTTCGTTAAATAATCAGCTACAATCAAATAAGCTTTGCCACCATGTTCCATAATATCAGCACCCAATTTTTGAAATGGCAATTCCGGGACATCATGAGATATTATTGGCTCTTTACTATTTGCATACCTATACTTTTCACACATTTTGCAACTCTGTATCTCATTCGCAATATCCACACTCATCCCTGGCCAAAATAAGACATCTTTTGCTCGATCTCTTGAACGATTTATACCAAAATGACCTTCATATACAATTTGAAGCATTTCTTTTCGCAAAACTTTAGGTACAACAATTCTATCATTGAAAAATAAAAGATTATCATTAACAAACAACTCATTTCTTAACTGGTGAAAAACTTTCATCTCTCCTTCATACTTTGTATTCTTCCACCCTCTCAGACAACACTCAATGACTTTGCTCAGTACATGATCTTTTACTGTTTCTGCTTTAAACTGAATCTTTCTAGTATCACTCATTCTTAAATGCTTTTCTAGTGAATGCACCATTTCATTCATATCAGCATCATTCTCTGCACTTTCATCACTTACATTTCTAGACAAATAATCAGCAATATGTAAATATTTACCAGGTACATACTGAATTTGTATATCATATTTCATGTTTAGCTTCAGTTTTAGCCTCTGCAACCTAGGAGAACTAATTTGACTTATTTGCTTACTCATGATACTTACATTAGGTTTATGATCTGTTATGAATTTTACAGAGCGACCATAAATATAATTGTGGAATTTTTGACATGCAAACACTACAGCTAATAACTCTTTCTCTATGACAGCATAATTTTCCTCAGTACCTGTTAAACCTCTAGAAGCATAAGCAACAGGTCTTCCACCTTGCATTAGACAACATCCTAAACCAAACTGAGATGCATCTGTTTGACTTGCAATATCTTTACTAGAATCAAAATTCTTTAGAGATATATTTTTAGCAAGTTCCTGTTTTATCACATCCAGTGCTTTACTGTGAACTCCAAGCCACTGAAAAATAACATTCTTTTTCAGTAATTGATACAGTGGGCTTGCAATCTCACCCAATTTTGGAACAAATTTTCGTACATAATTTACCACACCCAGCAGTTTTTGAAGCTCTTTCTTGTTTGACGGGTTTTTAGGTCATTTATAGCCCACAATCTATCATTATCTATTTTCATACCATCTTCACTAAAAATGTGTCCCATGTATTTCACTGTCATTTGTCTAAACTGAAATTTTGATTTCCTAAACTTTACACCCATTTCCCTAGCTCTATTAAACACTATTTTAAGTGTCTTGTCATGCTTCTCCATGGAATCAGATGCAATTAATAGATCATCAAAATATATAATAACATTTTCAATGTCACCAAAATTTTTACAATTTAATTTCTGAAAATATTCTGGGGCCAGATTTAGAACGAATGGTAATCTGAGAAATTTGTAACACCCAAATGGAGTTGCAAATGTTGTTAAGGGACTAGATTTTTCATCTAATTTAACTTGATAAAAGCCATCTTTGAAATCTAATACTAAAAAATATTTTTTTCCTGACAGTTTGGAACTTATTTCCTTTAAACTAGGAATTTCAAAATATTCCCTGACAATACATTTATTAAGCTCTTGAGGGTCTAGACACAGACGCAGTGAACCATCTGGCTTCTCAACTATAACTATATTATTAACCCATTCACATGCTTCTGTTACTTTGGATATAATATTTCTACTTTCTAATTTACCTAATTTCTCTTTTAGCTTATTTTTTATACTAAATGGTACTCTTCTAGCTGGTCTAGCTACTGGAACACTATCATTTTTTATTTGTATTTTACAAAAACCTGTGAATGTGCCCATTCCCTCAAATACATCTTTATATTCTAGTAATAATTGTTCCTTATTAGTAAGTTCCTCATCAACATTTACAAATGTTTTTAAACCTAAAATTGGCTGGACTTTTAAATCTACAACTACAAATTCTAAATTATAATTCCTATCCAGCCTCTTACAATTTAAAGTAATTTTCCCTAAAGTTTTCAAACGTGTACCTCCATAAGCTTCTAATATAGTATTGAACTTTTCAATTTTGTACTTACTGTTTCTGAATACGACTTTTAAAATATCACTGGGTAATATATTTACTTCTGATCCACTGTCCATCTTGAACTCAATGTCTTGGTTGTTTATGTTGACTACCTCAATCCACTGATTACGACTTTTACTATTGATTGCCCCAACTCCTTTCACGTTATGCACATGCATGTCATCATCTGTTGAAGAGTCATCAATGTTCTCGTCATGTCTTCTAATTTCTTTAACTTTTTTAACATTTTGCCTTTTATATCTTTGCTGATTGGACATTTCAGCAAAACACGCATTACTAAAGTAATTTGCTGCACCAAATTTAAAGCAATTCTTTCCAAACGCTGGACACTGGGCAGCTACATGTTTACGTTTGCACTTTCTATATTTTTACTCTATCGGCTTTGTCATCTTTCTCAGTTGCAATAAGATACATTTCAAAATTTTGGTAAAACCGTCTAAAATTTTCATGAAGGTTCCCCTCGAATTTCATGGATTCTGGCACTTTTCCTTCCATTCTGGATAACTGTACTTTTGGCTCTTGTACTGACTGCGCCATGTAATAATAATATTCTGTATTTATTAAATGTTATATTTAATAAAACAATAAGATTAACAATATACACGTTACATCTTTTTATATTGACCTAACCTCTATCTCTAACTTCATGGTGCCACGCCTCTTCTTCTTCTTTTCCATGTGGCCTATTACTACAGTCCCTTAAAGAAAGGAGCATGCAAATGAGTGTGTGATTTTTATTTTGTTTACAGCAATTGTCACTATATAACTGAAGTTCGTTTATAATGTCTGAAATTTCGTTTAGGTAATCCAAAAGAAGGAGAATATAAAGGGGGCTTATCTATATATTAATGGGACGCAGATAGAGCGAGTAAAACAGTATTGTTACCTGGGAACTATTATTAACGAACAGTGGAGCAATTTACAGGAAATAAAGTGCCGCATAGGAAAGGCAAGAACGGTCTTTAATAAAATGAGCGCCATATTCAAAAGTCACAACATATCCCTTGATACAAAAATGAGACATTTGAGATGCTATGTTTTCTCTGTGTTGTTGTACGGGGCGGAGGCATGGACGCTTACAGACGCCACTATTAAAAAACTTGAAGCATTTGAGATGTGGCTTTATAGAAGAATGCTGAGAATATCATGGACAGCAAGGATCACGAACAAGGAAGTTCTAGGAAAAATGAAGAAGGAACCAGAGATTGCGTTTACGATCAAACGCATAAAATTGCAATATCTGGGACACGTTATGAGAAATCAGCACCGTTACTCCCTGCTACAGTCTATATTGCAAGGTAAAGTCAAAGGTAAGCGAGGACCCGGTAGAAGGAGAATATCATGGCTGCGGAATTTAAGAACATGGTTTAAGAAAACCTCAACGGAGCTGTTTCGAGCCGCAGCGAGCAAGGTTATGATTGCCAATATGATTTCCAACATCCGAAACGGATAGGAACCAGAAGAAGAAGAATCCAAAAGAAACAACAACTTTCATTACCGTTTTTTTTACCTTCTTGTTCATGGTAAATAAACATTCTAGCAGTATTGTCTTTGATATTGTTGATATAGAATACAGAAACTGTTAGTTGTTGATAATAAAAGACCTCATCTACAGGCGTTTTTGGCAACTGAATATTCTGCATGAAGTCGAATGCTAGTGCTAATATGTTACCATTGTCGGGACCACGACTTTCATTTTTTTAATTTGGTGTAAAATTTTTTACTCCGGCGTTTATGAACCATAAGTTCCGAAACTGCTACTCGTTTGGCGGTTTCATTTAAATTATGGTCTTTTATCTTAACATTCAATGTCTCACAAGTTTACCAGACATCAATTTGTGGTCGACCAAATCTAAGAGAAAAGTTTTATCAAAAAAAATCTTGCGTATAAGGATAACTTATTTTCAACCCAGGATGTTTCTTCTTAAATTGAGGCGCTCAGTGCCAAAGTGAACTAGGCGACAATTTGGAGATTTCCTGAATACGCTCTTAAATGAGTCCATATTACTTATACTATAATGTCATAGAAGTTTAACAAAGAAAAATGTAATGTGAAATTTCTTATTAACAGTTATTTAGTCTGGCACCACTGTCAACCCCTGATACATTCCATGCCAAACTGACTTAAACGACAAATACATTGTGTTTTTAAATAGGCTTGTGAAGTGATTTTCACATGCGACTTTTGGTGATTAAATATAAGGAAAGTGTTTCGTAAAAAGACAATAAAAATGGTAGAGACGTGTACTAATGTGTTACAAATTGAGTCTAATAGCAAAGGTCAGCCATTATTAATTACAACCCAATTTAACTTATGTTTACATTTGTAGGTTATATCATGTAATAGTTTTAAATAAGTTCTATAGTTTTGTAAATAACGGGAAATAGTCTATGAAATTTATACAGGTCTATAAAATATTGTCCTCTTATGAATATGAAATTGTTAATCTGACTAAATGTACGACAGAAAAGTTAAAATTAATATTTAACATACACGTTATGAATGAATTCTATGCGAGTAGTTTTTTTTACTTTAATACAATTAAATTGAGTAACCACTTAGCGACTTAAGTGTAAGAAGCTCAGCTATATACAATAATATTAGTTTTCAATAACCTTGCAATTCTAAAAGCGTTATTTACATTGTATCTGAACATTTTTATACTTTATGGCACTTTTGCTACTTTGGCTATTTATCAACTGTCGCTTGGTAGTTTTTTGGTGGTTAGGTTAGTTACTATGATATTGAAAATTGTCTTACAAGTTGCCTAATCCAATCCATTCTTTTTGGACACAATACAAGATGAAATTAAAGTTAGCATCAATAAACCGCCAATACCAAAATCTAATAACAGCTTTGACAAAAATAAGAAAATATTGATTAATCAAATTTCTGAAAATCCTAACATTGAAGACAGCCAAGAAACTTCTGTTAGTTTACTTTCTTTTGGACACTCTTTTAGTAGGCCTATTTTGACTGGTTATAAAGAGAATGCAGGATTATCTGCAGATAATAATAAAATATATAAGATTAACAATAAAGAAGTTTAATAAATGAAATATTAAACAAAGAGCAAATTGTTACCACTGAGAACGCCTCCATTGGAGAGTTGTTTTCTAATGATACATTTATTAGTTTAAGAGAGGACGAACATATGAATACTGATCTCATAGAAGACTACATGAACATACACGATTTACATAATGAGTTTAACTTGATTATTATCAATGATGAAGGATCTACTGAAGGTTTAAAAGAGGTAGACCAGGTAGATGTTAATGACTACAGAGGCATACAAACTTCACACGATGAAGGTAACTTGATTATTATTAATGACGAAAGGTCTTATGAAGTTTTTCAAGAGTAAGATAACGTAAATATTAATATAAATGATGTTCAGGATGAAACCAATGTAAACATATTGAATGAAGGTGAAATAATACATGCTGAGAAACATGAAAAGAATGACGATAACTTAATTTTTATAAATGATGAAAGATCTTTTCAAATTTTTCAAGAGCTAGACAACGTACATATCAATATAAATGATTTTCATGATGAAAACAATGTAAACATATTGAATGAAGGTGAAATTATAGATGCTGAGAATCATGAAGAGATACAGAATGATACAGAAGAAGAACCAATCCATTCAAGAAAAGAAAGAGGGATGAAATAAATGGAAGAAGAATGTACGAAAACGCCTTAGAAACAGTGGAGAGGAATATTTGTCAGTAAAAGGAACTACAGTAAGAGAAAAAGAATTCAGATTTTTTGAGTGCAAATGCAATTTTAAATGTAAGACAAACTTTATTCCCGAAAAAAGAGAAGAAATACATAAATACTTTTACAGTTTAAAAGATTGGAAATTACATTTTTTCTTCCAATTTCAAATGTAACCACTGTAGAAATTTGTAAGAATGTTGTTAAGCATACTCTAAGAATATCAGACCATAGAATCTCACATGCCATTTTAAAAACAACACATGACGATAAGAGAGGAAAACATGAGCCCCACAATAAAACTAAAATTTCAACTCGTGAACACAAATTTTTTTTAACAAAATTCCCTGTTTATCAGTCTTACTATTCTCGAAAGAAACGCCCTCATAGGCTCTATCTATCACCATCTTTAAATAATAATATTATGTATTGCACTGTATAAACAACACTGTAAAGAAGAAATCCCAGAGTGTGTACCAAGTAGCGATTACGTTTTTAGAGATGTTTTTAATGAAGATTTTAATTATCTCTTTCACGCTTCTTTAAAAGACACGTGCAAAACATGCAACTTGCTAAAATATAAAATTGACTGTTCTTCTAATGAAGAAAAAAAGTTATCCTTAGGAAAGAACTAAAATCGCATCAAATACTGACCGAACAAGACAGAAAAGCAATGAAGTCTGATGTTTCAATTACCAATGTACTAAACATGATTCATTATTAATCTGTTTCGATCTGATGAAAATCCTCCCATCACCATATTTAGACGTTGGGATCTGTTACTACAAAAGGCAGTTATGAACATATTTATTAAGAATCCATGAGATGACAACGGATGAAGTTATTATATACTTATGGAACGATTTTATAGCTTTCAGAGGCCCAGACGAAATTGCTTCATGCCTCATCCACTTTTTTCAAACATCATATTTTTCTTACGGTGCCTTATCCTTAAGGACGTTGGCCATTAAATTTGCCCATTTAATCTTATTTGTAGCAACCCTGAATAGCTCTAGTGAGGTCATGTTCGTCCATTGCCGTAGGTTTTTAAGCCAGGAGTTGCGTCTTCTTCCTGGTCCTCTTTTGCTATTGACTTTGCCTTCGATTATAAGTTGAAGCAGTTTATACTTTTGATTTCTTATGATGTGACCAAAATATTGTGTTTTCCGTTCTTTTATTATAAACATAAGCTCTCTTTCCTTATTCATCCTCCGCAAGACTTCCGCATTTGTCGTATGGCTCATGTAGGATATTCTGAGTACTTTACGGTAACACTAGAGTTCGAATGCTTGGATTCTTTTTTGTGTTGCTTCTGTCATTGTCCAGGCTTCAACACCATAGATCAAGGTGGAGAAAACATAGCACTTAAGTATTCTAGTTCTCAATGAGATGCCCAGCTGGCGGTTGCATAGAACTTTTTGCATTTTGTAAAACATTGTACGTGCCTTTTTCAGGCGTATTCTTATCTCTAGTAAGTGGTCCCAAGTTTCATCAAGATTACTTCGAAGGTACGTTGTTCTTGTTACTGTTTCCAGATCTGTTCCGTCGACATTGACCTTCACCCTTCTGTTTTGGTGCTTGCTGATGACTATCGTTTTTGTCTTCTTTGTATTCAATTTCATTCCAAATTCTCTACAGGCTGTCGTTCCTCAGTCCATTAGGCGTTGCAGGGCTTCAGCATTATCTGCCAGTATGACAGTGTCATTAGCATATCGCAGGTTATTTATACATTGCCCGTTTATAATTATACCATCCGTGGTGTCTTCCAAAGCTTTCTGAAATATTTTTCAGAGTAAACATTGAACAGCAAAGGTGGTAGGACACATCCCTGTCTTACTCCCTTCTCGATATTGATTTTTCCAGATGTTTCGCTTTTTATCCTGATTTTAGCCTTTTGTTCTTGGTAGAGGTTTGAAATGATCCTTAAGTCTTTATCGTCGATATTACATGACCTTAAAATAGTTTATCATGTTTCACCAGGTCAAACGCCTTCTGAAAGTCTATAAAACACAACTATACATCAGAATCGACATCTCTACATCTTTCAACTAGCACACGTATTGAAAAAAGTGCTTCTCTTGTTCCGAACCCATTCTTAAAACCAAACTGAGTTTTACCAGTGTGTTCGTCTAGTTTATTATATACTCTATTGTGTATTACTCGTAGGAAAAGCTTCAACATATGATTCATAAGGCTAATATTCATATGATCTTCACATTTCTTGGAGTTTCTCTTCTTTGGTAGTGGTATAAACACCGATGTCAGCCAATCATTTGGTATTATGCCTGTTTCGTATATTTTGTTAAATATATCTTTCATTTCTTCGATGTGTTCGTGTAGTAATATCTTTATTATTTCAATATGGATATTATCTCTCCCAACAGCTTTTCCATTCTTTAACTGATTTGCCGCTTTGATAATTTCTTGCTTTGTGATATAAGGTCCAGTCGATGCCTCCTGCATGTAAATGTTCGTCCTCTTTTGGTCTTGAAACATCTCTTCCACGTATTCTCTCCATCTACCTATTTGATCTTCTATGTTCAGTAGCGGGTTCCCATGTTTATCTTCGATGAAAGTCATAGGAGTTTGTTTAAATATTCCAGCGGCTTTTTTTACTTTTTTATGTAGATTGAAGGTATCATGTCTTTGTTCCAACTCTTTAATTTCTTGGCATCTTTCACTTAGCCAGGTTTCTTTGGCTTGTTGGATCTTTATTCTAATATTCTTGTGTATTTGCTTGTATGTTGTTTCATTTTTACCTCTGTATTTTCTTCTTTCGTCCATCATGTTTAGAATTGTTTCTGTCATCCATGGTTTGTTTTTTTTTCGTGTATCTTGTTTGAGGTAGTCTTCTGTTACTCTTGTAAGTGTTTTCTCAATATAGTGCCATTCTTCCTCCGGAGTTTGTGTCGATTGTACTGTTCTGTTACTCAAGTGTCTATGTATTTCTTCCCGTCTTTTATTACTAGTGGATTCTTCTTTAAGTTTATCTAGGTTAATAGCTATTATTTGCTTATTTTTTTTTGTTCTCTTAAATTCTATCCTAATTGTTGCAAGAAGAAGATTGTGGTCGGTGGGGATGTCAGCTCCGGGGTATGTCTTGCATGCTTTTACTGCGTTTTTGTATCTTTTGTTGACCATTATGTAATCGATTTGATTTCTTGTGATGCGTCCTTCTATTCCATCTGCTGGAGATTTCCACGTGTAGAGACGTCTGGGTGGTAACTCAAACATCATGCTGGGGATAAATCTCATATAATCATGTATAGTGATCAATGCGGTGGTCAAAACAAAAACATTAAATTCACAGCTATTATGGACTATGTTGTAAATAGTAACGAATTTCATGTAAAAAACATTGAGCATAAATTTTTAATTCCAGGCCATACATATTTACCATGCGATCAGGACTTTGGATTAATAGAAAAGGCAAAAAATACTACAAAAAAAAATATTTTCCTGCAGACTGGTCTGGGGTAGTACAGAATGCATGTAAAAAAGATCTTTTATAGTTAATATTATGTCTTCTAAGATATTTTTCTCTTCAAAACAGCTTTTGAAGCAAATAATTAATAGGAAGAAAACATAAGATGGTAAGAAGGTTGTCTGGAGAACCGCGATTCACAATCCAAGTAAAAAAAGAAAGTAATTTAAAAATATTGTACAAAACTTCTTTCAACGAGAACAGCCAGTTTCATGAAGTGAATCTAAAAAAACAAGGGCCACTAAACCTTTATTCTTCTCCTCTTTCGTTGTTGTACCCAAATGGGCGTACAGTTGTCGAGAAGAAAATAAAAGACATTGAAAACCTAATGGTATTCATACTCCCAATTGCTCAAGAGTTTTACAAAAACCTCAATACTTCTGTTGGTGTTGAAGATATACTGAATACTTCAAGTAGTGCAGATAAAAACTAATAATAAAAGTTGTAGGCTATATTTGTTGTATTTTAATTTTTTAATGGGTTTTAAAATTTTTCTTTGTCATTTACAATTTATTATTTCTTATTTGCATTAAATTTTATACTATTTTATTATTGACACCATTATTGTACCGGGTGGTCCAATAAGCCGATCTTTCGGCTTTATATCAGAAACTATTCATGTTATAACTTTAGGAAAAAAATTCCTTAGTAAAAGTGGCCAAGAGAAATCGCTGGAAATAACTTTCAAGATTCTGGATTAACCGCTAGGGGGCGTAACCTGCGAAGAAAATTTTGAAAACCAGTTTTTTGGGAAATATGTCCAATTATACCAAGTGTTAAATAAGTAAACTAGAAAGGGGCATAAATTCTGCACAAAGTTGTTCAAGTACTTTTTTTTATTTTTTCAAATAAAGGGTGGGGGAGAGTGGGAAAGTATATTGTGGATAAATACCTATAACTTTGGTTTGGTCCAACCGATTTTAATAAAATTAGTGTCATTAGAAATAGTGTGGATAAATTAATTCACATTTACTATAAAATACTTGCATTTAGTTTTCATAGTCGTAGGTAGAGGGGACTTTCAAATAAAAAAAATTAAAATTTGTTTTTCTTTAAAATTTTTAATGGAAACACCTATTTATCGTAAATGATAATGGAACTGAAATAAATTCGTAACAAAATGGAGCAAACTGCATGTTAATAGCTTTTGTTGAACGCGAGATATGAATAAAAACTCATAAACATAAGTAAGTATAGTATTGACACACCCTGTATTACAAGTTACATTAAAAAATAAGTCAGTAGGTATTTTCAAATTTTTATATAGCAGAAGAATCTTAATGTTGATACCTATTTTGTAAAAAATAGTTTTTTCGAAACTAAGTAGGCTACGATAATGAATTTGACGGGGAGTTCATATTGTTTATTTATTGACTGCAGTCAAAACATTGTTAAGAAGTGCTATATTATAATTCGAATTAACGATTGCACTTTTTTCAATAGATATTAATATTAGTAATATCAGTAATTAATTATCAGTACAAATAATTCGTGATGAGTATATCACAATGTATGATATGATTGGAGTTTATTTCGAATGTCTCCAAAATGCCGCTATTGCCTCACGTATATATTTTGTAAGATATTGTGACAGGAGACATTATGGCAAAGAAGTATTTGAAAGAAAGGTAAAAATATTAGAGAAACTGGTAGTTTTTCTCGTCCTTGTTTTAAATGACGTAGTAGAGTTATGACCGAAGATAATTCAATCAATGTTCTTGCTTTAATTCAACAGAATTCACATATAAGTAGTCCGAAATCTCTACTTCTTTGCCACGATATCTCCTGCCAGGATATCTTACAGAATATATGCGTGAGGCAATAGCGCCATTTTGGTGATATTCGAAATAAACTCCAATCATATCATACAATTTGATATACTCATCACGAAATATTAGTACTAATAATTAATTACTAATATTACCAATATTAATATCTATTGAAAAAAATGCAATTTTCAATTCGAATTATAATACATATAACACTTCCTAACAATATTTTGACTGCTGTCAATAAATAAACAATATGAACTCCCTACTGTCAGTGTCAAATTCATTGTCGTAGCCTACTTAGTTTCGAAAAAACAATTTTTAATCATATGAAATAACAATGGTTAAAATAGGTATCAACATTAAGAGTTTTCTGCTATAAAAAATTTTGTTAGTACCTACTGACTTATTTTTTAATTTATTTTATAATACAGGGTGTGTCAATACTATACTTACTTATGTTTATGCGTTTTTATTTATATCTCGAGTTCGATAAAAGCTATTAACATGCGGTTTACGCCATTTTGTTACGAATTTAATCCAGTTCCATTATAATTTACAATAAATAGGTGTTTCTATTAAAAATTTTAAAGAAAAACAAAGTTTAATTTTTTCTATTCGAAAGTACCCTCTACCTACGACAATTAAAACTAAATGCAATTATTTTATAGTACATGTAAATGATTTAATCCATACTCTTTCTAATGTCACTAATTTTGTTAAAATCGGTTGATCCAAACCAAAGTTATAGGTATTTATCCATAAATACTTTTCCACTCTCCCCCACCCTTTATTTGAAAAAATAAAAAAAAGTACTTCAACAACTTTGTGCAGAATTTATGCCTCTTTCTAGTTTACTTATTTAACACTCGGTATAATTGGACATATTTCCCAAAAAACTGGTTTTCAAAATTTTCTTCGCAGGTTACGCCCCCTAGCGGTTAATCCAGAATCTTGAAAGTTATTTCCAGCGATTTCTCTTGGCCACTTTTACTTAGGAATTTTTTCTCCCAAAGTTATAACATAAATAGTTTCTGATATATAGCCGAGAGATCGGCTTATTGGACCACCCGGTACATAGAAATATAGAATAGAACATAAAAATATAGAATTGAGCGAGGAATTAGCCAGGGCGACACCATCTTCCCCCAACTATTCACTGCAGCTCTGGAATATGCCTTTAAAAAACTAGATTGGCTAAAAGGGGAGTAAATATTGATAGTGAATACTTAAGCCACTTGCGCTTTGCAGATGATATTGTCATTATAGTCGAGAGTTTAAATTAGATGGATAAAATGATGGAAGAATAAAACAGGCAATAGAACAAATAGGCCTGAACATAAACTTTGTAAAAACAAAATACATGACCAATTTAGTTCCCAGTAAGGTTATGAGGGTATATCTTTAGCTATATCTATTTAGGGCATGAAATTAGAATAGGGAAAGACAATCAAACTTGTGAGATCCAGCATCGCATAGGCTTGGGATGGGCAGCATTTGGCAAGATGCGAGATATTCTAAAAGGAACGCTACCGATTTGCTTGAAGAAAAAGGTTTACAACCAATGCATACTGCCAGTAATAACATATGGTTTCGAAACAATAACTTTAACCAAACCTTCTGCAAATAAATTGAGAGTAACCCAAAGAAAAATGGAAACAGCAATGTTGGGAATAACTAGAAGAGATATGGTACCAAATAGGATAGTGAGAGAGAGGACTAAAGTGACAGATGTCATAGAAAAAATTGCACAAGCCAAATGGAGATGGGCTGGACATATAGCACGTTTAAATGATAAAAGGTGGACCAAAAGACTTATATGATGGAGACCTATAGAAGACAAAAGACACCGAGGCAGACCACCAAAAAGATGGATGGACGACTTGAGAAAAACAGTCGGAAATTGGATACAGAAGGCGCAAGATAGAGAACAATGGAAGAACATGGAGAAGACCTATATCCAACAGTGGATGCAAGAGGTTGAGGAATGATGATGATGATGATATTATACATAGAGTGATAGCCTAACTACCAAACTTCAGGAGGGAGGAACCGTTATGCCAAACCAGTCTTACCCCCATTTTTCTCTTTCTTTAGATTTAAGATTTATTTGTAAGTTTTTGTACAACTGAATCCAAGGTATATTGAATTGTTTTCTAATTTTTATAAATTAAACATAATTTAATTAGAACAAATATCTCTTATTAAAAAATGGTGTATATTAATTTAATAATGATATACCGACTCATCTACCAATGAAAGTAAGGGTAAGGGCCATATGTCATCAAAACTTTAAATGCCAAAGTGTGCTATGCTCTTGTTATTATAATCAATAAGTAATGTTCAGCTATATTTGAACTAGAATACCAATTGGTTAGTAAAAAGTATCAAATAAACATTAATTTATTCTTTCTTTGCTAATTAGTAATTCTGAAAGTAAGTATGTTAGAATTACAAAATCCCAAAGCGTCATTTTCTCTGTTTTGTCGTTTTGGTAGTTAGTTCACTTTGGCGCTGAGGGCCTCGTTTGGAGTAATGACTGATTTTAACCTTAAATGATTCGATATCCCTTCGAACGGCCGATTGAACATCTTCTCCTAATTGATTGACACTTGGATTAAGACCACGAAGATATCTTGGAGATTTTCCGAGAACAGCAAGATCTCTATGTCTTCAAACTCGATTTATAGTAATAGCAAACACTGAAGTAAACGCATTTAAACAAACTTCAGTTCTAACAGTGCTTTTTTTTATATAATTTATTTCGGTAAATCTAAAAGCTAAATTAATAGGTATGTACCTATTAGCAGGTATTGTAACAAAATATTTATTACAATGGAACGAAACTACACAAAAGAACTCGCATCAAAGATGTAAAGTTACAAAATATGCTCGATGTGATGAACAAATTTGTTAAAGGCACCTTGTATCTTTAGCCAGAAAACCAGATTGTGCTTGATTTTGTATCGGAACGGAATAAACAAATGTTTTTATTTATCCAAAATACAATAATCGCAAGAATTCAAATCCGGCGACCTTGCTGGCTAAGTAACTGGACCTCGTTTAAAAGTCTCGTACATTTCTGCTAAAATAGGATGGACAGCAGTCATGTAGAAGCCATAAGTTTTGCCGAATATTTAAAGGCCCGTCATCTATAAAATCAGTTAAAACATTTTGGAATACATCGTCAACGAGTCCTATTCAGACGTTTATGCCAAACCTATGCTGATGCTTAAATTGTTGACTAACGTGGGGATTGCCAATAAAATACTAACAATAATGTGCGTTATGTATATTTAAAATTTCATTTTTTGTAAAAATGTATATAGCTTCGTCACAAAACAAAATGTATCTGAACAAACCTTAATTGTGATTTTTCTGATTTTGTATATATTTAACATAGCAACTTCTTCATTAGCAGGAAAATCTCCTTGTAGCAGTGCTTGTACCTTTATAATAACAAAGATATAGGTACATGAATAAAATAAAAAAAAAATAAAAATAAATTGAATGAAATTATAACACTAGCAGAAGAACAACAAGGTTTTAGGTCAGGAAGATCATACACCGACGCTATATTTATAATGAGGCAAGTGCAAGAGAAATCACTAGAATACAACAAACCAGCATATCTATGTTTCGTGGACCTTACACAGGCATTTGACCGGGTCAAATTAAAAGACATTATCCACTTACTGTATGCAAGAGCGATACCTCTAGGAATAATCAAAACAATCGAAAATATCGACCAAAACAACAAAATAAAAGTATAAGTAGAAAAAGAACTAACCGATCCTATTGAAGCTGGCAATGGGATAACACAGAGAGATTCCCTGAGTCTTCTATTGTTCAACCTAATTATGGATGAAATAAACAAAAAAGTAGGAACTAAAAAAAGGATAAACAAATTTGAGAAAAACAACTTAAAATAATCTGCTATGCAGACGACGCAATATTACTCTCTCAAAGTGAATATGATTTACAACGTATGCTGCAACAATTTAATATACCCACCAGAAAATTTAATGTTAATTTCCCCAACAAAGACAAAATGCATGGTTACAATAGCAAGTTTACTAAGATATAAATTGGAGCTGGAAGGTCAGATAATAGAACAAGTGATGCAGTTTAAATATCTAGGCATCACATTATCCAGCTACGGAAAGCTCGAAACCCAATTGAAAGATCAAGTGAATAAAGCAAACAGAGAAGCAGGCTGCCTAAATGAAACAGTATGGAGAAATAAAAATATTGGAATAGAAACGAAAGGCAAAATTTACAAAACAGTCATCAAACCAATAATAAAATACGCGGCAGAAATAAGACCTGACACAGAGAGGACAAAAAGGATATTAGAAACAGCAAAAGGATGTTAGAGATAAACACTTAGAAAAATTGATGGTAAGACACTATGGGACAGAGCTAGAAGTACAGATATACGACATAGATGCAAATTGAAGAACATCAAAAACTGGGTAAAAAATAGAATGGAATTGAACGATCATATAAGCCGAATGACAACAAATAGAGTAGTAAAGACGGCAAGAGACGGTTCCCCAATAGGAAGACGTCCAGTAGGAAGACCACGAAAATGATGGAATGACAACTTACTGTAGGCACATTGAAAAACAGACAGAGTCATGTCTATATAAAAAGCAGAAGAAGAAGATATACATGGAGAGAATGTACACATTTGTTGTGTGAGATATTTCCAACGGAAGATTTTGAAATTGTGGAATACATAATACTCTAACGATAATTTATGGATTTTCCTCAACTTTCATTAAAATAATATCTGCATGTGCTACTGTTACATCACTATGTCGCGCTGTTTCATTATTTTTTGGGACCACTGAACTTGTTTGCCTTAATTATTGACAAAGAGCTATAAATGTTAAGTGAGTAAAATGTTTAGGATTGGAAAATTTGTCAGCGTATCTGCGTTGCGCTGCTAGAAGGTTAAACCTTCTTTCGCCATAAACTAAACGCATATCAGTGTATTTCTCATTAGTAAAACCTTTTGTGTTGAATTAGATTTGTTGTGTTTGAGTCCCCCAAAGTAAAAAAACAAGAAAATGAGCTTCGCCAACTGATACAAATTTGACAATAAAAACGTAGGTTTTATACATTTGTTGACAGTTCAAATCCAACTAGTGCAAAAAAGTAGACTTTTCTAGAAAACAATATATCCTACCGACTTCTTAGAGTAAGAGTACCTTTCAGTACTAAAATGTCTAAAAATTTTATAATTTATTATCACAAATGCTTAAAACATACGGGCACAAAAAATATACGTTAAAGTACTTGTTTACCTACCAAAAACGGAAGCCTAGAGCCGGTACTAGAAATTCGAAATTAATGGAATGGATTTAACTCTGGAAGATATATATTCGTACCAGTTTTTGTTTTTATAAATAAAAGCGTTTGGGAGGTATTTAAAAACTAATAATTAAAATGCGCCGTCTTCAAAAAGTTACAACTCCCTTAGGACGCATTTTCGGAATAGGTGAATCGGTTTAAATTGTCTTAAAATTATATGAGATATCTTCGTAACTCGTTTATTAGGAGAGTTCTGGACACTCTGTATATGAATTGAAGACGTGCGACATAAGACGAGACTGGAAGATGTAATTGCGAAAATGAAATGAAGCTGGATATGAAACGTGGCACGATAAAATACCGGAATATGGATGTGAAATATTGTACATTGGAGTGTACACTAACACAGTCTTAGTAGAGGAAGATCTAAGACGATATCTAAGCAGAAGTGGGGAGAAATTGGCACCAAATAGAACAAAAGAGAGAAGAGTCGAACACTTGTGGGGAGTTATTTATCCAGAGGTGGATGCAAACAGGCTAAAGAAAAAGACGAAGAAGAACCAAACAATCAGAGAAAAATCAAGACAAAACAAGATATAAAGATTTATAACCAAAGCTGGCGAAATACTGAGCTCTATATAGTAGAAATTAGGTATGTATAAATGGTTTTCTTAGTTTAACTATTTGCTTAGTTTTAAGTGCTAATTAAATAATCTGTAGTTTTAAGAACGGTAGGAGAAGATTATTAACATCAGAAGAATTTGTTGGATTATGTAATAATTTTTGAAGTTCAGTACTTTAGTCAAATTTAACATATTTCTTTTAATAGAGATGACTTTTTCAAAATTTTAAATGGGAATCAATTTTTAAAATCTTTATCACATACAAACTAAGTACTCAGATTTTTTAAATATGTTTTAGTTAATAAAAATCAGTATAATTTGTTTTACTTGTTTGAGAGGCTCTCGGCTTTATAGATATTAAGGTAGATAATGTCATAATGACGAAAATTTGGCAAACAATTGAAAATTTATGTGTAAACACATACATTTTCCATTAAACGTAAACACGTATATCACAATATACATTAACATCAAAGAAATATAATTTGCGCAACCCAAGCAATCAAACTCTACTTACTCTTTCAGTAACTCTAATGGGAAATGGATGATGGCAAATGGGGTTGTTTTTCACCACATGCTGCTCCGAGGGAATCCCTGGCCAGTATAATCTGATCAGGTCACGAAATGATAATGAAAATATGGGAAGGCCGTCTGTGATAAATGGTTTTTTCGATGTTTTGTTGTGTGTACGTCTTACTACACACACGGGTGGTGGTTTATTGAAAACAGACATTAATATTGACAGAAAAACATATATTAGTTAATGGCTCTTGATTTTATCCTGGAGTGTTTTTTTTATTAATACTCTTTTTTAAAACAATATAAATATTAACGTTATAATTAATCTATAGGTACTAAGCTAAAACTGAATTAAAATTAATTTGTAAATTAGAAAAGTAAAAATATAAAGCAAGCAAAATTACTGCCAAATTGTTTATTCATATGACACACAAGTCACTCTACACTGAGGAGTAGGCAGATTAAGACCTCAATGCCGAGAGACAGTTCTTGTATTTATTATACAGAACACGATACTGGTACGTCTCGAGTAGTTGAAAGTCACTACAACTGCAACAAATCAAAAAGAGTATATTTAAGTACTGATCTTTCAACACAAAAACTTCACATGATTTATATTGCTAGTGCAGAAAATTCCCAACCCCAAGTAAAGTTATATCTCACTTCTATGGGTACTGTGCCATGATGGACTATAAAATTAAAAGTACTACAGGAACTCAAAATCAGTACTTTTTACTGGAAAAAGAATACACAAGAAAAAGGCAAAGTGTTTGTATAACCAAATGAAAAAAAAAAAGAGAAAACTTTATGCTTTGACATGAAGCATGTGTGACCACTTCCTCGAACGCCTATTGAACAGGCTTTTTATGCCAGACAATTAAGTCTTGGACTCTAACAATGTTTGTGTAACAGATAATAAAAATAACAACACCCCATACTTTTATATCTGGATCGAAGAGCAAGCAGGGCGCGGTTCAACCGAAGTAGCTTCTGCTCTTCTTAGTTATCTTCAATCAGATGACCTTACAGGTGTGACCCAACGGAGATTTTTTTTGTGATGGATGTACAGGTCAGAACAAAAAAGATCATGTTATTTATACTTTAATGTACTTTTTAGCAGCCCACGAAGGCACCTTGACACATGTTACTATTAATTTCCCTGTCAGGGGCCATTCTTTTTTACCAGCGGATAGGGTTTTTGGAAGAGCCTAGAAATTGTTGCAAAAAAATACACTCATATTGAGAAAGAAGAATACCTTAAAGAATATAAAAAAGTTGGTATTGTGAAGGTACTTGCAAAAGATTGGTCTTTGAAGGATGTAAAGTCACCTGCTAATAATTATTTAAAACACCTAAAATCAGTTACACAAAAAGAATTTTCATTGAGAAAGTTGTGATACAGAAAAAATTACAGATATGGGTTAAAGACAATCAATTCTATCGGTTTAACCAAAAGCTATACAAATACAACCTAGAAGCAACACATGACTTGGAAAAAATACTGGAAAATCCTCTTGAAGAAATTAATTTAGATCATCCTGTAAGCGCAGCAAAAAAGAAGGATGTGAACAAACTGTTATCTAGTCTTTTTGATGTAAACTGGCAAGATATTAAAAGCCTTCTTTTGTACAAAAACATTATTGTTGCTCCAAATGTAGATGGACCTTAAGAAGAGGAGGAAGTTGTTTGTGAGTGTTTAGAAGAAGACTGTGCCCATCACTTGTAATACCTAGACCATTATCTAAAAGTTTCACTCTATATGTTTCACTATAACATAAGGTTTCACTGTAATATTGTTAAAAAGGGTAACATGTTTATTATTATAACTTAAATTTAATTTTTTATATTGTGAAGAACATATTTTTTTCTTTGCTGACTAGTTTGTCCAATACTGAGTCCAGCCCTAAACTGCAATAAATAATTTTATGCTAAACTATATTAAATTGATTTGATCAAAATACCGCACATCCAAACTTGTTATGTTCATAACCCAACATGTGACTTCCCCACATGTGTTTCATGCATAACCCCACATCTAACATTTTATATACAGTAACTTATATTTTTAATTTGTTATACCACTTTCTATACAAGTAAGCAGTTTTCTTAGCTGATAAACCAATACTGAATTATGACTATATTACATAAAATATGTTTTGGTGAAATAATGTAGATGAATCGGTTTTTACCCTTTTGAAAAAATAACCAATGTGGACATGTGGGGTTATGAAAATTACCTTCTCACTTATCGATATCCCAGAGGAACAGAAAACGATTTTAATAAATCGTTTTCGTACCTTGCCGTCAAATCAGATGGCACTCCTATGCGCTGAATACTGAAATGAGAATTATTTTGGAGACATACGTTGAACCTTTCGAGTTTCATTATGATAAAGCTCGAATTACTGATGAGACACAGAAATGATTCACACAGAAATTCTATTGATTCCGATTCAAACTCGAAAGGTTTAACTACTTTGTACTCCACCACCATAATGTTTGGTTTTTATTTCAATAGAGAAGTAGCGGAACTAGCGGAACTGCGGAACACAAACTAGTCAATATCATCGGTTTGTATGGAACAAATGATGACAAAAGAGCGGCGAGCAACGACCTATTCTGGGATAATGTCTTAGAAATAATAGACAGTTTAGAAGGCAATACTATAGTACTAGGTGATTTCAATGGTCGAGTGGGTGTAAGAGATGAACATACCCAAGGTGTACTAGGACCATATGGAGAAAAAATAAAAATGATAATGGGGAACGTATTATTGATGTATGCGGAGAAAATAATTTAATAATAATGAACACATTTTTTAAACACAAAGATGTACATAAATATACAAGAGAAGTCAAAAGTAGAGGCGAAAGATTCATCATAGACTATGTGTTAGTAAATAGATCATCGAGGCAATGCACTAAAGACGTAAGAGTAAAACGAGGAGCTGAAATATATAGTGACTTGAAATATCTAGTTGTAGCCAGGACCAGCTTGGGAGTGCGATATGAATCAATAACGAAAGAGATTAAGAAAACAAGTAAAGCTCATGATACACCCACTATCAAAGTAATCAGGTCACGTAAACTAGCAGACAAGAAGACAGCAAACAAGTTTGAAAACTACGTTAATAACTATCTAACAGAGCACGCTGAACATGACTGTGACTTAGCCCAAAATTGACAAATACTGAAATAAGCACTCCTAAATGGTGGTAAACAATCATGCGGAATAACAAGAAATAACAGAAGCAAAAAGTGTACAAACTAGTGAAATAATGAAATCAAAGCAGAAGTGAAGTACAAGCAGATAGCTTGGAAAAATTATTTAAGGAATGGAACTGCAGACAACTACCAAATAAATAAACTGCAAATGATCAAAGTCAAAGATATGGTACTAGCAGCGAAACGGAAAAGTTGGGAAGAATTCGGAAACAAGATGAAAGAAAACCCTAATGAAAATAAGAAGAAAAAGAAAACTCTAATGAAAAGTTATTGTTTAAAACCCTGAAGAAGAAAAAGCTCCACAAACACCAAAGCAAATAAGAGACAAAGCAGGACACTTACTGCATGACACTGACCACATTCTAGATAGATGGAAGCAATATTTCGAGGATCTACTGAATATCATTGATGTAGACATTATCACAGAAGAACCAGAAGAGGTAGAGCAAGAAGAGCAAATTCAAGATGAAATACCTACAGCAGAAACAAAAGAAATCATACAAAAGCTTAAGAAAGGTAAGGAGGCTTGATTTGATAAAATCACAGTAGAAATGGTTAAATACATGGGCGACAAGGGAATTGAACTGCTAACAAAAGTATGTAATAAGGTATGGAATGAGAGCCAAATACCAAAAGATTGGGAAGTGGGAGTTATTATACCCATTTTTAAAAAAGGAGACAGACGCGAATATAGTAACTACAGAGGAATAATACTACTGAGTATCCCGTCCAAAGTATATGAGAGAATACTAGAAAAATGTCTTTTACAAGAAGTTGATTCTAAAATGGAACAATCACAGAGTGAATTTAGAAAAGAAAGAAGTAGGTATCCAAAATCACATTTTTACTATCAAGAAACTAATACAAAACGCACGGAACTCAAGCCCTGAGTTATACCAAGCCTTTATAGACTTAGAAAAGGCATTTGATATTATTCCAAGGACGGTGATTGACATATGTTTAAAAAAGACAGGTGTAAAAGTTAAACTCAGACAAGTCATTATGAGTTTATATAGACGTACAAGGAACAGGAGTCCTAGGCCCCATACTGTTTAACGTTGTCTTTGATGACATAATTAAAGAAACTAGAGCCGAAATAATGTAATTATATGCCGGATATAGAGATCTAGATGCAGTGTGCATCTAGATTTCTATGCACTCTTTCTAAGCACTCAATCGAAATTTACAAGTATGAAACGCTGCACTAATTAGACGAAATTTAAGGATCAATAATGAGTAAGACGAAAGAAATGGTATGTGCAAAAAATAGAAAACAAACGAAGATAACGGAAATACACTATATCACTTGAACAAGTTGATACCTACAAATACTTGGGAGTACAAATAGAGAACAGAGGAACTGAAGAAACTGAAAGAAGTTCCAGAATAGAAAGTGCTGCTCGGATGTACCACGCAATTTAAAGTACGTTTTTGTCAAAAAAAGAAGTATCCCAAAAAAGCCAAACTGACCATATACAGACCGTGTTTGTGCCGATTTTTACTTTTGGTAGTGAGAGTTGGACGCTTACCGATAAATTAAAATAAAAAATACAGAGCATAGAGATGAAGTTTCTTAGAAGAATAATGGGTATAACCAGGTTAGATAGGATTAGCAATAAGGCAGTCACAGAACATCTTAAGGTCCAACTAATAAGAAAATTTTGCCCAGAGGCCCAACTAAGATGGTACGGACACATGGTTCGAATGAATCAAAAAAGACCAGTTAAAAAAGTATGGGAAGCCAGAAGACAAATCAAGAGACCAAGGGGCAGGCCAATGAAAACATGGGATGATAATGTAATCTCTATCCTAGAGACTCGAGGAATCAGCAAATAACAAGCAAGAAACCAAGCAAAGAATAAGAAGCAATGGAAAAAATTTGTACATGCAACTAACTAACGACATTACACCCGACACCTTAGGGTAAATGGGTTTAGGATTGTATATATATATAGAGCAGTAGCATTCTTTTGCTGACACGTTCTAATCGTTTGCATTTTTATATAATATTATAATATATTATTGCAATATGCTGGGTGATTTGGATGCAAATCTAATTTTAGGATAAGTTAAAAAAAATTGAATGTTACTAAACAAAATACTTTCCTTTATGGTAATATTAAGTAAAGGCACTCTCAACCTAACATCTGATTAACTCATCAAAAAACAGTAATGTAACACTGAAATCTGAGTTTTATACAATTGGGTCAAAAAAAGCGGTGTACAGTATTCCCTTGGTAGCTATAAACATCATGCTGCATGCAACACACTTGTTAACAAATCCAACTCGATGTATTTTTAATTGAAATTATGAAAAACACGTTTAAACCGATTTAATTACAGGTTTGTCGGCCTGTCTCGTCACACACGTACGTTACGTTTCGCTACTGTTGCCTTGCACAAACATGCACGCTACTCGCTTACTCGTAATTTTTTAATTACTTGCTAATGATTTGTTATACACGCACAAATGAATATAAAAGCATGAATAAACGGGTTTTATATTCTTTTGGAGTACCTGTCCATTAGTATTTTAACTTAGGCAATCAACGATGACGAATGGGACTATTTCGGACACTTATGTATTATTCAAATTTTTCACGCATTTAACCGTCTATTTTGGCACATGCACGCCTGATGACTGATATTGATTGTGGGTTATAACTTTGTAGGCACACACTAAATTTTTATTAAAGAGTGCTAATCGGAATTATGTAATTTAATTTTAGTTGTATGTTTTATAATTTATTATCGTTTATTACACCCGTTTGCCCTATGTGACTTGAAATAATCAACAAAAACGGTTAGCCCAGACCGGTTTTGCAAAAATCATCGATTTTTTAAACAATAATTTATGGCCACAATTAATTTTTTTGTCTATAAGTTTTTTCCGTTATATTTTACATAAACAATTTATTAAATTTTTTTTGATGATGAATATCTTTATTTTCCCGTTTTTTAAATGAAAATTGATAAATAATTATATATACGGATATATTTGCAAAAAGCACTTTTTTGCACTAATTTATAAATTTTATTAATCTTTTTATTAACAAAATAAAATGTTTGAACATCGAGGAATTAACGTCTTTTTAATTTGTGCGAAATTTTCCCCCCGATTGGTCAAATAGTTTAAAAGGTATTTAATTTATTTATAACTGAGGTAGAATATTTAAACTATAAAACTTGCCCTATTATTGATGCTAGACATATTTAGCAAATATCATAGAATTCTTAAACTATCTCAAAAGTTAAATGTATATTGCGTTTTCATCAAAAATATTTACAAAATAAACATTTGAAAAAGGGGTATGTTTTTGCCTATAAACAATTGTAATAACTTCTTTATAATATTTTTAAAGCTACAGACTTATACGTACAACCATTGGATAGCCTGATAAAAAACTCACATTAAAAAAAAATTATGATCTATAGGAACGAAGTTAAAGACTATTTTAAAAAAAATCATATCTCTATTATTTGAGGCGTTGAGAACCAGAGCGGACCATCCCACAAAATCTTAAAAAATGCAATATACGTGTTTTGATAAGCAGAAAGCTTATTTTTAAAAGCCAGAATGGACTAAGCGACCTACTACTATTCTTTAATAGATGCCACTACTGAAAAGTTTGGTCCAGTCGGTGGATTTTAATAATTTGTCAATGCCATACTGGATTATGTGGCTTAGTCCACTCTGGCAGTGAGTTCGATTATTGTTTACTGTATGGTTCGATATAAATTACACGTGGTTTTGTGTATATTATTATTTAGACTATTTTAGCATTAGGTACATAGTTTAATTTGAAAAGTATGGTGTTACCTACTTGTTCGTATGTACGTACATCCAAAAAAATAGAAGGTAAGTTATTCTCTGCTTTTATTCGTTAATATTTCGAATTTAACCATCGCTAACCTTACTTTTAGAACATGACGAAAATTCAGATAGTGATTGTAAACCCCCAAATTCTCAAGATAATGGCAGTTCTGACGTATATGAGCCATCTGATTTAGAGTCCGAGAGCAGTCTTAATAACACGGAGCCTAATATCAAACGCAACCAGAAAAAATTAGGGACATTTTTGGGTACGCAGTTTAATTTGAAAAATATGGCATTACCTAGTTGTTCGTATGTACATACAAGGCAAAAACTAAAGGTAAGTCTTACTGCTTTTTTTCGTAAATATTTTGAATTTAACTATCGCTAATGTCACTTTTAGAACATGAAAATTCAGATAGTGATTGTGAACCCGCAAATTATCAAGATAATGGCAGTTCTGACGAATATGAGCCATCTGATGTAGAGTCCGAGAGCAGTCTTGATAACACGGAGCCTAATGTGAAACGCAAGCAACAACAATTAAGGACATTTGTGGGTGCGGAGGCCCAGTCTGAAATGGTTAACAATGGTGTTGAAGCTTTGTTGGACGAAAAGAAACCAAAATCAAGAAAGCGGATCAGGAACGAGGACCAATGGAAAAAAAATTAAAGAAAATTTTTGCGGGCTACTGGTAAGGAATACACTAATGTAAACGGTCACATTGTTCCCGCTAAACTATTTTGTTACGTGAACAATTGCTGTAAATTAAATTGCTATAAATTATTTAGCCCAGAAACGCAAAAAGAGATTTATAATAAATTTTATGGGCTTGCAAATTTCGATTTACAGACTGGATACATATTTTCTCAAATTAAAGTTAAACCAGTTGCCCGTCATTACATCCCTAAAAACAGTGGCATTCCTATTCCTACTAATAAATCGAAAAGCCTTACGAGAGAATATTAGTTACCCAATAACCAAGGAAATGATTTAAAAATCTGTAAAAAATTATTTAAAAAGGTTCTTATGGTTTCAGACGGTAAACTTGATAGAACTCTTAAGAAAAAAACTGACTTGATGGTTCCATTGGATCAGCGAGGGCGCCATCCCAATGCTAATAAAACTCCTGTGAAAAAAATTTATGATGTTTGCAAGTTCATTGAAAGTTTTCCAACCTATATTTCCCATTACTCTAGGCATAAAACAGTCAGAAAATATCTTGGTCCAGAGCTAAACATTCGAATTCTTTACAGTGAATATAAGAAAAAAACAGTTAATTACGTGTCAGAACATAAGTTTCGTGATATATTTAACAGTAAATTTGATATACATTTTCATCCGCCCATTGTAGACTCCTGCAAAACTTGCGATTCTTTAGGAAATAAAATAAAATATGAAGTAGATCAAACAAAACTGAAGGAATTAACTTTGAATTCTGTCTAGGAGTTCATAATTTGCAGAATAATGAAGCCACCATGTTTATATGGGATGAATCGATTGCATCTCGTGGAGCCCAAGAAGTGGAATCATGTTTGATGTACTATATTAAAAATAATGTAAAGACCAAAAAAGTTATAATGTATTCTGATGGCTGCGGAGGCCAGAACAGGAATATCAAAATGACTTTAATTTGCAACTATATTGTCCATTCTCAAGAATTTGTCGTAAAAGAAATTCAACATAATTTTTTGGTTAGCGGTCATTCTTTTCTCTCGTGTGATAGGGACTTCGGACTTATTGAAAAAAATAAAAAATTCTTTCCTAATATTAACGTTCCCAATAACTGGATTGATGTCGTATTAGGAGCAAAGAAAAAAAATCCATTTAGAGTAGTCCTAATGGAAAAAGAAAACTTTTACTCTACCGTGGGGTTGGAAAAACTTATTACAAACAGAAAAATAAGTTTAGAATCCTCAAAAGTAGAATGGCTAAAAATGCATTGTATTATAATAAAAAAAGAAGACCCATTTGTTGTATATTTTAAATATGGCACAAGTGAGTGTCATGCTGTACAAAAATTTAGCATTCAAAAAAGAAATGTGGTTATGGAAGATTTCCAAAGACCGTTACCTCTGTTGTACCCAAATGGAAATTGTATAACCGACGCCAAAAAGAAAGATCTTTTACAGTTAACCGAATTTATTCCACCCATCTATCATAACTTCTTTCAGTCTTTAAAATGCTCATTAGGAGCGCACGATGAACTGCCCATAGTTGATAAAAATTTTGATGCAAGTTTGTAATATTTTAACAAATTATGATTTTTTTAAGTTAATCTATGCCATAAGTGTTTAATTTGTAATAAAATGATATTAAAATTAAAGTATGTGTCTTTGGTTTTGGTCCACTACGGAAGAACAAAAACTTTTATTAAAGCCAGAGTGGATCAAGCCACAAAAACTTCTTCTTTAGTGCACATTGTGGTATATTTTTAGTGGTGCAGCAAAGGTTTACCTTTTCTTAAGATTTTACCAGAAATTATACGTTGTTAAAATGATTTTATCAGTATTAAAAAAATTATGAAAAATCGAACATTTTTTAAACGCATTTATCTCTAATGAAGTTCTTATGTGGATGGTCCGTTCTGGTTCTCAACGCCTCATTTATAAACATTAGGAAGAAAAAATTGCACAAATTTTGAATCAAAATCTAAACTAAAAATAAAACTTACAGCCCTTCGAAATGGAGGTACTTTAGAAAGATCGACATAGGAAAGTGTAAGGGACAACTGTTTCAGCTCTGTTTTATTTTTTTTTTTAAATCGGTACTTCAAATTAAATCACGTAAAAAATAATTTACATTATTTCGGCTTTCCTTGCAGCTAGAAGCCTCTTTTTTTAATCTGGGGTAGCTCGTCGAAATATGAATAACTTTATAGTTTTCACTCTCCGGTAAATATGGGAATCCTCGAAAAAATTTAAGTTCATTTGAAATTCAACGTAAAAACATATCCTTTTTTCATTTGTCTTTGGAACTTTCCGTAAATTCCGGAAAACGTATATTTTTTAAATTTATATCAATGATGTAATAATAAATTTCAGGTAATTTTTAGACATTATATTATTAAATTCCTTATATGTATACTCCATTCGCTTAGCTCGGGCATATTTTGACAGATTCATTGTCGAAAACCTACAACACAACAATTCCTACTTCTAAGTATTAATAGCTCAAATATACTACTATTGCAGACTTTATCTTTGAAAAAAGAAGAATTATTCTAAATAGTGGAAGTGTATACTAAACCCATCAAATTTTCCCTGTATACCTAAAATATAATATTTGAATTGTTACAATTTAACATATTCTAGTAAATATTTTTATTTTTCGCGTTATTTATTTTATTTAATATAGTTTTGTTGTTTTATTATATTTGTTTAATTCTTTTGTTAGTTCTATTTAGTAAATTAGTTATATTTTAATTTTTATAATTATGGATGGTCAAAGTTTTCCATTTGTTCCATCAGCTAATGCGTTGGTAAGTTTTTCTCAATAAATATGATAAAATGTTCTTTAAAAGTTAATATTTTTAGATGACCAAGGATGCTGTCCCTAAATTACAAGGTAATAAAACTGCACAAAAGTATTTTCAAAATGCCTACCATTTTTTTTTTAATTATTTGCCAAATGAAAACCCTGTTGAGGTAAGTTGATCATTAAAAGGTTTATATTGAATTAGGTAAATGTTACAGATGTTCTTAATAACAAAAACATTTCATCATTGGTTAACATCCAAATGTCTGAAAGTCTTAGAAAAAAGTGTACGTAAATATAAAGTTGGGTCTAATAAAACCCTTTCTTTAAAGAAGAAAAGTCGCAAAAGGAAATTAACGACTGACTTAAATGATAACACCGTCAAAAAATTAATTTGCTTAGAAATTTATCGCATGTATAAAGAAAGCAAGTTTCTACTATATAAAAAAGTTGCACCAAATGCGTGATACTATGATAAGAAGATAAGATATTGCGCATAAGTCGTGACGTCATTGAAGAGTTACACGTTTGAAATGTCAGTTTTTTGTATGTGTCAATAAATAATCTTTAGTAAATAGTTTGGAGATATCCTTGTGTGTACGATTATTGTAATTATTGAACCTCTTAACTTATTTTCGTCTAGTAAGACATTTTTTTAACAAGACTTCAAATTCTACTCTCCAATGACGGCATGCGCGAACACGATCCATTTTGTGCTACGGGAAGATCCTATCTCGTTAGTCATAGTATCATGCACCGAATGTAGGCAACCAACTTAAATGTTTTTGGTAGAATTTAGGTTCTTAAGAATAGTTTCAATAAACGAAAAAATTTTAATATTATCCAGCTAATAATAAGTTTTTTTTTAAAAGTGATGATAACAACGCTGAATAAGCAATATTTTAAATGATATACAATCACAAAACATACTTAATATTGTGTTATTATAATCCACATAATAAAATACGTTAGAATAAAAAGGTAAAATCCCGGGTCGTCCAAAACTAGTTTCTGAAGAAAAATAGAATATTAGTAGAAGTTTGCAAAAAAAGATCGATGAAATACTCTAATGAAATAAGCTATGAGCAGCACGTGTGCTTGATTGTATAGTAATTTCCAGCCACTTCTAGTCTGTCAAAAAGTAACTAACTTCGCACAAAAATAATTACTAAATTCACTAGACAGTTCGGACTGGGAACAGCGAACCGAGTATATTAATTATAATTATTTACTACTTTGACGATCTATATGTTTATATATGTGTATATGTATACGTACAGTACGAGGACGGTAAATACATTTATTTATGTTTTTAGATTTAGAAACACTTTTTTTATTAATTGAAACATTTGCCAAAGGTCTCGTTGGTTCTTTTGGTTAAACCACTTTTAAAATGAAATCTGCATCTTTTGTAATAAGAAAGAGACCAACTAGTACGTTTTACAAATGCTGATCGTATCCATTCCCAAAAAACTTTGACTACATTTAAATTTACAAGATTGCAGTTTACTCGTTGTGGAACCTTTACTGGCTTCATACCTTTTTTGGTTTTATAGGGCAAACAATTAAACTTATTTTTTTTTCAATATTTTTTGACCATTTAGAGGAATCATCTTTTCTACATAGAGAAGAAACTTTCTTTAGAGGTGTATTCTCTTCATTATTCCCAACACAATTAAAGATATCACTTGTTTTTTGTTATATTAGTTACTTCTTCATACTGCCTAGACTCACTACTACTTTCTGAGGTATCAGTTTGAACCTGGTCATTATCTTTAACGGAGTCTTCCTCGGACTTATCCTACAAATATTTAGTATCTACTGTTTTTAAAACTAAATTAACAGAAAAAATAATATGTCAAATAATAAGTTTTATCTTAGTCAGTGAAAACATTTACAACCCAGTAAATGAACGTAAAATACGGCGATACCGTGTAATCACAAGCTATATTTTACCTAAAAATATTTTTTTTGATAGAATGCTTCCTTTATATTTTTTGTGAAAAAACGCCTGAAAACGTGTTTTTTTTTTGTTGAACGATACATATTTTCACATTTTCCATAATTTTCTTAGAATTAGTCATTTTATCCATGACGTATTTTAACATATATTTTTCACCTCCGAGAAGGGTTACTTTTGCTCTTCAAGTAAAACAAGTTGACTCTTCAAGTTCCTTATTAAATCCTTAAATTGACCTTCTTCTTCTTCTTCTTTTGGTGCCTATCCTCTGTGGATGTTGGCAATCACGTTGGTCCGTACAACTTTGTTGACAGTTGCTATAAATAGATGATGGTAGTCATTCTTGCCCACTATCTAATGTTCTTCAACCACGATGTCCTTCTGCGCCCTTGAGATCTGTTGTCTTCTATCTTGCCCATTTCCATTTTAATTTCAATGCATGTTCGACAGCGTCTGTTGTTTCGGTTTTGCATCTTATCCACTCGTTCCTCTTTTTACCTCTCAACGATATTCCCAACATTTGTCTTTCCATAGCTCTTTGAGTTTTCTTTATTCTATTTAAGTTGCTCTTGGTACACGGTCACGTCTGGGCACCATATGTCAGAACAGATAGGAGGCATGCAATAAATACATTTGTTCTTAATTTTAAAGGTATTTTTTGATTTTTAATAGGATATGAGAGTTTTCCGAATGCAGCCCACCCCATTCTTATTCTTCTGGTTATTTCTTTAGTCTGATTACTTTTGTCTGCTTTGATAGCTTGTCCTAAGTAAATGTATTCTTGTAGGTGTTCTATGGTGTTCCACATATGGTACTTACTGATCTGTCTTCTGTATTAGTCATAATTTCAGTTTTTTTAGATTCATTTTTAGTCCTTTCTTAAGAGATGTTTTTTTAGGTTTGAAATCATTATTCGTAGTTGTTCCATAGTTGTTGCTGTCAGGAGTACATCGTCGGCGAATTTTAGATGATTTAAATATTTTGCATTTATACAAATCCCTTAATTGTCCCAGTCTATAGATTTTAAAATGTCTTACAACGCCAGGGTAAATAGTTTGGGTAAAATTGTATCCCCTTGTCTGACACCTCTACGAATTCTAATTAATAGAGTTTGCAAATCTCTGTCCAGCTGAATTCTCATAGTGGCGTTTTGATATATATTGTGGATTAACATTCGGTACCTTAAATCTATTTGGTAATTAACTAGCGCTTCTTCTACTGCCCGTAGTTCTATGCTGTCAAAAGCTTTTTCATAGTCAACAAACGCTAGGTATATTGGAAGGTTGTATTCGTTGGTCTTTTCTATCAATATTTTACGAGTGTGAAAGTAGTCGGTTGTGCTGTACCCCTTTCTAAATCCTGCCTACTTAACTGGTTGGTATGTATCAAATTTGTTGTTTAGTCTAGTTCTGATCACATTAGTGAAAGTTTAATATATTTGTGACAATAGAGATATTGGTCTATAGTTAGCTAATTTTGATCTATTTCCTATCTTATATATCAGAATTGTATTTGCCGTGTTCCACTCTTGTTGTATTTGTCCTTTAAACAAACATTTATTGAAAATAATGCCTTTTCTTTTCTGTACGACATCTTATTTTCTGTGAGTGGTCCTATTCCTTATTTAGGCTGCATCCGTATGATACATAGATATGTAATTTTGTCGACTATTTTTAAGGGTTCATTATTAGCTAATGCTGTATTACGTCGGTTTTATTTACTACAAGAATTTTGGTCTTCTTACAGTTTAATTTCATGCCGTGTCTGTCACAGGCTTCCACTACACGGTCTATTATTGTTTGTATCATATCCTTCACATCATCAGCAATCAACACCGTATCGTCCGAATATCTTCAATTGTTTATGTTCTCACCATTGATTTTTATACCTTCTCTTAAACCATCAGTAGCTTTCCTGAACAGCATTTCCGAGTAGGTATTGAACAACGTCGGTGACAAAATACAGCCCTGACGTACTCTCTTTTATCGTGAATTCTTGTGAGGTTTCGTTGTCTACTCGTACAGTTGCCCTTTCCTGTAAGCATAAATTTTTAATTAGGCGTAAATGTTTGTCATCAATACTAGATTTTTTCAGTATCTGAAATAATTTTTGATGTGTTACTTTGTCAAATGCTTTGTGAAAGTCTCTAAAGTGCGCGTAGACTTCGCAATTTACATCTCGAGCTCTTTGTATCAATAATTGTATGGAAAATAGAGCCTCTCGCGTTTCCAGTGTACTTCTAAACCCAAACGGAACACTGCTAATGTTTTCTTCAAGTTTTCTATACATGTGAGAGTAAATAACAGAAAGAAGGATTGTAAGTGCATCGCTCATTAAGCTTATAATTCTGTAATCAGAGTATGTGGTGGCCTTTGCCTTTTTGGGGAGAGGGATGAAGGTGGAAACTATTCTGTAGGAAATTCTGCAGTTTCATCTATTTTGTTCAGTAGACTCGTTGGGAGTTGAAGTTGAATGTTTTCAAATAGTTTCAGCTTGTATCTTATCAGGTCCAGGTGCTTTGTTGGTTTTTAGTCTTTTTATTGCATATGTTACTCCACTGAGCGTTATTTCTGGTCCTAACATCCAGAAACTCTGACTTCTGAGTCTTGCTCTTCTTTGAATCATTCTTCCATGTATTGCCTCCATCTCTCAAGTGTTCTCTTATTTTCGTAGAGCAGATTGTTGTCCTCATCTAGTATTAAGTTATGACTTCGTGATCTGTTTTCTCCCTTTAAGTTTTTGATCTTTTTATGTAGGTTAAAAGTGTCATGCTTCTGTTCTAGAAATTCTATTTCTATGCATAGATCTTGTAGCCTGAACTGTTTTGCTTTTTTTTATCTTTTTCGTAACAATTTTGTTAATTTTTTGTACCTTTTCTTATTCTTATTTTTGTGTTTTATTCGTTCTTCCATTAGCTCTAAAATTACTTGTCTCATCCACGGTGGTTTTTTTTATACTGTTTTCTGGTTTAAGTTTATTATCTACCACTGAATTACAGATATTTTTGATTTTATTCCACATATCATCCACAGTTATGTTTTCTAGGTTAATATCTCAAATTACCATGCTGTTTATTTTGTTGTTGATTTTCTCTTTGACTTCGTCTCTTGTTGTTTTATTTTTCAACTTCTGGATGTTCGGAAGTTTTTGTGCTTTTCTTTTATAGGCTTTTTTCATGTAGAGTTTGAAACGTCCTAGTAGAAGATTATGGTCTGTATGTTTTTGCGGATTTTACGGAAATCTGAAATCGTTTGTTGATGATGATGTAGTCAATCTGGTTTTTAATTAATTTTTTTTTGACAGTCAGCTGAAGATTTCTAGGTGTAGAGTCTTCGAGGTGGTAATTGGAAAAAGGTGTTTATTATTGCACTATCCATTTCCTGGTAGAACTGAACAAGGCGGTCTCCTCTATCATTTCGCGTTCCTAGTCCAAAGTGTCCCACACTATTGCCAACGTCTCCTTTGCCTACTTTGGCTTTGAAATCTCCTAGCAGAATATTCACTTCTTGTTTTTTGGTATGTTTTAGGGATTCTTTCAATTGTTCAGAGAATCATATTTGTTAACTTCTTTATTTACTAATATAGCCACTCCGTTTTTGTTTCTTGATGTAGTATCTCCACAGTGGTACATTGTGTGGTTTTTCTATTTCGCATTGGCCTAAATTGGGTCATCTAACTCCACTGCATCCAAATATGACAATGTTTAGTCTTCGCATTTCTTTTATTACGTTATTTATTTTTCCGGCCTGGAATTAACTTCGTACATTTCATATACCAATCTTCTTATCATGCTTAAATCTTAATATTTGTGAAAACCGGGGGACTCTTAGCACCCTCTCTCCACTTAAAGGGTGCCCGGGACTAAGGCCCGTTTCTTTATCGACTTGATCTGTTGTCATCTTAAATTGATATACTAATAAAAATATCTTTTACTGTTACGATCAATTCTATTAAATTAAAAGTGAGGTTTAGGGATGGGAAAAACCTACCGGTTTTAACCGAAAACCGGTTTTTTACTTCGCAATAACCGGTTTTATCGGTTGTTTTTTTGTCCCAGTTATAACCGGTTTCTTATTTTTAAAGTAAACCGGTTATTAGGTTTTTACGGTGATTAGGATTAGGTTAGATATTATTTTGGATCCCACTCATATTATTCTCTCAAGTAATTATTCCAAGCAAAACCATAATTCAAATTTTATTTTATTTTATAAATAAGTATCGCAAACTAGAGTGCATTGTAAATGTAACTTTGTAATCTATTGGATTAAAAAAACCGAAAACCGGTTATCTCAAAAACCGGTTTTTTTTTGGCCGGTTATTACCGCCAGGTTAAACCGTAAGCAAAAAAACCGTTATAACTGAAAATCGGTGTTTTGTCAAAAACCGCCATCCCTAGTGAGGTTATAAATAATATTGTAGGTACTGTAGGAGTTGTACCAGTTTTAAGGATCGAGTACTCATATTTTTAACTAATAAACTTTAACAATCAGTTGGTACAACAATATCTAAGAAGAAACGTCACCAAAGATTATTTGTTTAGCGAAATAATATGGGAGCAATAGAAGTGTAAAATCAAACTGAGCAGTTGTTTATTATTCTGGAAAAAGTCATACAATTTATTCGTATGTAAATAGTTACTACGTCACTTGGGTATTTTAACTGCTTAATATTTTCTATATTAACGTGTTAGTAATTTTTTAAAACACAAAAATACCTATTTAGAAACACATCCAGCAAGTGGTGAATTTTAAAATAGTCGATATAAGAAATTTCATTGGATAGACGAAGTTAATGAGTTTTTTCAAAAAATATCAGCTTTTGACTTTTTGCCGGGATATGACGATATTAGCCATTTTCATGGATTAATGGGTTAATTAAATTTTAATTACATATTTTTAAAACTCTAGCAATTATAATCAAGCTGTATAAATACTGTCAAACGAATCTACATCTGAGCCTTAAAATGCTTCCTTCAAACAGTTCTTCATCAAAACGCTGAAAATCGTTTAAAAGTTCTTGAAAAACTTCCGGTAAAAACGACGTTTTATCGTGACTAAATATCCTGCTTTTTAATTAAGAAGGGTTTGTTTCCGGTAACACTAAACCAACGTCACTTTTACCTATTACATAAAATATGAATTGGATGGAAAGTCAATAGAACTTCATGTTTACTGCTAAACTTTATAGAGGTAACAAAGTGGCATAAAAAATTTTAAGGATCATTGTGGTCGATGAGATACGTAAATATTAAAAAAATTACCTTTATAATTTAGCAACATTGTTGCTAATAGGGTAATAAACTAAGACGGACTAAAGCATGAAAAATAGGCTTGATAAAACTTGAGGCTAGGTTAATTGAAGATGCTAAGATATCTTCTTCTTCTAGTTCCATGACCGTTATCGATCGTTGGATATCATGTTGGCTACCATATTCGCTATCGTGACTTATTGACAGCAGCTCTAAATAACGATGTAGTTGATTTCCATACCATGCCTTAGATTTTTCAGCCATGATGTTCTTCTTCTACCAGGACCACGATTACCTGGATCTTTCGCTGAATGATCAGATGTAAAAGATCATATTTTTCAGGGTGTCTCATAATATGACCGAAGTATTCCAGCTTGCGTTTCTTTATTATATTGACCAGTTGTGTTGTTTGGTTCAGCCGTCTAAGGACCTCCTCATTTCTAACTCTGTCGACCCAGCTTATTTTCAGTATTCGTCTGTATACCCACATCTCAAAGGCTGTCAAGCGTTTAAGCATAGCCTCAGTTAGGGTCCACGCTTCTACTCCATACAGCAGGACAGGAAAGATGTAGCAAGATATCATACGAACTCTAAGGTCAATGCTAAGATCATGACTGCAAAGTACGTTTCTCATTTTTACAAAGGCAGCTCGGGCTTGTTCTATTCGGCTTTTAATTTCTGCGGTTGGATCCCAGCTCTCATTGATATTACTGCCGAGATACACGAGTTTCTCTACTCTGTCCAGTGTGCATCTCCGACTTTTATACCGTCATCATGTATATAATTTTGTTGCTAACTATCATATATTTAGTTTTCTTAACGTTGAGTTTTAGTCCATACTGATCACAGTCTGCTTATAGAATAAACTACAAGAATACAAGAAAATGAAATATAAATTTAGACAATACACTTGTTAAAAATTATGATAATTTGGAGACCACTAATCAACATGACAGTAAAAAAGACAAAAAACAGTATTCTTATCAGTATACCGACACTGACCCAGGTCTATATGGAATCAAAAAACAATAACGTCGGAAATTATAGTTTTTTTAAAGCTAGCTAAATATATACATGACAAAAAAAATTGAGAATGTACAAAAAATTTATAAAAAAGGTAAAAACTGAATAAGCGTTGTTTTTGAGAAATGGGAATGTGCTAATAATATTGTTTCAAATATAGAGAATAAAAATGATGGATATGAACTCTTTATTCCTGCTAATAAAGTAACTTGTAGGGGTGTAGTAAATAATGTTAATGCAATTATTTCTGATGTTGAATTAATTAGTTTTTCGGGTACAGTAAATATTGAAATTTTGGAGGTAAGACGTTTTAAATGAAAATCAAAATATGATTCAGGCAAATACACAAATACAGAAACAGTTGCTTTTACCTTTTCGGGAAAACAAATTCCACAAGAAGGTTTTTATATATGGGATTCCCTTTAGGGTAAAGCGATATATGATTCCGGTGGTTCAATGCTATCATTGTTTTCGTTTTGGCCATACAAAAAATTAATGTAGAGGGGATAAAAAATGTAAAAATTGTGCTAATAAAGCACATGAAGGTGAATGTATGATGAAATGTCTCCATTGTAAGTAAAAAGTAAAAGTTATCAAAAGAAAATACATTTAGAGTAAGCCAGGACGAATTTCCACCTCTATCAAATCAGGTTAATATACCTGACAGAATTCCAATAAATAATTATAATAGAAAGCTTCATAATCAGAATTTAATATCTCCAAATGGGAGGTTTGAAGAGGGAACCTATTCTGCTAGTTCTAAAATTCCTATCCCTAGATGTTCACAAACAGAAGAACTAGAGAGGGAAACTGAAAAAATGAATGAAATACTAAAAAAACTGAATTTGAGACATCAGGAAGACCTAATCACCTACTTGAACAAGCTAATTACACATAAAAACATTAACAAATAGACAATTATTAGATCTAGATGGATTCCAAGAATCCATACATCCTACAATGGAACATAAAAAGTTTAAACAGTAATTATAATAGTTTAAAGATTTTTATACACGATTTTAACCCTAAAGTAATATTATTAAATAAAACATTGTTAAAAATAAATCATCATTTTTATTTAAGAGGGTATAAAACACATCGAAAGGATAGATTAGCTGGTTATGATGGTATTGCTACTGCTGTTGATAATAGTTTGGATCCTAAAATAGTATATGCTTATAACAATAATAATAGTAAAATTCAAATTTTAGCAGTTAAAATAATTGATTGGGACATTACAATCATTAATATTTATATTTATCCTGTGGCAAAAATACATTTAAATGGATGGGTTGGGCCAATAGAAAAAAATCAGAGGTAATAAAATTATAATGGGTGATCTAAATGCACATAATGCACTATTGGGAAGTCAGGTAACTACTAATTCTAATGAAAGAATAATTGCTGACTCTCTAGAGGATTTGGATCTAGTTTGTTGCAATAATGGAAGATCCACACAGATTACACTCCCAGGTCAGAATGCTTCAGCAGTAGATCTAACACTATTCTCCTCAGAAATAGCAAACAGATGTCAATGGGATGTGTTAGAGAACTCGGGTGGTAGTGATCATTTCCCAACGATAAGTAAAATCCAGACACAAATTGAACATACATCTATCCAAAAAAGTTACAAAACAAACATTAAAAATGCCAATTGGCTTTACGCAAATTATAGAGAAGGTGAGTGATGAAGAAATACCCTTTTTGGAAACAAAAAAGCACACAGGAAGAAAGAAACGTAACCCATGGTGGGACACGGAATGCTCAAATTTTGACGGAATCAAATTAAAATAAGGAAAGAGAAAATCAAAAAATACAAAGAAGATGCAAGTACAGATAATTATATAAAAATCAAAAAAATCTTTCCTATAGTAAAAAAATATTTAAAAATAAAAAAAGAAATAGTTTTAGATGCTTTTGTAATTGACTAAATAGGGACACTCCTCTAGCAGAAATATGGCGAATTGTTAAACAGTTCTCCACATATAAAAATGCGGTAATTCCTGCCAAACTTCCCAGCAAACACATAGCTTTGGATATATTAGATAAATTGGGAATTGATATAACAGATCCAGAATTTATTGTTATTCAATCCAATGAAAATATGGAGGACATTTCTAGAGAGGAAATAATAAGTGTCATTAAAAAAAAAGTTTAGGCTACTGGCTTAGATCTAATAACATATAGTATGATTGGCAGACTTCCTCAGGTAGCATTAGAATCACTGTCAATAATAATTAATCAAATAATGAACAGAAAATCTGGATTTCCACAAGAATGGAAAAATATTCTTGTTATTCCCTTCTTAAAAACCCATCAAGATCCATTATGTGCAGACAACTATAGAAATCAATATAAGGTTTATTGTTCGAATAATTAAACTTTGATGGTATACAAGGCAACTATCGAACACGGTTATTAATTTAATCTTGCCCAAGTACTTTCGATCAATAGATCATCTTAGGGGCATCTGAAATAAGCCAAGAAACGTTTTTATAAAAAAAATTAATTCACTTGGATAAAAAACTCAAAGTTTATGGTTGAAAAAATTATTATATGTGATAAGCGTTTATAGACTTACTTCGTCAGTTGTGGCCTATCCGACATGAGTAGAATGTCATAAATATAAATTTGGACATAACAATACAAAATACAATACACAAAGACAAACAAACACTTTAAAATTTTTGAAACGGAGAAGCTACATGTTGTATAGAAGCCGGAGACAGAATGGGCTCCGGCCATTGAACAAGAAAGGACAAAGAATTGCATTTATAAAACACCTTGTGAATGCGATCAGTTTTATTTAGGTGAAACATCAAGACCATTAAATGTTAGAATAAGTGAACATCAATCTTATATTAAAAATAGAGAATTTGATAGATCTCAAATATGTAAACACGCATGGGATAATGGGGGGAGATAATGGGGGGAGATAACATGGGGTTCAATGGAATAATTCAAATGTAGTCCTAAAAGAAACGGATGGCAAAAAAAGAAAAATCAAAGAAGCGGCTCTAATTATGCTAAATGAGGTCAATTGTGTCGCAAATTCCTCGGCAGAATGTAGTAGGATCTGATTACCAATATTGAAAGAGGAAGTTATTAATAAGAAAATACCAGTATTAGTAAGTCAGTAACATATAATGGATACATCATTTATGTTTTTTAAATAACGTAACATGTAAAATTAGAATTTTACATGTTACGTTAGAATTCATCATGTCATGTGTTTGTCTTGTTAAAGACGAATTACATGCTATGATTTTTTTCTGAAGGATATTCTCAAGTTAAAGTTGATTTCATGTAATCGAATGAACTATCTTATAAGTAAAGTCGTCCCAGGAGCGCCACTCAACAATATTGGCAATATCATTTTAAAGTCGTCTACTTTAAAATGCATAATGTATGTCTGAATTGTCAATATAAATGAGTCAGATAAAATTAAATTATTCGAAGAATTTTTCACTATGTAACAAAAAACAAAATTTGTTTAATTTACTGTTTGTAGTTTGAGAACGATTTCCGAAGTGGAAATTGAAACGTCAATAAACGTATTTTTATCTTTAATTATGGCTTATTCTCAGTTAAATAGTAATTAAGTTGAGGTACTTATTTTAGTGGACGTACGTCAGTACCTATTTTTTTTCTTATTGAGTACTTACCTTCAAATACAATTACTTTCATCTTTTTTTATCGTTTTTTATTGTAAAATCAAAAATTTTTAAGCAAATAAAAAAGTAAAGCAGAAGAAATTTAAAACATCATTCGATACCTACCAATACTACATATTTATTTTATTCGAGTGGATAGTGTATATTACAAGGTATTGAAACTATTGACAGTTTTAATTATTGTAAGGTAAGCTGCATTATTCCTGCTCTTTAATATTTCAAACGTTTAGAATCAAGCAGTGTATAAGCTTATCGATACAACGTCAAAGGAAGAAAAACTTTGAAGGCTTTTGAGACGTTCGATGCTCCCTAGGTCTGTAAAAGACATTTTGCTTTGACTGCACTCCGCTATTTATTGTAAACGTTGAACGGCTTTTAGCTGGATAGATTTAGGGGTCTCATATTTCATCGGAAAGGATAAAAATTCGGAAAACAACTAAAATGAATGTTTAAACAAAAATTGTTTTTTTTTATTCTCTCGTTGGTATCGCACTGAGGTAACGAAAACCTATTATTTATAAGCAAATTAACAAAATATTCTCCAATAAAATTCAATAATAAAAAATAATTAAAAACAAATTATTTTATACATTAACAACACAAATTTAAAACTTAACATGATTTTATTTCAGTTATATTATAAATGGAAATATTTAAAAACTTTGTTCCGATACAGAACACATTGATTGGTTAAAATAATTAGCAACGTATATAGGGAGGCCCAATTCTCACAATCCGAACTTGAAATACCTTTGGTTTCTTCAATGGAATCCTGAACGTTGATCTATAGTGACAAATAACCACAACGTAATAGAAAAACCAGAAGAATTATGGGAATAATATTTAAAAGATGCATTTAGTAATCATAAAACAGACAAACGGCAACACAGAGACAATGACCTGATATTAATTGTACTTATAGAAGAAGGATATCCATATTCGCCGTGGGTGCGCCAAAGGTGTATTATATTCATCCTTTTTTTCCTGTACTCTCCGTTTACACTCCTTGATAATTTTTCTAATAGTTTTGTTTATTTCTTTGTATTCCATTTTATTTCTGTCCCCTTGTTCTAGAATGTTATTCTTGTGTTCAAAACAACACACTTTATCATCATTGTTGTTTAATTTATAGAGTGAAGGCATCTCAAAATTAGTAATGGCCAAAGTTAATGAAGCATTAATAATAAACGATGAGCCACTTGTTGGCCAAAGTCAATGAAGGCTTAATAATAAACGGTGAGCCTTTTAATAACATAAGATATGTTGACAAAACCGTCTTCTGGAACACTGCAACACCTTGCTCAACTAGATATATAATGCAAGAATTGTAGACTAAGAATAAATTTAAAGAAAACCAAGTTTATGGTATTCACAAAAGCACAAAACATCAAAGCTAAGCTAGTACTAAACAACACAGAAATTAAAAATGCAAATACTTTGCAAAATGGGTCACAGAAGATAATGATCATACAAAAGAAATAAGATGCCGGATTGAAATTGCATGGTCACCTTTTAGCAGAATGAGAACACTTTTCTTTAATCGCAATATCAATAAAACGTTCTGGATAAGAATATATAATATAATGGTCTTATATTTTCTCTCTATCCTTTATGTATGGGGTTGAGGCCTGGACACTGAAACAATCTGATAATAAAAACCTGAAAGCATTCGAAATGTAGTGTTACTGGCGGGTTCTAAAAATAGCATAGATGCATCGTAAAACAATCGCACAAGTTCTCGAATAACTAGAAAAAAAATACGAAGTTTTAAATTCTATAAAAATCAGGAAGTTGGTATACTTGGTCCACATCGTAAGAGGTGAAATCTACTTACCATTAAGGAATATAATGCAGGGCACAACCAAGAGCAGAAGAAGCGTAGAAAGACGTAAAATCTCGTAACTCCGCAATCTCCGTGAATGGTTTGAATGCAGTTAATTAAACTATTCAGGCGCGTGACCAACAGAATAATAATTGTGAAAATATCTCCGATTGAAGCCAAACTTGAAAAAGAAGAATAGAAAAAGTTATGGAAGTAGAACTTTACCGGAATATTCCTTAACTTATCGGCTGTCTATCACCGTCCGAGTCCTAGTAACTACCTAGTAGCGAATGAAAAAAATTAATACTGCTATAGAACTGGTCCCTTCCTGTCGTAAAAGGCGACTAATGAAATGAAATGAGTGGTATTGAGCCGTCTTTTGAGGTGTCGAGTTCGCAGCAATGAAAGCAGGGTGCGATCTGTCACATATCTTTACGTACTGCACGATAACGTAGCTGTCGTTTGAGGTGTCGGTAGTCGGTATGAGTGCTAGTAGGCGACAGTACATAGTACATTAGTCGTTGTGGTTAACTGGCCGCGCTCTGAGTATCCGAGGCAACCTTGACCACGACCTCACGTAGGACCACTCTACTTTCATTTCACATAACCTTGGTAGAAGGTTACTGATGTTCATATATATGGCCAGCTCCAAGCTAGATATCAATATATATTTACTTTAAATTAATGCAAAAAAATTATATTTTTAAACTTTACACCTAATATATTTAGAACATTGAAAAAATGCGTGACTTAATAGCTAAATAGTTCAATAATTTCAAGTACAAATACAGTATGTAGCTCCCAACCTTGAATACTCCATTTACGTTCACATTTCTAACGAAAAAAATATAACTTTGTTTGATTAAATAAAATTGTAAGCAATATCACCTAAATATCCGTTAAACATCAACTAAACGTAGGATTGTTTTTTGGTAAATGTCTATTTCACATTTTATTAGCAAACTGCCCGTAAAATTGAAGTAAATAGATTGTAAATAAATGTCATCGCCCGATCTAGAGATGTTTTACTACGTCGTAACATATATATAAAGTCTGGAAACTTACGTGAGTAAAATAGTAGTAATAAACCTTCATGCCTCTCTCTGCCGCCAGTTCAGCAAAGTCGTTCGTTGGACATACGAAGAAATAATCACCTACAACGTCTCCGATCATTTTTTGGTTTAAATATCCATCGTGTACTTGTTCCCAGTTGGTATACTGAAAACAAAAATATTACTATTAAATTTTTAATATATATATTTTGTTATGATATGTAAAATCAAGAAAAATATTGGTTTGCTTAAAACATTTCAAAGTTCCAAAAAAATTAAAATAATTCAGATAACTAGGATAATAAACAATAAACATTTCGAAATCAGAGTGCATTTGAAGGAGATCATTAAGGACGATAAACTTGCAATAATTTGTTGTAAGATTGCTGATTACCTAGGGAGCTGCAAAGAATAGATAGTGTAGGCTACAAGGAACAAGGCTTTGGACCAGTCATCATCATAGAGAGATAGTTTTGTTTTTATGCAGTTTTTCTTTCATTGATAACACAATTTTTACAATTACTTTGGAAAAGATATAAATATTTTGATTGGGACATTTAGAATAATAATTGGGATTTTGAGAGTTTAACTAATATTGTTTGTACCATTAATTTTGAAGGTTCACGTACGGAGAACAAAATTTTGAGAATCATTATATGAGATATTGTATATTGAAAACATTTGAGTGTGAATTTTATTTCATTATTTTTATTTCAATATATAATGTTCGATCCTATATGTTTTTTTTATTATTCCGGTATTCTTTGGACCTTACCTTTCACATGTAATAGCATAGATATTGAAGTACGGATATAACCCTGAGATAAGAGAATTAAAAAGTGTGATAAGATAAGAGAATCAAAATTAATGTTATTAAAATCATTTAATATTATTTTTTCTAAAGGCAGAATATGCGCTCTAATTTAGCTAAATATGCTGCGCATTTATATGTCTTGTTTGCCTTTTAAATATGCAATATTTCTTATTTTATCATTAATATTGATATCACATCAAAATACATATATATTAAAATTGTGCTCGATATTTGCCTTTCATTTTCAAAGTACATCGATATTACACCAGAAGCCTCGTAATACAAAAAATGGATCAAAACAAAGACGACTAATGCAACGGAAAAGGAAAACAATATTGGCTACATGGAATGTGCAAGCACTTAGAACCAAACAAGCAGAAGTATTCAAAGAATTAGCGGAAAGAAAAAAAGATATACGAATACGTATGTATTCTCACCGAGACCAAGAAAAAGAGAAAAGGAAATGAGGAGATACGAGTACATATACATATCTACCGTGGAGTGAGTAAAGATAACAGAGCTAATAGAGAAGTATCTATTGCCATTCAAAAAAATCTTAAAAACGATAATAAATCATGAAGTGAAGTAAATAAAAAACTGCTTATACTGGAAATAAAAAAAATGGGCACAAAATCGTAATTGTAGGAGTGTATGTCCCAAATGAAGATGCACATCCAGAAAGTAAAGACTATTTCTACAACAATATGAATGAAATTCTCTCTAAAGTGGAAGAAAACTGCAAATCTTTAAACTAGGAGATTTAAACGGCAGAGTAAGGAGAGAACAAAATAATAGCATCGTAGGAAGATATAAGGAACAAATAATGAATGACAACGGAATGCGTCTTAGAGATTTTTGTGAAAGAATGTCTCTCAAAATTATGAAACGGTTTTTTCCATCCACAAATTTACATAGATACAACTTACTAGAAATCTGCGCTCGGTAATCGACTATGTGATCCAACGTCAAACTTCTGCTGCAAACAACTGACGTAAGGATATCAGAATGTGGATCCGACCATCGTTTATTTATGGCCAACGTGATAGTTAACTATCGCAAAAACAATAACACTCAGTTACAGAATATAGAAAAGGGACAAGAAGGAACATCACCTAAATATAACCTAGAAAGCTTAAAAAAAGATTCAACAAAATTTTTTTACAAATTACGACTGGCCACAAAATTACAAATTGTGGATCGAGAAAATACATCAGCGGAAGAATTATTTCAGAAACTTAAACAAGTAAAGCTTTGAGGTATAAAGACAAACACGAAACAAAAAATCGAGAATGGTGGTCAGACGTTAAAATAATTTACTCTAAACAAATGACATTTACCAACAACAATTATCTGGCAGTCCAAAGCAAACTTTTAATAAATGAAATAATATTTGTAATCCTTTTTTAAGACTCTAAGCAGTTCGACTGCGTTTTTATCGAAAACGGTTGAAATTATCATGTTTAAACAAGAGTACCAATTTTACGTAAAAATGATGTTTACGTCATATTTTCTAATAAAAATTATTAAAAAGTTTCATCAAAAAAGTTTAGACTCAATTTGATCATTAGGAATGATCCACGTGGCACCCTCTATGACAAAACGTAAAATTGTAAATAAAATACTATTTCTTGTCTAAGATTACGCCTCTGTGCCAATTTTGATAGCAATTTATAAATATACAGGGAAACTATTAGCAAAAAACGAAAAACAAAAATTAACTTTAACACCCTGTATCTTTTATTAAGGCATATTTGGCCAAATAGCCATATTTTGGTCCAAATAATCTGTCCTTAGTCTATGTCCCAATAGTTATGACTCACCCTGTATATTATGCTTATTATTAAAATATATAAAATATATAATAAAACGATATGTTAAAAACGGCGTTGTTGGTACGTACTTGGAATATTATGGCGTCCCTTTCCAGTCGGCTCATGTTTTTAAAAATCCTATCAATAATTTCGTGATACTTTTCTCTTTGTAAAAAGCTTGGACCATCTTTCTCGAAGAAGTCAATGAAGTCGTACAGTAAAAAATATGTTCCTGAAACAAAACAGTCTATTAATATTTTATAATCTCCTATCTGATTTTCATATGTAAGAAACTTTTACAAAACTCACAAATTTTATTAAGTTTTAAAAGTTACATCAAAATTTTTGTGCATTTGATAACAATTTATTATACTTTTACCATATGTTGAGAATTTGTTATGCTTTGTATTTGTAAAAAATTGTTGTAAGATAATGAGAAATAGGAAAAAAAAGGGTGATTTTACACTGTAATCCAGGAATTTATGTAATATGGCCTAGATTATAAAGGGCAACCTCAGAAGCAATTCCCTAGTTTATTTAACAAAACATTTTTGGTTACTGTTTATTTATGAGCTTTTATAGGTTTAAAATACATATTTTTTTATTTTTTTTCATTTTTTGCCCAAAGTAAGTGTTATAATGGGTAATTTCTGTATGGAATATGAAAGTACTCTAGAAGATCTTCAATTTAAGCTGGTATACGTTCAATTTAATTTATGTGTTATTGCAAAAATGACGAATGAAGGTCAAAATTAAAAAACATAATCAATATTGTAAGATTGCTTTTTTATTATTTTAATTATATTACATTAAAGCCTATATAATTACGAATCGAATGAGCGATAGTAAGCCTAGATCGCTCATTTGTTGCTGAGATACGTTTATCCCACGACCTTTGAATGCTCGTAGAATTGCCAAAGAAATGGTAGAAGGCTAATTCTTGTTTCATTCTCTTCCTAAAGCCGTAAGTTTTTATATTCCACTGGAAAATAATGAATTATTAAACCTGCTAAAAACAATTATTTATGAAGTTGTAAAATTGTAGTTATAAACATTTAGAGCTGAAATGTTAAGTGAAAAGGGCAAGTCAATGTTAGTTATTGACAATTACAAGCATAACTTCCATTAAATGCTTGCTAATAATATCAAACGTTGACAGTGTGTAGAAAGAAGTTGCAAGGCATTTGTTAAAACTTTAAATATTTGTAACAGTGTAGTCGAATATAGTCATAACCATACCCATGAAAGTTTATCAAAAACAGTGCTAACCCGGCAAAAATTAAGTAATAGTATAAGGCGAAAGGCAATAGATGATTTGTGTAAAAAAATATTGAAGTTGATACACAGCGAAATTAAACAAATAGGCACTAAAATTCTTACTATGTAAGATGTACATTTGATTAGAAAAAATATTTATAATGGCAGAAAACAAGTTATTTTCAAACTTTCCAAGTGCGCGCAGAAAGTACATGATTCGTTAAACTCCGTGGAAGTGACAACCAACCAGAAAGAACGATAAAATTTTTATTGAAAAATGATCCGGTAAAAAAATTTTTTACTTTTTCTTATGTATCTAACTTAACAATTTTAAGTAAATTAGAAACAATTTATGTTGATGGAACTTTTAAAAACTGCCCTAAATTTTCTATTTAATTATTTACAGTTCACGGAGTCGAAAATTGACAACTATGTGTCGTTTGCATTCTTCTTGCTTTCAAATAAGCTGACAAACTCATATGTGACTGCCTTAAATTTTTTTTAAAAGACGGAGTGTCATAAATTGAGCTTAATTTTAGTCCCAAGGTTGTGTATTCCGATTTCGAAAAAGCGATCCATGCAGCTATAAGTGAAGTGTTTCCATCTGCGAAAATAAAAGAATGCAGGTTTCATCTCGGACAATCATGGTGGAAAAAAATTTAAAAAGTTGATTTGCTGGTTACTGAGTATTTAAACGACAATGAAGTCGGACAATACCTTAGATATATGTTTAGTATGCCTTTCCTAGATCCATTAGAAGTAGGTGAGTGTTTTGCTTTAGACTTTAGGGAAATATTACCAGCACCACACCAAGCCGTAAAACAATTTGCTGACTACTTGGTAGACAAGTAGACTTTGAAAATTTTCATTCTAAATTTAATTCGTTATTTTACAATCCGCACGCTCATATATTTTAATTTTTAGAAGTTTTACGAGATACAGGCAAAATGAAGGTTTATAATGAACTTCAGGGAACTGGTGGTTATTGTACGTTGTAGCCAGTGTTCTCTGTAAGCGGTTTTATCGGTTATAATGAACAGGTTGCTATAAACAATATTACACTAGAACAGTTAGTTCGTTGTACCTAGGTTTCTGACGCAAAAATGTGTTTCTTTATCTATACTTATAATATGTTACAATAACATAATATATATAACATTTAACATATGTGTTTATTGTACTTACGTAAATCTAAATACATATATGTATAATATTGTATTGAAATAAGTATAAGTAGTCAATAAAGTAGACTCTTAATATAATGGTTTCTCAAAATCTTTGTATTATAAAAATGTAGGCACTATTCATTTAAAAACAAAACAAAAAAAAATACATACATATTTATGTATTACAAAATATGTAAATAGATCATTTCACCTGAATATTTAATTAAAAAAGTCTGTAATTTTTGTTTGTCGCGTTTCTTGAACTTCTAAAAAAAAAATTTTCAATTGATGTGGAAACAATCGATAATGATTCTTTCACACTCTGGGAAGTTTCAGCAGTCTCAATAAATGCTCTTATGGTGGAACAAGCAGTATACTCTTCAGCAACAGTAGGGATTTTGCCGAAATCTTTCAATTCTTTATCAGCCTTATCAGTACTTTGTTTGTCACTAGTGTGGTGACTCAGTACGATATCAATATCTGACAGTTCTTCGTTCATAGTCATCTGCAGAGCAGTTACAACTGAAATGGGAAACGGCATCTTCGTTGTAAGTAATTAGCTGGGCCGCAAAAACGAAAACAGTTGATGATTCTTTCCTTCAGCACAGATTCCCATGCCTTTATTAGCGGTTATTTTTCCGGTTATTAGCACGCTTATCACTGTATTTATATAAATATGTAACTACCAATATTTGATATAATTTCTAATCTATAATAGATTAAGAAAAACTTAATAGATAAATACCTAATCCGCTTGACCACGGGAGCGAACTAGGTTATGGTTTTCGGAGCGAACTAGGTTATTGTTTTCGGAGCGAACTCGTATGTAATTAAGAGGGTTTTTGGCCTTGGGAGCGAACTTGTGTGCTAGGGTGATAGTTGTCTGCTAAATTTGGTAATAAGTTATTTTTAAATCACGATTCTAAAAGTCACCCGTAATATCTCGATGATAGTCCAAACAACTATCTATCTATATATATAACTAGCCATCGGTTACCCAACCGTCTTCCCTCCATAATGTAAAATGCATATTCGTTTGCCCCTGTAAGCTAGTACATTAGCTTTGCACTTTACATTGTCATTACTCCAACCTTTGCCAATTGTTTCGTTAGTATTAAACCACGTTTCATCTAAGTAATAAATTTTTCTCCCGCTATTTCTGTACTCGGTTGTCTTTTCCAAATATTCATTACGCCATTTTATTAAACGGGCACTTTCCATTATAGTATGTCGTTAATTGATTGTTTTATCTTTAAGACCATTTGATAGTAAAAATTTTCTCAAAGTTGATATTCAGTAATTAATAATATTTTTAGATTTTAATTCAGCTTAAATTTGGTTAAGTGTGGGTATAATATTACCTGAAAACATATTATAAATGTGAAATGGGACCTAAAAGATGTTGCTCAATAGATCGATGTAGTCCAAAGTCGCTCCTTTTTTGTCTATTTGTAATGACCTGCTGTATAATTTGATATACAGTAGCACATGAAACTTTTGTTAAAGCTGCAGTTTTTAAAACACTTTCGTGCTGTTCCAATTCTTATATAATCCATTAAAAACTTTTAACACAATTTCTTTATCATCTTTTGATAAATGTTTTTTTTTTGGCTTTTTAATACTTCCTCTACTTGGTCCAGCAATATTTTCAAAATTATTTGGTGGTAGAAATTTCTCATTTTCTTCAACAATTTCTACTTTATTATTCTCAACAATTTCTACTACACTATTCTCCCATGAGATAGAAAGAGAGAGAGAAAAGAAAATGGCCCTCAGTCCGCGGCACCCCTTAAATGGGGAGAGGGTGCGAAGAATCCCCCGTCAACTACCCAAGAAAGTGGACAGAGAATACAAATATACGACCGAATAGTACGTATTGCCACCTGGAACGTACGCAGCTTATCTATGTCCGGAAATCTGGCAAACACTGAAGCCGAGATGATAAGACCAAAAATAGACATCTTGGGGATGAGTGAAGTAAGATGGCCTGGTTCAGAAGTACGAAAAACAAAACATAGATACATATAATATTTTAGGTGGAACTGACCCAGAACATCGATATGGAACTGCTATATTACTTCGTCGAATGTGTAAACAAAAGAATTACTAAGAATAATCAAAGAGAGGAAAATGCAATACTTTGGTCATGTGTTGAGAGGCGAAATATATGAATTACTTCAAGTTATACTGGAAGGAAAAGTACAGGGCATAAGATCAGTAGGAAGACGCCAGAACTCATGGCTAAAAGACCTAAGGAGATCGATCGACCGCTCATCGGTAGAAATCTTTCGCGCAGCAATTTCCAACGGCCTCCCTCAATTCTTTCCAGTGTTCCCTACACCGGGCCGCTTGTAGCGGCTTTATATATATAATATATATATATATATATATATATATATAATATATATATATATATATATATAACAATACCGAAAGCCACATCATTCTTGTTATCAGTTGTTCAGAATTTCGTGGAAACTTAAAAACCTTGATCAGCACAGCAGGGCTGTGAAAAGAACCCGACAATCGAGTAAGACGAGTCTTAAACTCATAAATTTTTATTGAAAGGTATAAAAAGGGGCTTACATCGGCAACTTTTAGTAGTATTGTTGTTGTTTGTTTGTGTTTAAATGACTGCGGACACTAAATCCATTCGCCAATCTTACAATTTGAGGTATAGTGTGTGTGTGTGTGTGTAGAGTAATTGTCTTGATACTTAGCAAAGTCGACGTCATTGTCTTTACTAAGAGACGCTAATTGTATCCGAACGTCTGCGGTCCCTCCGGTGTGTACCGATCACACAAGGATAGAAATTATTTTCATTTATTAATTTTTTTTAATAAACGAAAATTTCCACCCAGGTGGGATTCGAACTCACGACCTTTAGGTTTAAAGGCAGGCGCTCTTACCACTGAGCCACAGAGAAGGTTCTTTTAGTAGTAGCGTAAATAAAAATATTATTGTAATTAGAGATAAAAATATTATTTTGATTAAAGAGATCAAAAAGTTATAATTATTTAAATATAATATATTTATAATTGTACCTAATGAAATTATCTTCTTCTTCTTCTTCTTCAGCCTGTGTTCGTCCACTGCTGGACATAGGCCTCTTCCATTTGCTTCCATCGATTTCTACTTTTGGCAATTCTCATCCACTGCTTGCCCGCGACTTGTTTGATATCGTCTGTCCACCTCTTCTGCGGTCTGCCTACTCCTCGCCTGTTCTCTCTTGGTCTCCAGTTTGTTAATCTTTGTGTCCATTTTTCGGGATTATCTCGGGCAACGTGTCCGACCCATTGCCACTTGAGCCTTGCAATACGTTCTGAGACATTTTCAATATAATGAAATTATATTTTACAGTAATTATTTTTGCACTTTTCTGAATACTATCCTGTAACAAGGCAAAATATTAAAGAGGAACTATTAAAACAGATGTCATTTGATCTATGCACAGTTCGGTACTACTTGTACATCAATTGGTCTATCTCTTTAAATTTCTCAATTATCTGTAACCGAGCTATACCACTCTTCACATTTTGTTGAAATTTGCTCTAGGCTTTTCTATTCTGATTTTAATTTTCTGACTGTAATCATTTGTGGAGTTGATAATTGTTTACAGATATACATATTTGTCCACTTGTTCGATGGTGGTTCCGTTTATTAAAAGATTCTCGTTATTTCTTTGAGTTTTCGATATTTTCATAAATTTCGTCTTCTTGACATTCATTGTTAGACCATATTTTTTTCCATACTCTGCTATTCTGGTCACCAGTCTCTGAAGATCTTCAATGTTTTCTGCTAAGATCACAGTATCGTCCGCATATCTAATGTTGTTAATGGGAACTCCATTTACCTTTATTCCAGCTGTTTCACATTCAAAAGCGTGTTTTAGCATCTCTTCGAAGTAGGCATTAAAAAGAATTGGTAACAATACGCATCCCTGTCTCACTCCACATCTAATTTTAATTTCTTCTGACACCTGTTCGTTAACACGTACGTACTTTTGCTTGCTGTTTATATTATAAATTTGATATGATCCTGAGGTCGTTGTCGTCAATCTTTTTTTCATTTCAGGACGTTCATTAATTGTTTATGTCGTACTTTATCGAATGCTTTATTATAGTCAATAAAACATGCGTATATATCTTGATTGACGTCCAGGCATCTTTGTATCAGTATATTAAGTAAAAAAGAGCTTCACGCGTTCCTAGGCCTTTGCGAAAACCAAATTTTGTATCATTAACGTCTATATCCAGTTTGTAATATATTCGGTTTTGGATGACTTTAAGTAGTAACTTTAGCATATGGGACATTAAGCTAAGGGTGCGGTAATCGTTACATTCTCTTGCGTTTTTCTTTTTAGGAAGACAAATAAAAATCGATGTTAACCACTCTTTGGGTAATACACCTGAACTATAAGTTTGGTTAAAGAATGTCACTAAAAAATCAATGTGCTTCTCATCTAGAATTGTTAGGATTTTTTTTGGAAGCATCTCAGGTTCAGGGCTTCTCCTACTCTTCATTGTTTTTAATGCGTGTAATATTTCTTTTTTTGTAATATATGGACCTATTTCTTCTGACGTAAGTTTTATGTGTTCCAGATCTCCTCTTTCAGAATTGCATGAGGGGGATTTTGTTTTCTTAGTCCTGCCAGTTCTTTCACTTTCTTGTGTAGGTTAAACAGATCATATTTATTTTGTAGGTCTTCGATCTCTTTGCATTTCTCTTCAACGTATTTTTCTTGTATTTATTGTATTTATTGTTTGTTGTATTTATTGTTATCCTTGTTTTTAAATTGTCTCAGTTACTTTATCATATTGAGTATCTCGTCATTCATCCATTCTTCTTTTCTCCTTGCGGAAGTTTTTAGTATTTCTTTGCAGGGTTCCAGTAGACAATGTTTTAGTTAATACCAGTACTCGTCAATATCATTGGTGTTTGTGTTTAATTTGCTGCAGTTTACATGCAGTTCATGTTGGAGACATTCTTTTTGCTTTAGGTTCTTTAGGTTTTCTTGTGTCTATTGTCTTGTGGCACAGATCAATTTTAACCTGGAGACCATACCAACACAAAAGACCCAGAGGCAGACCTCCTATGAGATGTACAGATGATCTGAAAAGGACTGCCGGGAAAAATTGGCTACAAGTAGCGTACAATAAAAACCAATGGAAAGGAAGACTTGAAGAGGCTTATGTTCAGATGTGGACGTGACTGGCTAGACGAAGAAGAAGAAGAAGTGTCTATTGTAGGGATTATTTGATGTCTTTTAATATTTTTAAGGGTGAGTGTAATCTTGGCGATAAGTGGATTGTGATTTGAGGCCACGTGTGATCCAGGATATGCTTTGACGGCTTTAACAGCATTACAATATCTTTCATTGATCATAATGTAGTCTATCTGGTTCTTGACTACTTTCTTCGATGTCTCTTCGAGCGATCGCAATGCATACAGTCGTCTGTTTGGTAACTTGAAAAATGTATTTGTAATTATAAAGTTCTGCTCTTGACAGAATTGTAACAGATGGTCTCCTCTCTCATTTAGATTTCCCAGACCATAGTTTCCTATACACATTTCGCTTTGTTTCTTTCCAATATTTGCATTGAAATCACCTGGACTATCATGATTGCTCTTGTTTTCGTTATTCCAAGTGCCTCTTCGATGTCTTTCATTTTATGGACATCAATAAATCCCCAATGGATCACCAAGAAACTTACACAACAGCGAATTTTTCTTGAGGAATTGGAAAAAACACTGATGAAACCATTTATTTTTTCCCGGAAAAAATTACCAAGAACTAAAGACTCACAAGAACTGGTAAAAAGAACACGAACAGAAGCGAGTAGAGAAGATGGTAATTCTAGTGAACCATCTGTGGACAATCCAACTCCACCTGCTAAACAAGCACGCTGTAAATTTTGCTCCAAAAACGATAATTAGACTAATATTTTATGTTGTATATGTCACAAACATATTTTTAACACCAATTTTTTTTATTACTGTCCCAGTTGTAAACTAAATTAAATTTTGTAGGTATTGGTTTTTAGGCTTTTCTGGAAAAGAAAACTGCTTTCGATTTGTGTTAATAAGGTTTAATTTGGATTAATATAAGCAACTTAATTTTTGATTATTTAATCATAATTTTTTGTTAATAAAGTTTTGTTTAGCACCATTAGCTTACTGTACTGCACTGTACTGCAGAAATTTTGATTAAGGACCGTAACCCATACTTAGGTCATATTGACCCGAACAGTACATTTGCATAGTTGACTTAAAGGGTACAGCAGGATTAATAATGTAATTTTTATTACAAATAATAATTGTGGCTTAACCCCACTTAAATATAATATTTAATAATATGTTGAGTAACTACCAGAAATAGAAATTCCGCTAAAATGTTTGTCAGTTTAAACGAAACTAAACCACTCCAATACTATTTTTGTGCCTCTATTTATTTAATTTGAGCATATGCCACATTTGTTTAAAATTATATCATTACCACAAAGGTTTTTTGTATGTATGTTGTAATGAATTTAAATGATTATTCCTGTGTTATTTAATTTCCGATCTCGGTTTGTAATCATGTTTTTCAAACCTACTAAACAAGACACATAAATATGCAAATTTGTTGTAAAATAATGTTGTAACAAGAATAGTAACTGCGCCTGCATAGCCGCTGGGCGAATTAATTAGTTAGAGCTTGTATTGCTGGTACCAAGTCCGAATAAAGGATAGGCGAGAGAACTAATAACCTAGATAAATCCTCAGTTTAGCTAACCTGACATGAATGCATGGAAATTAAAGGCTTGAATAGATTAACAAGCTAGAAGTTGTCGAAATATATAAACTCTGCACAAAAATCTTGGAGTGACGCAATAGAAAAAAAAAGGTATTAACATAGTGCAGTTGACGTTAATTTATAGTTATTTTTACATTTACAAGACTTTCTTGCTTAAAGTACTCAAGCTAAGCACTGTAATTCTTATCACCTTATGTACCTATCAGCTTTAATGTTGTCATTACATAATACTCGATATTATAACAGAAAAGGTAAACTTTAGCTCAGAAATAAATAATTTCAAGTTTCAATTGGGTTAGAATTATAGTCGGGTAAAATTGGAACTGCTCTTGATAAAAATAAACTAGTTCATAGTTAGATTTTCTACATTAATTGAATAGGGAAAGTGTGCCTATGTTGGACCCCTGCCTATGACGGACCCCCGGCTGTAATTTTAAATAGCGCGCAGTTACATACACATCGCCGGTTGCCGCTTGCGCACGAAGTTTGTAGTTTAGTATTTGCAAAGTTTCCGACACGTGGCTGTTATAACAGTAAATTTGTGAAATAAAATTAAAATTTGGCGTTGCTGATCTAATAAATTTTTTTGGTAAGTAGCATTTTACTGGTAACATACGTTAAGCTAAGTGTTGCTTGTGTTTTGTATAAAATGACTACACTTTCTTTGTCAAATACTATACTTTGTTTTAGGTTAAAATGGTCAAAACAAAAGTAACAGAATTAAATTTGCTGCCTTGTCTATTTGCCTATGATGGACCCCTGTGTCGTTACCTATGACGGACTAGGGGTCCATCATAGGAAAAGAAAATAAAATTGGACACACCTTCAGTTTTTGTTACTTAATGATTAACATAATATGTTTTACAGGGATGGCTCTACAAAAAAGGCAACAGTGGAACGAGAGTAATATGCAACAAGCTTTAAAAAGCATACAAGAAAAAACTATGGGGTTTAAGCTGGCAGCAAAAACATTTAGCGTTCCAAAAACGACTTTGAAAAGGCGCTTTATTAAGCATCAAGGAAGTATCAAAGGTGATTTGGGAGGACGAAGACCAATATTCTCCACTACTATTGAACAGAAAGTTGCTGACCATATTATTACTATGGAAACTCGTTTTTTTGGCCTGACTAGTAAATATTTGCGAAAACTTGTATACGAAGTAGCTGAAAAAAACAATATTAGCCACAATTTTAATAAGGAAACCAGGATGGCAGGCTGGAAATGGGTCAGAGGATTTTAAAAGCGAAATCCTCGAATATCATTACGCACTCCAGAAAATACTTCGTTGGCAAGGGCTTAAGCTTTTAATAAACCAAATATATGTGCCTATTTTACTGCATCAGCAAATATATTAGACGAGTTTCACTTTCCACCGGAAAACATTTATAATATGGACGAGTCCGGTTTGACAACTGTGCAAAAGAAATCGCAGAAAATTTATGCTAGTAAAGGTCGCAAACAAGTTGGTGCTTTAAGTAGTGCAGAGCGCTATCTACATGTTACGGTCGTATGTGCAATGAATGCAATTGGAACATATGTTCCTCCTGCTTTGATTTTTCCTCGACAGAGAAAGAAAGATGAACTTATGATCGATGCACCTACTGGAAGTATAGCCTTCGCTCAAGAAAAAGGATGGATGACTTCCGATATTTTCTATTTGTGGCTGCAACATTTTTAAGGTATACAAAGGCTTCTAAAACCAACAAAGTTTTGTTTTCACTCGATGGCCATGGTAGTCACAAAAGTTTTGAAGCTCTCCAGTTTGCAAAGGAAAACGGTATTATTATGTTTTGTTTTCCTGCTTACTATTCTCATCACGTTCAACCCTTGGACGTAGAATTGCGTAAAACGTTGATCCAATTTAAAGTAGCCAATCTCTTTAATAGAGCGTATTTAAAAAGTGCTTTACCATCAAATGCAATCAATGCATTTAAAAAGACAGGAATACAACCATTCAATCCAGATGTCTTCGAGGATTGGCAATTTTTGCCGTCTATAACAATAGATAGAGAAAATTCTGAACAAAACCCACTGCCAGAATGTTCTGGCCAGAAGTCACCACCGAAACATTGGAGCCAAAATGTTTCTTTGATTGAAAGTTTATCAAAAAGCCCCACTGATCAGAAATCAACATCATCGTCAGTTCTAAACATCTCGGTAGAAGATATTTGTCCTCCTCCTTTAGCTGGAGTATCTCAAGTAATGCAGAAAAGGGGTAGAAAACGGGTAAAACAAGATAATTAAATTCAACGCCAGAAATTGAAGATATAAAACAAAAAATTGCAGACAAAGAAGCAAAAAAAAAGAAAACAAGACGCCAGAAAAGTGAAAAGGCAAGTGCGTGTTTCAACTACAAGTGGTTCTGAAGACAATTGTGAATGCTCTTTTGTAGAAGGCGATTCGCACGATGCAGCTTGCATCTACTGTAACGAACTATTTTCGCATTCACGATCCAATGAAAAATGGATTCGTTGTCAAGTGTGTAAAAATTGGTGTCACACTGAATGTGCAGATGTAAATCCTCGACATAAACAATTTGTGTGTGAATTGTGCGCGTAATTTTTTTATTCTTAAAAATACCATGCGTAATATTTTTTATCGTATTTGTAATGTCTTTTGATCTAATAAAATAATTTGGTATTTAATTAATTTACACAAAATGCAACGAGTCCATCATGGGCATCTGCCCATGATGGACCTGTCCATCCTGATAACAGGATTTTAGTAAATTATGAACAAATTTTTCTGCAAAAATCACCTTTTTTGGAAAATTTGAAACATTTGCCGTATTGTACAAATAACGAAACGTTATGTGGTCATATTTAAAGTCTGCTAAGTAAATAATTAAAATTATTATGAATCTATTTTCTTAAGGGGACCATCATAGGCACATTTCCCCTACTTTTAACTTCATATACTAAAATTTTCATTAAAGTTGATAATTATTAAAAACTAAAACTCTCTACACACTGTGTATATGTGAAGACTTGTTAACCGACAAAAATTGTTGTACCTGACGATCGGACCGACCTATTTAGTTGTACAATCGCGAAATCCAGACAAACAACTTTCCCATACACAACCGGTCAAGGCAGGATGTAACAACTATTTTGGTCGGTCAAAAAGCTTACACATACACCATCCGTCGGCTCAACGTTGTCGGGCCCAACTTTGTCGGTCACGACTATTAAGAGGTTAAGTTCGACGTGTGTAGGGATTTATACTATTAACTTTGCTCAAATAAAAGGCAAATATCAAGCACAGTTTAATTAATTAAATCTTGCCCAAGTACTTTCGATCCCTACAGTAACTGTGCTCGATATTTGCCTTATATCAATTTATACTATTGTATATTTCCTGTTTATGACTTCATCTTTATTATTCTCTTTACTCATATACCTATACGAGGTCGGCTTCTCTAATTATATTACTCCATAAGTTTTTGTCTTTAGTCACACCAATGTCAATTCTCTTTACAGACATATTCATTTGAACAAATTACATCAAATCTTCTATTGAGTTTTTTTTCCTGTACTTTTTAATAACTTAAAATTAAGCAAGTATTTATCTTGGTGTAGATATATTGGTAACTAACCATTTAAAACTAACATACTTCAAATCTATGCCCCGACTGCAGATAGAAAATATGACGATGAAGTCGAGAAGTTGTTGATCAGATCCAAGACATCTTACAGAAACTTAATAACACGAAATTTTATATATTATAGGCGACTTCAATGCAAAAATTGGGGAAGATCGACGAGCTCAGAGTGTAGGTCCTTATGGTTTAGGACAACCAAACTATCGAGGACAGATATTGTATGAATTCTGTAAACAAAACGATATGATCATTGCAAACACCTGGTATAAACTATCCAAGCGACGAATATACACTTGGAAAGCCCCATTTGATGATGACAATAACCCTAAGTCTTCAATAAATCAAATAGACTATATACCTGTAAATGAGCGTTTCCGAAATGCCGTCAAAAAAGTCACTACATATCCTGGTGCAGATATTGGATCTGATCATCAACCACTCGTAGCAGATATTAAACTAAGGTTAAAACGAATTCAGCGACAAAAACCAAAAACCAATGTACTGACAATGACAATGACAATGTGTGACATAAAAACATTGTAAACAAAATATAAACATAAAACATAACATTAAAAAAGAATTTAACAATAGAATAAAAACATCGGGGAACAACTAGAAGATCCAGGAGAACTATGGAGTGAATTTAAAAACCAAGTTAACGAAATCTCCACAAACAATGATTATAGAAAAAACTTAATCAAGAAAAATAACTGGATGACAGACGACATCTTGAAATTAATGGAAAAACGTCGACTGATAAAATCTAATGTAACAGAATATAGACACCTGCAGAGAACAATAAAAATGGAGATCAAATTAGCCAAATACAAATGGATGAGAGAAAGGTGCGAACAAATGGAGGATGTAATATCTAAATACGACGATATATATAATATATATAATATAATATATATATATATATTATATATATATATATATATATATATATATATATATATATATATATCAGAGTTGTTTGAAGATGACAGAATAATATTGTCGAATTTTACCAAAACTGTACTGAGGTCCCAGAAATTATGAAATGCGAAGTAGAACATGCTATAAATAATGCTAACATTAGAAAAGCTTATGGTCCAGATGATACACCAACTCATTTGCTAAAACTAATAGAGAATGATAACATAAAAGTAGTAGTAAGACTTTTTAATTCAATATATAACACTTTTGGCAGTGCACAAATTTATGTTTTGACATAGAGGGCCCTCCTTGCTTAAGTTTCAAGTTAAGTACTACATCAACATCACACCATAATCACATTCTTATCATATTTAAATTTCAGCTTAACAACAAATCTAAACACACTTTTTACTACAACATCCCTCATTAATAAATCTTATAGGACCCATCTTCCTACATGTGCCCTTTTGCAATTTTTACCATTTCCATCTATCGGAGAAAAAAGCAAACTTATGAAAATATGATACTGGAAGAACTTAAGGCATTAATCAAATCAAAATCAAACAATAAAATTCTATAAAAATCTAAATAATGCAAGAAAAGAATTTAAACTAGGAATCAGACTATGTAAGGATAAGGAGGGCATATACTCAATACAAAAGAAAGTATTAAAAAGGTGAGTGGAACACTATAAAGAACTACATACTATCGAAGTAGAAGATCCAAATCAACCACCCCAGGAGCAAACAACAATACACCATTGGAGCCTCCATCAATTAAAAAGTTGCGGGATGCAATAAAACACCTAAAAAATAATAAATCTCCAGAGAGTGATGGTATACCCGAGGAACTTATTAAATGTGGAGGTGCTACTTGACTAACCATATATATATATATATATATATATATATATATATATGTATATATATATATATATATATATATATATATATATATATATATATATATAAAATCATACTGAGAGCCTAGAATGAGGAACAAATCCCAGAAGTGTCGTGTATTGGGACCGTTTGCCCGCTACACAAAAAAACATCAATTGGAATGTAGAAACTATAGGGGAATAACCCTCCTTAATAAATTATACAAAATATTTTCGAGTATTTTATATAATCGCCTAAATGAATATTCAGAAGAACTTCTTGGCGAATATCGAAGTGGTTTTCGATTAACAACAGACCAGATCTTCGTACTAAGGTAAATACAGGCAATAGAGAAACATTTTTAATAAATCATCCCACATTTTGGCACATGCAGTTGATGTTGACCTAGTTGCCTGCACAACACTCAAACTAGAAGAAATGTATATTACCTTATCAAGTGCCTTAAAAAATATGGGCCTGCAAGTAAATGAGGAGAAACCTAAGATAATGACATCAACACCCAACAATAGAGCCAGAAACATCTGCCACCAATCCACTGTTGATAACTCTACTTTTGAAGTGGTGGACATATTCACATACTTAGGCTCCCTGACTGCCAAGCAGAACGTCATGACGGACGAAATCAAGAGAAGAATATTCCTAGCAAACAAATGCTATTTTGGATTGAGTAGACATATGAGAAGCAGAAACTTAAGCCAAAAAAACAAAAATAACCATATACAAAACCATTATACAACCAGTGTTGACATATGCATCGGAGACATGAACCATTTCCAAGGCCGATGAAAACCTCCTGCTTATATTTGAATGAAGGATCTTGAGAAGAATATTCGGTGACATCTGTGAAAATGGTGTTTGGAGAGAAGGAAGTACAACTACTAGATATATCATAGATATAAATATATATTTGTTGCTAAGGACGTAGTATCTTTATAAGAACACTAAGATGGGCAGGACATTTAACAAGATCACAGCAGAATTACCCTCCTAGAAGAATCCTTATATCACAAACTGTGGGAAGTAGAAGTAGAGGTAGGACATAACTCAGATGGAGGGATGGTGTAGATGAGAATGGTAGAAAAATAGGCGCAGCAAACTGGCAACAGTTTGCAATGAATAGAACTGACTGGCGTAATAGATTTGGGAAGGTCGAGGCTCTTGTATAGGGCTGTAGCAGCAATGATGATGATGAATTTTTTAACATAATTGTTTATTACACAGATTAAAATATATTAACATTACAAATTAAATAGACTGATCAGGAGAACTTACGCCAGGTACTCCGCCACAGTATAGTGCTTAATGTTAATTAGGTGTTAAAAAAACTGTTTTTTAAAGTTCTATAGTATGTTTCCTATTAAATGTCAGATGGTAGACTATTATAAAATTTAACACGCGCATAAAAAGTTTTTTTCGCCATCTATTGTTACTCCTCTGTGGTCCCAATGTACCATCTTAAAGGCATACTCTAAATGCGTTATGAATAATTTTGGTGACAATGTATTCCCTTGCCTTATCCCACGTTTTATTTTTATTGGTGGGGTTTTATCGTGTATCTTAACAGTCATAGTAGCATTTTTGTAAATATTGTAAATAAGTTCACTATACCTATGGTCAATCCTGCTAGCCTAGTGCAGCATAGAGAAGAAAAAAACATTGGCAAAACTCAAACTCCGTAGAAAAAAAGGTGAAGCTGAAACGCAACCATTTCTGACTATTTGTTTCTGATCAGCACTGTGCAGTACAGTTGAAAAAGGAGCAAATTAACTTGGGAAAGGATCTAAGGAGCCATGCGATCAATTATACCACTGTCGGAAGTCCCTACATTCCAGTCTTCTGATTCTGCAACATAGCCCTGGAGAAAACTAAAGTGACCTGAGGAAAGGATCACTGCAGAGTCACCAGCTGGAATAACTGTGCTGACAGTTTTGCCACAATTGGTCTTAAGGCTCCTGTAGATCTTTTCTTAAGGTAAATTACTCCTTTTTACTTGCCTGCACCGTAATGATGATGACCAAATTGTCAGAAATACGTATTTATGGTTACCCACCACCTTTATCTATTTTCTTTTCCAATGTGTTGTGAGATTTGCCAATGACTTTTCTTTATCTATGTTATAACTAGAGTCGCATTTTTGTTCTGCATATTTTGCTATCTATATAACAAAACTTTATAGAGTACTTTTATACGGTATTTAAACTATAAAAGTAAATAGACAGTAAAGTATAATATAAGTTCAAATTAAACTTATTTATAGATTCATATCCCAACTTGCTATTCATTTATTGGAAAAACTTTAGGAGTTACAACAAAACTTATTCTTCCATTCTGTAGTTTAAAAGTCTACCTCAGCCACTCCATTAAATTATTAAAAAACTTTCGAAAAAGTATTAGGGTGAAGTTTGAAGAAAACTGCTTCTGATTCAATTTAATTTAACTTATTTTCCACATTTATTCGAATCCAAGATAAGTTTTATCACAGCGCTCGCCAATATTTTTATTTTCATGTGCTGGATTGGAAAATATACCAAATGTACGTACTAATGCAAATTTAAAATATATTTTTTGTGATACTTACTTTTAATTAAAAAATTTTAAAACCGTAAAATAATTCGAATTTCGTTTCTTTTTCATTTTTCATTTTAAAAAATTTTAATTTATCTACTTAACTCCTAGTTTATAAAAGCGAAGGTTATTTTTATTGTATTTATTGCACGGGGTGTTTGGTTATTAAGTAAAATAAACAGTATCAAATTTAAACGAATGCAGCACAGGTATAATTTAAAAAATCTTATTCTTCTTGCCCGACAAATAAAAATTTTCACTTAGATTGGTGAGAAAACACTGCGGGGAAGATGAAATCACTCTACAATGGACCACGATGGGGTCAGTGTCATTATTTAGTCCGGATTTATCTTTTTTAAATTCGTAATGGTTATTCGTTATTTGTTTTTTGTCATGAAAATATAGTGCAAAGTGATTTACTCGACGATAAACCGCGGAAGCAGTTAGTTATTGTTTGAGTCCGGATTTTTCTTCAAGTTAGTTATTGTTGTTTATTATTAGTTTTGTCATGGAAATATAGTGTAAAGTACAGTTTAAAAGAGATAGCAGTAGGCGTGAAGTTATTTGGCAGTTTTTGTTTAGTTAATCGCTAACTTTTTTGGGTTTTGTCCTATTTAAGAGTTTTGTAACACGGTGTTTCCACCATTTGAAAGGTTCATATGGTTTGAAAAAGAAACTACGTTTAGAAGACTGCAGTTTGTTGTCATCCAGGATAATCCCGATAAGCCTGAATCAGTGTCCTATCTCCCCAGGACTTTTTTTTGTGTTCTATTGTCGTCCCACGCTATTTATAGTTTGAGTGAGAGAGTGTTTTTGATTTAATTCCAATGCCAAAAACTTTTAAAAGGAAATACCAGCCAGAGTGATGTAAGGTACTTTTTGTTAAAAATTTTTCAAGTAAAAATAGACATTTTTCATTAACAAACAATAATAAAAAATAAAAATAAACAAAATTTTGCTTTCATGACAAACTAACAAAAATGATAAATAAATAAAATTAAAGTTTTATGGATTATCTAATTGTCATATTAGTATTCTTTTAAATAAAGTTAACAATAATTAATTAATATTTCAAAACAAGTTTAATATTTCATTTCTACATATGACAGTCTTTTCGGACATTTAGCACATAACCATAAATTTGAATTGTTTTGTATAAAGGTTAACCTCAATGTAAGCTCCGTTGAGAAATATTTATATTTTCATTTTAATAATAATTTAAATTCCTATTAGTGTCACTAACGTCTGGAGCTTGTTCTAAATCATTAGAAATGTAAGGTTTGTTAATAAATTTTGTAATAGTATTTTTAATAACTGTTAATGTCAAGTAATAATAAATATGCAATGTTTTTCTCGAAAACAGGAATTGTAGAATTATTTCCTCTAAAAATATTTTCACCTTTTAATATTTTTTAGGAAAGAAATGCCCGTATTTTTATCCGGTAAGAGGATTTTTTTAAACGGCGTTCAAATTCAAATAGTTTAGCAACTTTCTTGTGATTTTTGCCAAGGAAATTTATGTAAGATTTTCTTAATTTCATTATTTGCAGTTACCCTCATTGTCCCTCCTATAATCACTTACTTACGACCCAGCTCTCCAACCAAATCAAGAGTGACATTCAACCGTCTATAAGTCATACCCAACTTGCTAGGCATCATTATAGCGTTACAAAATTAAACCTAAAAACTTAACTTAACTTAACTATAAACTTGTTAAATATTACGCTAAAATTTAAAACTAAAATTTTATAAGTTTTTATTTTATAAGACTCAAATTATGTATCCTATCTCTGTAGAAGAGAGAAGTTTTCCCTAAATATGAAAAAAAAAAAACCATCGATAACATCTACCAAAACAACAAAAATGGAAGTGAGATATATATATATATATATATACTATTATAATATATATATATTTAATATATATATATATTATATATATATATATATATATATCTATATATATATTTATATATATATATATATATATATATATATATATATATATATATATATATATATATATATATATCTATATATATATATATATATATATATATATATATATATATATATATATAAAGAAATTAAACAAATAATAGTGTGTAAATTATTAATAATAAAAGTCAATCACAATAAAGAAGGAATTATATTTTACTCAACTATTTTGGAAAGCAATTAAAAAAAAAAGATAACCAGAGGCTGATAACGGCGACATTGAGTGGCGATTAAAACCTTTAATTTGAAAAATAATTTCATTTAGGCATTTAGTGACAAAAAGGTACCAAATTTTGGTAGTATAATCTAATTATTGTAATAAGAACTTTAGTTTAAAGATAGGTTGTTTTAAATTTATATTTAAATATAGTCTGAATTAGATAAAATATATATGTTTGCTTCCTGATATTTGTAATAGATAATTTTAAAAGAACTCACAAAGTTTATTGTTGTCAAAATCCATAATATGTTCTTTGTCGAATACATGCTCTGTTAAAGTACAAGATGGTTTTTTAATTCTACAATCAATTTTTTGGGAAATAATGCTATTTGGCAGATTTCTTCCGGTCTCACCAACATACTTAGCTTAACACTGAGTACAACTAATGCTGTATACATTTTTTGTTTTATCTAATTTGTCTATAGTTTTTATATTAGTTTTGGAATATAAAGATGAAATAGTTTTGATGTTCTTTGTTGCTATTTTTATATTGTCAATAAACTTAAGTGTTTGTACTAATTTAGGTATTAATGATGGTATAAAAGGTAGTGAATGATAATAGATGTTTTGATTGTTGGATACAAAGTTGTGATATTTAGCAAAAAATGGTATTAATTTATTTATATTAACAATATTATAAAAAAACATCCTATGTATATACCTGGAGGATATATGTATATATCTATGCATATCTGGAGGACACCAGTTCTCAATTAAAATATTTTTTAACAATTGAAGATCTTGTAGATAATCTGGATGAGCAAGTCTTAAAACACGTTCTTTTAATCCTGTTATAAGGTTTATTTTTATCTTATTTGGACGATGAGCGTAATAGTTTATAAATCTATCACTATACATGGGTTTTATGAATCATCTGGTTTTTAACACATTGTCTGTAGTTCTTCTAATTCTTTTGTCAAGAACTGGTAGAGAATTATCTACCTCTTCCTTAAGTGTAAACTGTATATGTCGATTATGATTGTTGAAAATCTTGACTGTTTCATGAATTTTGTGTTTAGGAAGTGTCAAAATATTTTCAACAATCATAATCAACATATACAGTTTACAGTTAAGGAAGAGGTAAATAATTCTCTACCATTCCTTGACATCAGAATTGAAATAACTACAGACAATGTGTTGAAAATGAGATGGTTCAGAAAACTTATGTGTAGTAGTAGATTTATATGCTCTTACTCTCATCATATAAATAAGATGAAAATGAACTTTATGACAGGATTAAAAGAACGTTTAAAAAGAATACAAGGAGGGACAAGATTATTTACAAGAATAAAAGAATAAAAAGAACGATTTAAGGCTTTCTCATCTAGATTATCTACAAGAAGATGTTCAATTGTTAAAAAATATTTTTGTTGTAAACTTTTTTCCTCCGGATATGCTACATGGGATGCTTCTTTCCCATGTCAATATAAATAACTTCTAGAAGATCTACGAACCTACGATCTTCGTACACACGAATATGAATATGATTTTTTGCAAAGTTCGTGTGTTCTTTGTTTGTTTTTTTAAGCTAGTTTTAAATAATGAGTAAAGTTTACAGTACATATATAATAACATCTTTAATACACTACATATTGAGTTATATGTTATGAACTATTACCTCTGTATTTCTTATAAACTCAATTCAACTATGTCAATTATTGTATTTTAGATAACTGATGAAGCTTTAGAAATATAAAGCGAAACGTCTTCGATAAACTTAGGGAGTAGTTGACTTCCTTTTTTATTTTGCCAAGCTGAATGACCGATTAAGCCTCTGAATTCACCAGTTGAATACTATATTATATATATATATATATATATATATATATATATATATATATATATATATATAATATATATATATATATATATATATATATATATATATATAATACTTATATATAATAGCTAGTATAAACTTTTTCTAATAGTTGTTTAATCTCGAAACACTTACTGTATATAAAAGTTTATAAGAGTATATAAAGCGCTATATATAACTGGTTACTATGCACTTGTACAAGTTATTATGTCTTATTATATATATTATGTATATATATATATATCTATATATATATATATATATATATATATATATATATATATATATATATATATATATATATATATATAAAGTATTCAACTAGTAATTTCAGAGGTTAATCTTTTAAAATTTTAAAATTTTAAAATTTTGTCAAATCTTCGTTTCTGCGGATGATATTATTTTTTGCAAAGTTTTTGTGTTCTTTGTTTTTGGTTTTTTTAAGTTAGTTCTAAATTAATTAGTAAACTTAAGTACATATATAATAACATCTTTAATACTACATATTGAGTTAGAACTGATGAAGCTTCAGAAAGTGAAACGTCTTCTATAAACTTATGAAGTAGTTGACTTCTGTTTTTTATTTACCAACCTGAATGTCTGATTAACCTCTGAATTCACTAGTAGAATACTATATATATATATATATATATATATATATATATATATATATATACAGGGTGGTGAATCGTCAAACGGGCCATAGGAAACTCAATGGGAAATTCTAAATTGTTGAATTCCTGCTTCCCTAATTATTTTACACCAAAAGTCATGGGAAACTATTTGTAGAGGACTCAAATATGTATTGAAAACAACTGTTAAAATTATTCTACGACTTAAACGTATTCCAAAATTTTGCTAAAATATAATACATTTTTCTGTGAAAAAATGTGTATTACGTGTTGCGTTTTGTCATATTATTGTCTCTGATATTTGACAATATTTAAATCAATTATTTATATTTATCTATGATTTAAATGGCCAAAATTTTGTGATTTATTGTTTAAAAAAAATTAAGTTGATTAAAAAATGTACTCAGTTGAGGAGAAAAAAGCAATAATAAAAATGTTTTCTTCATGTTTTATTATAACATTTGTTATAGTTTTATGTTTAGAAATTATCATATATTATTATTAGGGATAAAGATCACAGTAACAGTATATTGGAATTCATTGAATTGTTGTATAACTTAACTTAACATGGAATTAAATTTTAGTGAATTAGAATATCTTACGTTAAATAAAGATCCGGTAGTGGCAGGAAAAGGATCGCTCTATGGCCTGAATACAACATTATGCGATTTTTCGTCAACTGAGTACATTTCATTATATTGATCGATTTGTAAACAATATAATTTATTGTTCACAAAGTAATAATGTTCATTAGTAGTAGTATTTAGTAAAATTCATTGTTTATAATTTAATCATAAAATAAAAAAAATGACAATTCAAATTGTCAAACATCTGACATAAATATGATAAAACACATACGTCCTAATATATATTCTTGCATTACGTGTGGTCTAACTTTTAGGGGTAGCCTGAAAAATGTATTATATTTTTGCAAAATTTTGAAGTACATTTGATTCGTAGAACGGTTTTAACATTTGTTTTTAATTCAGATTTTAGTCCTCTACAAATAGTTTTTTATGACTTTTGATCTAAAATAATTAGGGAAGCAGCAATTCAACAATTTAAAATTTCTCATTGAATTTCCTATGGTCCGTTTGACGATTCACCACCCGGTATATAATATATATATATATATATATATATAATATATATATATATATATATATATATATATGTTGGATTAGTAGTCTCTGGCATTTTTTACATTTTTTAATTTAATTTTTTTTATTTCTTTTTTCCAGTAATTACTAATAATAATTGAAAGATATAATTAGAAGTGCAGCGCTATTTCACTTAAGCTTCCTCTTGTCGACTTCCAAGGAACGGAAATTGCTGGAGTAACTTGAAAATTGCTTTAGCTACGTCCGCTAAGCTGTACATATGAAATTAAATCAAGTAATTGCGTTGGCTAAGTGTATTTTAAAGCAGTGCTCTTCATTTTATTATTTACAAATTGGCTCTTATTTCCTTTATTTTTTGTATTATTACTTTGTGATTAATTAACAAAGATATAAGTAAAAAACTACATTGAACAATGTTAAAGAAGATAACATAGCTACAACGATATATCGGGTAATTAAAAAAAGTATTGTTCAATAATTCCCTTCTTATTATAATATTTGTTGCTGTCTAGCTAGTATGAACTGTTTCTAATAGTTGTTTAATATTAAATAATAATTTTTGTTCATATTAGTCCTTACTTTATAAGCGCTAACTCAAAACACTTACTGTATAAATAAAAGTTTATAAGAGTATATAAAGCGCTATATACAATATACTGGCTACTATTCACTTGTACAAGTTATTATGTCTTATTATATATATTATGTATATATATATATATATATATATATATATATATATATATATATATATATATATATATATATATATATATATAAGGATCACTCAGACGAGTGGTGGGTTCTTATATCGGTCTCTAGGTGGAGAAATAAAAGACAAAGTTGATAGTCTACTTTATCTATTTTGAAGACGTTTCGCTTTCGAGTTTTGAAAGCATCATATATATATATATATATATATATATATATATATATATATATATAAATATATATATATATATATATCTATATATATATATATATTTATATATATTTATATACATATATATATATATATATATATATATATATATATATATATGTATATATATTTATAAATATATATATATATATATGTATATATATATATATATATTTATAAATACCATTAAATAAAAGATGTATCGCTAAGTTTATCAAAGTATACGCAACCCACATTACAAAAACATCAACCCTGACGAAGAAGTAGAACAATTTCACAAAGATGTGCACAGGACCATAAGAGAGAACAATGCTCATTACACTGTCATCGGTGGTGATTTCAACGCAAAAATATGAACAGAGTTAGATGAATCGGAAATATCTCTGGGAAATTTCGCACATCCGGATAGAAATGAGAGAGGTGAAATGCATTTCTCCTAGAGAATAATCTTTATCAAATAAATAGCTTTTTCTACAAGAAGCTATACAGACGTTCGACATGGAGGAGCCCAGACGGAAATACCCGCAACGAAATAGATTACTTTATTACGAATAAAAAATACATATTTAAAGATGTGACTGTTCTTAATAGATTTTCGACAAACTCTGACTATAGGACGGATAGAGCTACCATTAAGATAGAAGTAATATATTAAAAAAAAAAATACTCTCACTGGACACGCCCTCAAAACCAAACAGCACTTGTAGACTACTACCGTTTGCACAACCCAAAAAAAAACTTAAAATGAGAAGAAGAGGTCAAAGCAAAATTGCAACGGGTATGTCCGAGGAGTTAGAAATCGAGGAAAGGTATCATGAAAAAAAAGAATTGCTCTCTCTAAAAGCTTCAAGAGAAAATTAGCAGAGAATACTTCAGCTGTTGTATTATCATCGTTCAGTGACAATTTCACTGATTTATTTGTGTCTATTTTCTCAGATGCCGAATCATTAACAGATTATGAGTTTGGTTGTTATCAGAATTTCCATGAGAATAATTCATATATGCTGGTGGAATTTTGTGATAAAAAATCAGTTTTTTAGGTAGCGAAAATTATCGAAGTAAACGACAACGAATTTAAAGTCACATTTTTGCCTTACAATGCTAAAAGTAAAAACACATTTTTGTCTCCCCCTGTTATGGGCATGCAACATGTTAATCTAAGTGACGTTAGATGTGTACTAGTATCAGTTCTTAATTGCGGATGTACAAAACATCAGAAGCTCTTTATTTCATTTGGCATCAAGTTCGATAATATAGGTACACATTCGTTGCGAATTTTGATTTCTCAATTTATTAAAGTTTATGTAACATGTCATTTGATATTTTGAAATATATAACAGATATTTCAAAGAATTTTATTTGTTTTGGATTTGTGTCAAGCTGGCTCACTACTTAAGACAGATTGAGACAAAAAAGTGTCTTTAAAAATAATTAATTAATAAAAAGAACTAGTTTGTGATTAAAAAAGACTGCTATTTTTGTTTGGTTATAAACGGATAAAATATTTGCATTTCGAAATTAAACTAAATAAAACATGCGGTAATAAACAGCTTATAATATCATCAAAAATATCACAAATGTCTCAACGTGGCCCGCTCTCTTTTAATTATCATTTTACATTATCATAAAAATATTCCAGTATTGTGTAAGATCTTCTTGAAGCGACAAAATTAAAATAAGTCGGGGAAAATGAGAGAAACGCTTACAGAATAAGGAATTATAACCTGGACAATTGATTCTATAGTTTGAAAGTAATACATAATTGCATACTACTCAAGAGAAAAAAACATTAAATAAAGCAAATTAAAAAATATGGGCCAGATTATGGAAACCGTCTCTGCAGGATTAATGATAAAACAAAGACGACGTTGTCGTAGCAATGTCAGTTTATAGAAGGAAGATATGCGGAAGGGAGCGTCATTCTTCAAGGTCAAACTTAAGTGGTTCAATATTATAGCTACGGAAATAAACAACTTTACTAGTCAATCATCAAATAAGTTCCATGTATAAGTCTCTTACTGAAATGTCGATCAATAGTATCATGGATTTTTAAAAAGGATGTCCATCAGAACAACTATTTGCACGTTGTTAAAGATCTATTAAATATAGATATTAAAAGCTTAAGACGTATTTTTAAAACCTTATAAATTATTTACTCCTTAATGTACAGGTATCCACGTTTAGATTTTCTTTATATTATTTAAATATCGTTTTGGCTACACACTGCTCCTCAATTGCATCTTAATTTTTTTCCAGATATCTAACTTTAACTTTCCTAAAAAATTTTAAAAAAATAGCTAACTACATGAAAAAAACAAAAAAAAAATGTTAAGTTAATGTATTTCTATTTCATTTAAGTCTTTCATGAGAGTATTCCATGGAAGGGTACCTTCAGCTGAGCTATTTTAACTACAAATGTGATGCTGTAGACAGATATGGGGCTGGGTACAGTTTTGATCCGGGCCTGCTTTCTTAGAGGCAGATGGTTGGGTATCGGAACCGTTGTTGCGTTCGGCTGTAGGCCTCTCGTGGTTGTCCACAGTGAGGAGTTTTGTCGTTATTTAAGAACTGTCCGAACAATTCAGGTACGTACAAGCCTAAGCCGTTGACGTAGTTAAACTAGTTAAAATGCTCTTTATTATCATTTCTAGCAACTCATCAGTAATTAATAATTCAAACAGTTGCATACAACTCATCTCTGAATATTTACTGTAATCCCATTTTGGAAAGTTGCGCGGCGTATAATGAAGGTCTACGTCAATATAATTTTTAGGTTCTGGCAGATCAAATACCATTCGGGGATTTGTATTAGTTTTTATTTCATAAGAACTATTTATGTTCTGCAAAACCTTATCATAACTTGCTTCTAGGTCTGACTGTACACCTCTTAGACGTTCAGAGTATACAAATACAACTTCCACACCTGCACGAAGTTGACAAGGATTCAAGTTATCCGGGTCACTACCTTCGTCTTCGCCACCTGAATCCTCATCCGTAAGGAAATTTGATTCAGGCGGCTCAATAAAAATGTCTGTTACATCATCTTTTTCATATGCAATATCTAAGGCTTCCTGTAGTGTAATTCCACTAAAATTATAAAAAGATATGTTTTGACTACATAACCGCCTAGTGTGTCCATATGAGTACAGCAATATTAAAATGAATTTTTAACTGCCCCTTGTAATTTTGATACAAAATTTTGCACACTACGTTATATTTTAAGATCTTTTAAAATAAGTAAAATTGATTTGATCCTAGTATTCCCAAAAAAAAGGTACTGAAAATTTACTTACATAATTCGGATGTCCATTATCAAACACTTCAATTTTCTAACTACCTTATCTTGTAAAATCTAATAAAACACTGATAAGTTTTCATCAACGCAGGTTTAGATAAGTTTAAATAAATTATACCTCCGTCCATATGATGACGGTAGGCGCTAATGGGTTAAAACGCGTTCTAATTTTTGTCGATAGGACACTCTAATGAAAATATATCAAATTTTTACAGTCGAGTTGATATATCGTTGCATCTTTTTTGGGGTTTTAAAATTGCTACTTCTAGCAAAATTTAGTGTGTTCGTATGGTTTTTATAGGTTCAGTTCCATTTTTAACTCTAACGACTCGAGTATCTGACATTCAAAATCGCCGATCAATTCAAGCATTGTTTCTGAGAGAATGGTTCATTTTACGCAAAAAGTGCAAATACACATTTTTGTTTAAAATTATCTCAGATACATTTCTTGTTAAAAACATTTTGTTTTTAATGTTTTTTATAGATTATTGGTAAATCTATTTTTCCGGCCCCCCTTCGATGAGTTTAAGGAGAAACCTGAGAGTAGGAGTAGCCAAATTTTGTTGCATCTTTTTTAGGAGGGTTTCAAAATTGACATTATAAGCAAAATTGACCTTGAGATCAAACATCGACGACGAGACTATTAATACATTTTATTATTAATATTATTATGGTTTTCACAATTTGAGGAGCATACATGCAAAAACCGATAAATCCATTTTTTATTTTTTTTTTTAACCTGGATATGGATTCATATCAACTTAGTAGTCCTCCCTGTTTCTAAAATATAAAATTCCAAAAAAAACCGATATTTTTCCTTTAAAATGATATACAAAGTTAAATATACAAAGTGGACCAGTTCGGGCAAATGCCGATAAATCCAAATTTCAAGCAAAACCCGATATATCTTTAAATAATTAATTCATAATCTATGATGTAAATCCATTATATCGTGCATACTTATAGCAAGTTTCTTTATGATGTTTCGGGATTCGTTTTATAGTAGTAGTACAATCAAAGAAGTATACTTCTTTTCGTATGATAGTACTTTATTAATCAAAAACGAGAGGATCGTGTTACCTTGATCACGTTGTCGGAATTAAGGGGGAAGTGATTAAGAGGATATGGTATGCTGTTTATGAATTACGTGTTAAGCTGTTGTTTAACATAATTATATTAAGTTTTAACAATGGAACCAAGTGTGTTGAAAATTAGTATAGGAAATAGGATAAAAAAGAAAAGTGAGAACAAAAGGCAGAAATTGCAAAAGCAAAGGAAACAGGTACAAAATAAATTAAAATATTTGTTAAAGTTCGTTACCTTACCCATTTTTTGTTTTAGATATTGTGATAGCGATCCTCATTTGGAAAACTTTACAAGAGTTTTCAAACATAATGGCCCTACTTATCACTGCAATAGCATTGTTGAAAGTAACATTCGAGCAATTCGAAATAAAATTTTTAAAAATAATGACGACACAGGATATCAAATTGTGCCATTACATTGTAGTAGTTCCAATTGAAAGGAAAATATAGACAACAAAACGAGCAGTCAACGGGCATAACTTTTCCATACACTACTTTTTGTCGAAAATAGTCGTCAAGAAAAAAGTTTAGGTATGCCAGGTATTTTTCTTAAAATGCGTGAATATTAAAAAAGATCTATAGACTACGTTCCCAAAACAATGTCAGACGGAAATACCCCAAAAGAAAATCGAGTTGAAGATCACGTGTCCACAAAATCTGTTGTCAAAAAGAATAAAATAAGAGAGTTTTATAGATTAGAAGATTGGAAGAAAAAGTGATTATAATAGAAAGAAAGCAAGACAAATTTATTTGGCCGCTGATCTAAGCATAAGGAAATTACATGGCATGTACCTTACTCAATGCGACCCTGAACGTAATGTAAACTTTTCGATGTTTGGGAGGATATTCGTTAATTATTTTAACATTGGGTTTTCTACTCCAGCATCAAATGTATGAGCACACTGTACTAGACTTAAATTCAAAATTGGAACGGAAACCACCGTGGTAAAGAAAGGAGAGTTTCGTACTGAATTGAGTATCCTTTAAAAGAGGGCTAATGCTTTTTATAGTATGCTTAAAGAAACTCCTGAAAATTCCATAACGTTCTTTTTTGATGCGTAGCAGGTGCAGCCTTTGCCCAAAACACCTATTATAATGATTTTATGCACAGCAGATTAGCATGCCAAACATCCAACTTTTTTTACGTGAACTGAAGATCAGGCAGGTAGGGGATCAATTAAAATAGGTTCTGAACTTGTAAATTATTTGGACTCCTAAGAGTACAATAATAATAAAAACTACCATATTATTCATTCGCTGTACTTCTGGCTTAGATTTAAAGCTCCAGTTCGAGTAACAGAAATATTTTGTATCTCCAGTCAGGGCTATTCGTATTTGCCAGTAGATGGGGTATTTGGGAGAGTAGAAACGATTCTAAGAAAAAAAGCCACAATTCTAGAGAGAAATATGAAGAAATTTACACATAAATTGGAGTCGTTTAAAAGGTAGGCACTGATTGGAGATTGTTTAATATGAAAGAGCTTTATGTTGGCTTGAAAAAAGTGACAGCGCTAGCTGCTACAAAGAAGATAGTAATAAAAAATTTTAACAATGGCAAATTCATAAAAAGACTATCATTTCAAAACTATTATTTAACCAGTGGCTTGGAAAATTTTGAAAAACTTTTGAAACCAAATTTTCCGATATTGAGTTGACCATCTCAGAAAAAGAATTGACTCGGGGTATCCCAAAAAAAAATTCCTGAAACACTTTTTATATCAACAGTTTAATAAAGACTGGGACAAATTACAAGAACTTGACTGGAGCAATTGCTTAATTGACTGGCTTGACTACCTGAAAGAGGAACCAATGCTTTAAATTTGATTTTACTTTGTTCAAATTGTTAAATAGACGTCAAATTGATTCGAACGAGTACATACCGCTCTGTGAATCAGTGTAAAAATTTGCCGTTTATCACAGTAAATACCAGTTTTTAAAAGTATATTACCATTAAAAAGTGATTAGTGATTGTTGTGTAGAGTTTTTAACGTGAAAAGCTGTAATATTATTCAGTAAGAAATTTATTATTAATACTTTTCTAACAAAAACAATCAGCTGTGTTGACATTTTTTTTTGCCATATTCGACATAAGTCAGTCCTATCAAGGACGGGCTCGTCGAAATTTTAGACAGGCAACCAGTAATACAGACATGCGTTACATTTGCTGCCTATTACTTGAAACTTTAATACAACAAAATCATAAATAGTTACTTTTGACTACATGAGTAACAACTTAAATCAATGTTCTTCTACAGTTAGCAACACCATGTCTGGAAACAACATCATCAGTAATAATCCAAACTCATATGCAACTGCTACGATGTCAAAACCCAAACCGAAATATCCCAAAAAAGATCAAGCAATATTAATACATGCTGAACCAAACTTAGTACTACTCGACTACGTCAAAGCCATAGGTAACATTGTTAGTCCCAAAAACATATGTTTCGCCTCAAGAATTTCCAATAATCGGATTTGCATCTACTTAACAAACTCTGAACTCGTCGAACATATTTTAACAGAAAATCCTACGATTACAATCAACTCTGTAGAACTACCCGTAAGAAGACTGGTAACCCCAGCCAAGAGACTAATAATCTCTAACGTCTGTCCATCAATACCTCATGAAATTATAGAAAAACACCTTCAAGATCTAGGTCTTCAACTTGCTTCACCAGTATCACACATCAAAGCTGGAATCCCCGGTGATGAATTCACGCATATTATGAGCTTCAGAAGACAGGTATACGTTACCCCAACTACAGATAGCCTTGAAATCGAAACATCATTAATAATTTCATTCGACAATAATTCATACAGAATATTTCTCTCTACTGACAAAATGGCATGTTTTCTATGCAAAAAACATGGACATACAGCAAATAACTGTCAAAATCCCCCTAGCAATCCTCTCCCAAATGAACAAACGTCCCCAGCTGAACCCATCCCTGCTACCTCAATATCAAACAATATGGCAATATATCAAACAATATGATTAACCACCAATTTGGAGGCCATAGCAATAACTGTCTGGTGGCCCGACCAAATAACCATATGCAGTACATATATTCCACCTAATTATAACTTAACAGAAACCGAGTTAGATGACTTAATTCGCCAACTTCCCAGTCCTTTTATACTAGTTGGAGACTTTAACGCCCATAATACCATGTGGGGCTCAAAGAAAACATTTGGTAGAGGAAAAACCGTAGAGACCGTATTGAGTTGCAATAATACATGTCTGATGAATAGTGGAGCCAGTACATATTTTAACATCGCCTCAGGAACTTATTCTTCTATCGATCTAAGCATATGTGATCCCAAGTCTGCCGATTCACTCTCATGGTATACTTTAGATAGCTTATATGATAGTAACCACTTTCCGATAGTCATAACAAATAGCAATAAAAATTTTTGTACCATTACTAAATGGAATATCGCTAAAGCGGACTGGAATAATTTTCAAACTAGCGCCGAAGATCATATTTTATTACTTCAACAATCTGAAGATATAGACGAGGCAATAACTCTCTTTAATAACTGCATTATTATGTCTGCAGAAAATCATGTAAAAAAAATAACAATATGCCCCTCAAAAAAAGCAGTACCATGGTGGAATTCAGAATGTGAACTAAGTGTACGTCAATGCAAAACTGCCCTCAACAGATATCGAAAAAGAAGAACTCAAGAAAACCTAATATATTTCAAAAAGCTAAGAGCCAAAGCGAAATATGTCCTTAAAAAAAGCAAAAAAGATTCCTGGCAAAATTTTGTCTCTACAATTACTAGTGATACTCCACCATCTCAAGTCTGGATAAAAATAAGACAAATGAAAGGTCATAAAACACCTCCAAAAATTCCAGCAATATCATTGAATGGAAAAGTTATAACAGATAACCAGACAATTGCTCAAATCATGGCTGAAAGTTTTGCATGGAAATTTAGGTCTGATGTGGAACAGATTGAAAGTCCAAATGACCAGAATATACAAATTTCTCTTAACCCACAAATTAGTAGTCACGACATTGATGCTATTAACCTTCCTTTTACACAAGAAGAATTAGCACTTGCACTATCCTCTTGTAGGAACTCCGCCGCTGGACCAGACAATATCCCAATTATATTCATCAAAAATTTATCTCATTCCAGCCTCGCAACACTGCTGAATCTTTATAACAAGATATGGCATACTCAGCAATTGCCCAAACTGTGGCGTGAATCAATTATCATACCAATAAAAAAATCTGATCTACCCTCGAACCTAACAAAATCCTACAGACCTATCTCTCTAACCTGTTCATTATGTAAACTGTTTGAGAAAATGATTAATTCAAGATTAACATGGCTTCTCGAAAAATATGCAATAATTGACTCATCGCAATCCGGTTTCAGACGTCACCGTTCAACCCTAGACAATTTAGTTCTACTACAAACACAAATAGCTTCCGCTATTTCAAATAAACAGGATTTGATCGCTACTGTCTTTGATATTGAAGGAGCTTTCGATACTATCTCGCGTCAAGCCATTCTTGAAAAGCTTCGTCAATACAAGATAACAGGAAATATTTACTCCTTCATAAAAAACTTTTTACAACAAAGAACGTTCAAAGTGAAAACAAATGGAGAAATTTCGGGGACATTCGGGCAAAATAATGGAGTTCCACAAGGTTCTGTACTTAGTACAACACTGTTCATTCTTGCAATAAATGATATTTGTTCCAGTATTTGTCCACCAGTCAAGCACTTAATATATGCAGATGACCTTATTTTATATTGTCAGGGAAAAAGTACAATCGCCACCTGCAACGTACTCCAAACCGCTGTAAATCAACTTAGCGAATGGTCCAAAAAAACCGGATTAGCTCTTTCAACGACTAAATCAAAATTAATTCGGTTTAGCAGAAGACCCTGCAGCCAAAGTCCAATTATCACCCTTAATGGAACTCCATTGCAACTAGTCACCCATCAAAAAATACTTGGTTTAACGTTTGACAGTAGGCTAACTTGGAAACAGCATATTAGTGTATTAAAGGGCAATGCAATGAAGAGACTCAATATCATCAAGGCACTATCAAAGTACACATGGGGTGCGGACGAAACCATCTTACTTAATATATATAGAGCTTTAATCCGCTCAAAACTGGACTACGGCAGCATCATATACATGTCTGCATCAAAATCTGACTTAAAGCTACTGAACTCTGTGCATAACACTTCTATTCGTCTTTGCTTAGGCGCTTTCAAATCTAGTCCCATAGATAGCCTTTACTGCGAGGCTAATGAACCACCTCTCTGGATTCGACGAGAGTATCTTCTTCAATCTTACTTTGCTTCCGTATCCGCAAACCCATCCAATCCAGTCTACCATTTAATTACTTCAACATCGCCTCCGGAGACCTCGCAAAGGATCCAATCAATAATAGATATCCAGAAATTAACTCTAAGAAACACCATCGACCTTACTAAAACACATCCCTTCCCAATCCCAGATACTCCGCCCTGGAATACACCAATCCCACATTCAATCACTTCCCTATTAGAATACAGTAAACATGAAACCTCAAGCCTTCTCATAAGGCAACACTTCAAAGAAATCATAAGCAGGAACAAATTCCAAACAATTTTGTATACAGATGCCTCCAAAAGCGAAGCAGGCGTTGGATGTGCCGTTACCACACATGATGAAGTAATAAAATCATCTTTTTTACCGAGTATATGCAGCGTATATACTGGAGAACTTTATGCGATACTAGAGGCTTTTAAAAAACTAAAAACAGATCATAAAAACCAAGCAATATGCACAGACTCCCTGTCGTCACTACAATCGATTAAAAGCCTATACTCTCAGCATCCCTTAGTGCAAGAAATCCATAGGATACACAGTGCTCTCGCTTTTCAAGGTGTAGATGTCACGATCATCTGGCTACCATCCCATGTCGGCATCCCTGGTAATGAAAAAGCAGACCAATCAGCCAAGCAAGCTTCTTGTGTAAACAGTAAATCCTCAAAAGCTCAACATATTCAAATCTGTAATGACTTAAAGCAAATTTTTAAGCAACAACAGTATCATACCTGGCAAACCTACTGGAACACAATCAAGAGTGCATTACATGAGATCCGGCAAACTGTTGAAAAATTTGAACTTCCAAAAATGTCTAGAAAGGAAAAAGCTGTCATCCGAAGGTTAAGAATAGGACATACCCGATTTACACATGAGTATTTAATGAAATCCGTGCCGAAGCCCAATTGCCAAATCTGCTCAAGTGTATTAACTGTGAAACATATCCTAATCGAGTGTCCCCGGTACGCAAAACACAGAGTGCAACATAAACTTAAGCCAAATATCAAAGACATTTTAAACTCGCCCGATCAAGTCTTTAAGCTAATTGGTTTCTTGAAAGACATTCAGTTGTTTAACAGAATATGACCCCTTGTTTTTCTTGTACTTTACCTTAACTTATATTTAACTTTGTGATAAAACTATTGTATTATTTAATCATAGGTTCTAAGCTTATAGAGTAACTGTAGCAATTAGTAATATGTACTTATTGTAATTATTGTATATATATATTGTATATTATATTGTTTGTGTCAATGGCCATTGCAGCCGAGACACATTAATTTAAATAAAAAAAAAAAAAAATTGTTAAATATCTTTAATAACAATAATTTTCCACATTCTAGTTCGTTTATTTTCTATTATTAGCAACAAAAATATCATGCTCTTGCAAAGATTTTCCAGGCAAAAACCAATAGATTTCTGTTTTCAAGCAAAACCCGATAAATTAAAAAAAAAATCAAAAATAAAAACAGTAAAAAAAGATAATACATATTTTAAAATACTAGAATTTTATTACATGACTTCTACTATTTATTTCCAAGTTTTTGGCTTTTATTTAAAAATTGGAAAAACTGGATTTATCGGTTGTATGTAATATGTATGCTCCTCATTTATACTATTACTCACATATTGGAAATACCTTGTATTAGAAGTGTTGGTAGCTACTGCTTTGATTAATGTTAATCGTTTTTATCGATCTGGGTATCCTCGATCAACTCGCAATGAGATACTTTTAAAACTCAATCGTATCAAAAGTTTTTGTTTTTTTTTTGAGAGACAACTTCGGAGTTTGGTGTAAGTAGAAGAGGTGAAAAGTTTTTGGAACGAATATATGTTCAACGCACTTTTCTTAATACTTTTTCTTCTGAAAGTCGTAATAAAAGGTCATAATAAAAAGTTTTCTGTCTGATATAAGATGTTTTCGAGGGAATATTTTTGATTTGATTTTAGAAGTGAAATAAAGAAAGTTTGAAGTAGAATTTAGAAGGTTAAATGGATTAAAACTGGAGAACGTGAGTCTCATGAAATATTAATTTTATGGCATGCTACATGACACCAAACTTTATATAAGAACTAATAGGATAACAATACATAAATATTTATACATATAAAGTATATTATTTTCCACATTTTTTAAGAGTTAATAGATATAATTTATGGTTCTGTACTGTAAATAATTATTCATCCTGCTTTTGTGACTCTTGTGGCCCTGTTGTTTGAAACGTACTTAAATGTCTAAGACTTTGTGACGTGATCTTATGAAATGTGTGCTTAATTCTGATCTTCATATCATCAATTGTTATTGTAGCTTTACGCTGCTCTAGATCTTTAATATAGCTCCAAAGAAGAAGTCGACTTTATTTAATTATGGTGTTCTAACTGGCCAATGAATTGGTACTGCTCTTCCCATTCATATGTTGCAAAATTGCTTATTCAATTTACCTTGGATAAATGCATTACGATGAGAGAGAGTTCCGTTATGTAAATACCATAATTGTTAAGGGATGTTAAGCGTCACCTAGTTTAGCCCTTCGTAATTATGTGGTACGGATTTGCTATGCAATAATAGTGAAAGTTATGCAGACCCATACATCCGTTTTTTTGAAACGTTGCGTCATTTTCAAAAAATATATCACATTTTACAAAACACCGAAAAAAGTTTTTTGTACAATTATTTTTTTGTTGTGCCCATTCACGTAAAGCTATATTTTCATCAAAAACATTTGCACGTAATTCTTGGTGTCGCTGAATATTTCAGATATGTCGCTGTTTCGAGAGAATTTTATAAATATATCCGTAACTGGTGTCTTGCTCTCTTGAAATATTTTGTTACAAAATCATTTCGTTATGTTTCTTTTGTTGTAACTGTTTTTGTTTTTTATGCCCATGTCCCATCAGGGACAGTAAGTGTATCGAGCATAAATCTTTACGAAAACAGCACTACATCAGCTCGTACAGATCGTGTGTGGCATGCTTATTTTCTCTATTACTGGTAAGTTTTTTTCAATACTATGTCTAGAGAGATTATTAATTCTTATTGCTTCAAATACCCATGAGTGTTTACCAGACCCCTGTTTTTAGAAGACCTTTTTAGTAATAAATTATGTTTAGGGCTATAATATTCCATAAACAAATACTTACGTTTTTCTTTTAAACCACTCCATTCAAGTACTAATTATATATGAATCCTCTTAAATTTTTATTGGTTTTTAATTAAAAGAGTTATAAAGCGTATTATTTTCCCACGAGAACAAATATTTTGAACAAAAGCAAACATTTCCTTTTCAAAAATTAATCAGCTTAGGCCTACTTTATAAAAAGCCAAAATCCCATTTTAGTTGTCAGTTACCAGTTAATATTTGAATTTCAATATGCATTTAGACGTACACATTTTTTGTTTAGTTACGATTTAGAGAAACTCACTAGTTTGTGGTAAGTTGTTTACTGTTAGTTATTAATTAATTGCGATAGTATGAGATCCTTTTTTTTTGTCTATTTATAGAGTTTCACTAGCAACTCACTTATTACCACACTATTCACTCACAAGCTTCTTTTGTCACGTTGTGGCCAACCACACTTAGTAATACTTTTTCTGAAGAGGTAAAGATTAGTGTTTTCCAAATGCAAGAACAAGACGAGACTTGGACAATCTTGGTCTTAGTCTTGCATCAATACACCTGGTCTTGGTATTGCACTCCCGGTCTTGGTCTTGCAGCAAGAGTGTTGCAAGTCTTGCAGTTACCCATTAGCCTATTGCTATTTATTAAACGTTACTTTAAATATTTTAAACGTAACAGAGCAAGTACATTTTAAGCTTGAGTTAACATAGCCGTAATAAAGACCAACCAAATTAATAAATGTCTAAACAACTTACACCGGGTAGGGTTTGAAGCCACGATCTAAGCGATCCGTACCTATACTCTAACTAACTCAGCTATCTACCAGGCACCACGGAAGTCAATCTGTTTCTTAATCATTGTGTGCATTAAATAAACTTTCATGAGCTAAAACATGGTTAAATTACAAAAAAAAACAAATTAATGACATAAACTTAACTGTACTTTAAAGAACATTATTTGTCTAGAAAGGGATTCCCCATATATAAAATGGAAATCTTAAAAAAGATTGCTAAGTGGGAAAAAATCCAGATAAAAGTATCCAGTGCACATATTATTTAGGTAATAAGATAAAGATTTATATATCGTTATTACGGTATTCTAAATATTTCGGTATTTTGTTTACACGGTAGTCGACATTATCTGTTATTAATTTGTCTCGTTACTTTTGAATACATATTAACCGCACACTTTCAGCAAATTTTGTTTAATCGAATGATGTCATCGCACATTCAGCAGAATTTTGACTATTAAGCAACAATTCAATTAAAAATCCTTTGTAATAGGTAAATATATTTAAGGCCCAAACGGGCTAAGTTAAAAAGACAAAACGTTTTCGGAAACCATGTTCCATCATCAGTATCTAGGAGTACATGAATGTAACCACCAAGATTAAATATATGGGTAAAAACCCGTTAACAGATGTTTATTTACATTTAGTTATAAAAATATGTTATAATGATTTAAGATTATAGAGTTACCGATGGATTAGGTAACATGGCGACATATGACTCCACGTTGAAGTTGCTAGTCCTGAGACGATATGTCTTCGAGGACTGTATGAGTGCAACTACAGTCCTTATTATGTTTTCGGTACAAGGAATTTAAAAATTTCTTTAATCAATTACCGAGCTGACAACAAAGAAAATTTACAGTTTTAAATAATTTACTTTCGTATTTTGCCATTAAAAATAAAGCCTCTAGTTTGGTGTAATTTTATTTATTTAAATAAAATTCTAATATTAGTATAATAATAAATTTCTCGTCTTTTAATAAGTCAAAATAAAGATTTGTTCAATTTAATATTTTGCACCTGGTGAACACAGTAAAAAGACCCTTACAAAGATTTGCAACACTCGTCTAACACATATTTATAATGTAAACATGGGTTAGACTATTTTTACAGATTTCTGTTTATATTATTTGACGAATGTGGTTAATTTTTATTACATATTTTTTGTGTCTTATACAGTCTTTAATAATATACCAATACTACTATACTCGCTAAAACGACACTCAGTCCTAACTGCAAGACGCAAGAGTCTCGCAGGCTTAGTATTGTTCTTGCTTAAATCTTGCAACGTCAGTCTTGGTCTTGGTCTTGCTAAAATTAGGCGGTCTTGTTCTTGGTCTTGGTCTTGCAAAAATGCAAGAACAATACCAAGACTGCAAGACCAAGACCGATTTTGGGCAACACTAGTAAATATATATAAATATATTTTCACATCCGTAGTACCATCTGTTTATCTCCAGGCCTATGGTTCTATCATCCTAAGTCAACAAACTATAGTGAGTAAAAAATATTTTATAATGATGATGTTTAATAATAGGGACAGTATCTTCTGTAATTTTTATTGTAGAGAGTTTATTTTTAGTTTTTTTAATATGTTATAACATTATGTAACAATATAATTTTGTAATGTTAATTTAAGTAAAACGGAACAATGGTCAATAATATTCGTTCAGGTTTTAGTCAAAGATTCAAATAATTTTCAATTTATTTGTTCGAGAGATATTAAAGTTTTAATTAAAAAAATTTCCATATTGCCTACTATTTAAAGTATTGAGATTACTGGTAATTGTTAAATTGTAATTCATATTGAAATCCACTACAAGAGGGTCTCGACTATCGTTTTGTGTCCCAGTCCAAAACTTTAAATTATCCTTTGCAGTACTTTCAGCAGTTTTTCCTACTTGGAAAGCACAGCAGTGTGCTCCTTGATGTCCATAGACTATAATGATAACATATACCTTGCTATATATATATATATATATATATATATATATATATATATATATATATATATATATATATAAGGAGTTCCACAGTTTTCACTGTATTCCTTCACTCAACCGTTTTCTCCAATTTTTTCTGTGTAGCCAGTCCCCTTCCTGTAGTTTTCTTCTTCTCATTGCATCGTCCACTTTATCTCTGAAAGATATTCGGGGTCTGGCTCTATTTCGTGTTCCTATCGGGCTCCACTCTGCTATTCTATTTATCCACCGATTTCGGTCTGCTCTTCTGACATGTCCATACCAGGTTAACCTCTTCTGATCGATGTAGTCTATTATGTCGGAGTTTCTTCCCATTCTCCTCTTAATCTCCATGTTACTTATTCTATCTCTTCTTGGTACTCTGCAGCTTCTCCTTATGAATTCCATCTCTGTTGCTCTTATTTTGTTTTTGGTTTTCTTATTTATTGTCCAATTTTCACACCCATAAATCAGGATACTTCTTGTAATGGTATTATATATTTTTTTCTTTGTTTTTATGCTGATGTTCTTATCCTATAGTACTGGGTTCAATTTTCGTATACAATCTCTTGTTTGTCCTATTCTATTTTTTATATCTTCCTCCGTTGTTCCTTTGTTTGATATTATGAAACCTAAATACTTATACTTCTCCGTTCCTTTGATGTGGTTACGTTCGTCCATTTTCAGCTGTTTTATTTCTGTATTCTTCGTTGTTAGGTATTCAGTTTTCTTTAGGTTTATTTCCATCCCATTCTTTGTATATTCCTTCTCCAGTTTTCTCGTAATAAAACTGAGGTCATCCTCGTCTTGTGCGATCACTATTTGGTCGTCAGCAAAACTTAGCGTATATAGATATTCGTTCCTTACTGGTATACCCATACCTTCGTCTTTTCTTTTCCATGGTTTCAGGGTTTTTTTATACCTTGCTAACGTATCAAAAAAGAAAGCACAATGGTTTAGAGAGAAAGTGACGAAAAAATTTGACGAAAAGAAGAAAACCTTTTTACAATACAGAACACAACAAACACAATAGGCATATAACCACTATAAAAGAATCAGAAATAAAATGAAATCTTTAGTTAGACAAATAAAAAAAGAACAATGACAGAGTTTCTCAAAACAGACGAAACACGATTTCTACGGAACACAAAAAGAAATATGGAGAATGATTAGGAAGACAAAGAAAAGAGATAAACGAACTAAAAAAAATGAAACACATTCAGAAGGAAATATGGTTAGACTACTTTCGATCCCTGTTTGCTAAAGGTGACGATGATAAACCACCAACACCAGAGGTGACGACAAACGAAGAAATAAATATTGAGGATGAAGAGGTAAAGGAAGCATTAAGAAAATTAAAAAACGGAACATAATCAGGAGAGGACAGAATACCGAACGAAATCCTAAAGTACGGAGGACCAGATCTGACCAAACACCTATTAAAACTAATTAAAAAAATAAAAGTACAAAACAGAATTACTCAAGAATGGAGATCAAGCATCCTAATACCTCTCTTCAAAAAGGGAGACAATTCGGACCCGAAAAATTATAGAGGTACTAATTTATTAAACACAATACTAAAATTACCTCATTACTACAACCAAAGTAATAACAAATAAATTAAATGAAATTATAACACTAGCAGAAGAAAAACAAGGTTTTAGGTCGGGAAGAACATTAGAATACAACAAATCGGCAGATCTATGTTTCGTAGACATTACAAAGGGATTTGACCGTGTCAAATTAAAAGACGTTATCCACTTACTGTATGGAAGAAATATACATGTAGGAATAATAATAACGATCTAAAGTATCTACCAAAACAACAAAATAAATTTAAAAGTAGAAGAAAAACTAACCGACCCTATTGAAGCTGGCAATGGGATAATCCGGGGAGATTCCCTGAGTCCTCTATTGTTCAACCTATTATGGATGAAATAATAAAAAAATTAAGAACAAAAAAAGGATATCAAATGGGAAAAAGACAACTTAAAAGAATCTGCTATGCAGACGACGCAATACTAGTCTCTCAAAGTGAAGTTGATCTACAACGTATGATGCACGAATATAATATAACTGCCACAAAATTTAACATGTTAATTTCCCCAACAAAGATAAAATGCATGGTTACAACAGCAAATTTACTAAGATGTATTTTGGAACTCTGATACATATTGCAAGAAATAGAGAGTTAATGGAAAATGTGATCGCTAACATCCACTAGTGGATTTGCATCTAAAGAAGAAGAAATTGGAACTGGAAAGTCAAATAAGAGAACAAGTGATGGAGTTTAAATGTCTAGGCATTACATAATCTAGCTACGGAAAGCTCGAAAACGAAGTGGAAGATCAAGTGAATAGAGCAAACAGAACCGCAGGCTGCGCAAATGAAACAATATAGAGAATTCAAAATTTCGGAAAAGAAACGAAAGGCAGAATTTACAAAAAAGTCATCAAACCAATAATGACATACTCGGCAGAAACAAGACCTGACACAGAGAGGACAAAAATAATGTGAGAAACAGCAGAGATGAAAACTTCATGGTGAGATACTATGGGCCAGAGCTAGAAGTACGAATATAAGACGTAGATGCAAGGTGCAGAACATCAGAAACTGGGTAGAAAATAGAAGAGTAAAATAAAACAATTATATAAGCCGAATGACAACAAAAAGAGTAGCAAAGACGGCAAAACACGGTTCCCCAATAGGAAAACGATCAGTAGGAATACCACGCAAATGACGAAATGACAACTTGCTGGAGGCACATTAAAAAAAGACAGAGTTATGTCTATATAAAAAGAAGAAAAAGAAGACTTACCTTGCTAACTGAGTTCGCAGAGTATACCTCAATTGTACGTAAAACAAACATAAATGATTGCATTTTTTAACTTATTCTACCATCAACTACGTTGTATCCAATTACTGATGCACTTAAGTTTCATGTCAGACTGATTGTAACACTTGTTTACACTTTTTTTGCCTGTACCTGAAAACTAGACCACGATACCATCATCTGTTTTAAAATAACCTAAATAAAATTACAGTTCATGAATATTAGGCACACATTATCTTATATTCACAATCTGTGTTAAGTTGTTAAATTTATTAAGAGAAAGATTGGGCGATCGGTTTCATTGTATACAAGTTATACAGCTTCACCAGTCGCTCAAGAAACTAAAGGCTGAAATATATGATATATGTATATGATATAGGGGAGATCCTTGTACTTTGAGATCGCTTGTACTTTGAAACGTTCGGACTTTTACAGCATACTAGCGGTTCAGGTGCATTAACTAGTTATATAACGTTTTTTTGCTTACGGTTTAACCTGGCGGTTATAACTGGCAAAAAAAACTGGTTCTCCCAAACACCAGTTATCAGGGATTAAATGTGCCCATAAGTATTAAAGCTTATGAGTATTTATGTTAATAAAACGTTTGTATACTAAAATACTTGTACATAAATTATGTTTAATTGTATGTAATAATTACTTCTATTAACAATTTTTTATAGGTATTATTATTATTTTACAATAAGTTCTGTTCAGTCGAGACGATTAGTGTTATCAGTCCCTAGATATATGACAGAAGTTAACAACACCGATATTTTTTATTTAAACTTTATAGAAAATGAAACTTTTTGTTAAATAAAATTAAATAAAAGTAAAAACTTTTATTTAATTTAAAATTAGATATCTACGCTACTGTTCTATATAGTATTGGTCACTCTAACATTGTTGCCATTAGCTAGTATTTTACTCGCTCGTGTTCCTATAAATTTTCTCACGAAATTACAAGCCGACTATACTCAGCGACACTGGAAATTCCGAGGTTTTACTACAAAACTAGAATATACTACAGATATAATTATAAATAATATTATTATCAAAAAATGAGGAACACAAAGAAATAAAATTTATATAAAAAATTATAAGAACATAACAACTGTACTTTTGACGCCACTGGAAGGCACAGATAGTTTCGAGAAAGAAGGAGACCTTAAACTATCTGTCAAATAAATAGCCCCGTTTATTTTTTGGCTTTTAATTTCCTTATCGTTTTCGTAAAAACCAGTTAAATTTTGTACAAATTAAAATCTACGTCGTCGTTTAATTGAAACTTTAAAAAATCTTATTTGAAAAACACCAAAAACCCATTTCCCTATTAATAATAGGCTACTAATCCTGTCATATTTTCTAATTAAACCTTAAAGCTGTTTCAAATTCTCAACATAAGTAGCATCAGTTACTTCATCAACCATCAACATTTTTTTACTATTTTTTACTTCAGCGTTATGTTTTTGTGGCGGTAAGATGCAACCCTAATTGCAAGAGGAGCATCTGATTGCTTGTCGCCCTGTGCATTACTTCAATTAGATTTTATGTGGTCTAGAGAACGTGAGCAGCGCTTTAAAAAGGCGAGAGGAAGACGAGGAGCGCCGTAAGAAGAGAACAAGAGGAATTTAGTCTTTTCGCAGCATCTTTACCCGTTAAAATCAGTGCAGTGTATGTATATGATTTTTAAAAGTACTCAGGTTGTCCAGAAAGTAATGAACCTTTTAATAGTAGAACTAAAACGAAAAAAATTCAACAAAAAAAATTATTTACAAAGTCACAGTACCTTGGGCTATTTTTAAATGTAGCTGACTTAGGTTGTAAGTTGTTAAGGCATTTATTGTATCGTGAAATCAGTTTTTTATTGCCGTTGTTCTAGGCCTTTACCGCCAAATGCCTAAACCAGAACATCACTTCACCTCTAAGCTCTTCGTCATTTCGAAACTCCATTGCACTTAAAAATTCTTTCACTTTTTGAAACAGATGCGAACTAAAGGGAATGTACTCGAAAATTTTCCATTATAGACGTTAAGGTTCTTGCCTATGCATGGGACCGAGCATTGCCGTGAATCAGGAACAGCTTCATCGACAACATGCCACGTCGTTTATTCTGTATTGTGCATTTATTCTTTGGAGGGTTTTACAATAATATTCTGTATATATTGTTTCACTCGTAGACATAAATTCTACGTTAATTAAATCATTACATATAAAAACCGAATTACACCGCGTACTTTCTATTTGGTGGTATCTTCAATGGGAACCGCCATTTCAAAATGTTATATAATAGATAGCCTTTTTTAATTTTATAGAACAAACACCCGTAACCACATGGACACAAAGGTAACTGGTGTACGAAATCGCGCTGTTGTAAATCTGCGCCGCGTATGATGCGCAAACGTTATTTACTTTATGGAGGACCCAACTACATCTTATGTTTAATATGGCTTATTAACTTATTTTGGACCTCTTAATTTTATATAGACTGGCTCATAGTTCTGATTCTATAAATGGTGTGTTTATAGCAATCTTTCTCTTTATGTGCCGTCTTCTACCGAAGGTTGGCGACCATCATACGATAGGTTTCTCTGTTTTGTGCCGCATGAATTATGTTCGCAGCTTCTGGTATTTGAAACCATTCTCTCAAGTTTCTCAGCCAGGATTTCTTCTTTCTGCCCAAACCTCTTCTACCTTCAATCTTGCCTTCCACGATAAGCTGTAGCAGACTGTACTTATCATTACGGAACACATAGCCCAGGTATGACGCTTTCCTCCTTTTAACAGTTGTTAACAATTCCACCTCTTTACCCATTCGTCTTAATACCTCTGTGTTGGTCACTCTGTCTGTCCAAGGTATTCTCAGTATGCGTCGATACAGCCACATTTCTAGAGCCGCTAACTTCTTTATAGTTGCTGCTGTTAACGTCCACCCTTCTACGCCGTAAAGTACCGTAGAGAGTACGTAGCATTTCGTGGCGCGCCATCGGAGGTTAATGTTTAGGTTGCGGTTGCTTAAGAGCTTTCTCATTTTGATGAATTTGGATCTTGCTATTTCAATTCGGATCTTAATCTCTACTTCTGGGTCCCACTTGTCATTTACTGATTTACTGTTTATAGCAATCCGTTATAAATTCAAGGCAGATGTCTTTTTTAGGATGACAAAACGTTCCAACATATTTTAAGCTTTATTTTTAATGTTAAGAGTCGTCCCCACAAAGTGAGGTTTCTTTAGCCTCTGCCGCTTCCCGCCTTTTGACCGCCATCGTTTTCTGCCCATCCATTCGTCTTCTTTGATGGCTCTAGCTCTCATTATGTGCCATACATTTTTTCCCAGAAAACCGAAGGCTGCCTGTCTTCTTTATTGTATTATGTAATTTAAGGCTTTCTTTGGCCGTCGATCTTTATTCATTCACTTCACGTGACTATACCACACTAATTGTCTTGTTTCAATTCTGTCTTCACTGAAATATACAATATTTGTCCTCCTTCTGATATGATCTTTTTTTAATACACCATACGCTCTCGTTAGACAATCCGTTTCTACTACTTCTATTCTTTTCTATCTTTTTTCGTGATCTGTCAAACTTCTGCCCCATAAGTCATTATAGGCTCTATCAAGGTTCGATAGATTATCAATTTCGTCTCTTGTCTAATATCTTTAGACTATAGTAGAGAGTTTAGAATGTTTACCATTTTTTCCCTGTTGCGTTTTGTTTTCGACGTCTCTTTTGGTAGTGCTTTCTTTAGACATTAAAGATCCGCGATAATTATATTGATTGCATGATTTTGTGCTTCTAATTTCTAACTCTAGGTCTTCTTCATGATCTGCTATTTGAAGATACGCTCTCTTTGACATGTTCATGTTAATACAACATCCTTGTTTAAGCCCCTTTGTTATCGGAGATATTCAGATAAAGTTTCGTTCTTTAACGACACTTCTTGCATTTTTGTATATATTGGCAAAAGCATCCACATACTTTCTACTGAGACCTACTTTCATCAATGTTAGAAACCGTTTTTTCAAACGTACCGTATCATATGCTTTCTTTAAATCTATAAACAATAGGTAGGTGGATAGAACCACTTTTTTATATACTAGAATTACTCATACATCTGTCACTCGTATCGACAATATTATGACAAATGTTGAAGAAGATCAGTTTTGGACAAACGTTCTTAAACCTTGTTTCTCTGATCATCACGACCAGTATATCAGTATAAGCTAAACAATAATTTAGTAAAAGTCAAGTATTTGCCCTAGAGCCTTTACGCAGAAGGGTATCTTAAAAATGCGTGTAAACTTTTTATCCGTGTCAGACTGGAACATTTTTAATGATATTTTTGATGTAAATTACTAAGCAACGTTTCTAATAGATAATTATAACCTTGCATATCGCAATATTTTCCGCTAAAGAAACTAGTTATCAAAGATAGAAGATGTTCAGTAAACTGGTTTAATAACAACTTAAAAAATATAAAAAATCATTTGCAAACCTACAAAATACGTGCTGATTTTAATAAAAAACCCAGTACATTACAGCGAATATAAAGATATATCTTTTATATTCCTATTCTACATAAAATATATAAAAAAGTACCCGCAGTTATAAAAACAATAAAAAAATCAAATTGTTTGGATACAAAGGAGCTAAACGAATCTTTTATCAAAAGCACTAGTGAAATAATTACTAAATCTTTAACACATAGTCACTCATTAATAGTATTTTTTTAATCGAGATATTTCCAACTTTATTTAAATTCTCCAAGATTTTTCCTATTTTTACAAAGGGCGATCTTGACTTTGCAGACAATTATAAAACAATTTCCATATTTTCGATATTCAGTAAAATAATACAACATATGCACTTTTAGATGAAGTGCCATAGTTGATGGCCTTGAAAAGCATAATCACTCTGTCATAACGCTGTGTGATTTTTCAAAGTCCTTCGACTGTGTTTCTCATGATATTTTGGTAAAATAACTGCATTTTTAGGGTATTAGAGATACTTGTTAGAACTAATTTTATCATACATAAAGGATAGATACCAAGCAGTCAATTACATAAATTGTCTTTCCGAAGTTAAGCAGATAAAACATGGAGTTCCACAAGGATCTGGAGTTCACAAGGATCAAGTCCTGAGCCCTTTATCATTTATAATATATGTTAATGACTTGCCCAATTCCATGGCTCCATTTAAAACAGTTTTATTTGCAGATGACACTACTTTTGTTTTTTCTGATAAAAATCGATCAGTTTTAGAAACCACGTCTGAGTATGTAAATTCCAATGCTCAATCATGGTTCTTAGCAAATAAACTTAAACTAAATGATAACAAAACTCAAAATTTAATTTTTTTCTTCTACTTTCGACGTGAGTGTTGAAAAAAAAATAATGTCAAATTAGTTGACAACACATTGACTTGGAATAACCATATTGACCATCTCAAAGGTAAACTTTCTAGTACCTTATTTTTACTCAGACAATTAAAACTTGTTACAAGTGTTGATACCTTGAAAATAACGTACTTTTCTCTTTTTCATTCATTTTTAAGCTATGGTGTTATTCTGTGGGAAACTCTTGCAATGCCGTAACAATATTTAAATTGCAAAAAAAGCAATAAGAATAATTGCAAAAGTTAGCTACTTGGAATCTTGCAAACCATTGTTTATTAAATATAAGATAATGCCTTGCCAACATTATGGCTATACAGCGTTAATGTAGAAATACATAAAAATGCTAATACTTTAATTAAACACTCTGACTTACATAACTATAGCACAAGAGGTGCAAATAACATCAGAACAGTTAAGTATCGTTTGAGTAAATCACAAAAAAACTCAATTGACTATAATATATACAATGTCCTACTAAGGATTTAAAACAACTTTCGATGAATACATTTAAAGTAAGTCTGAAAAGATACCTTTTGAGATTTGCTTTTTACTCTGTTAGTGAATACTTTGATCACTTCAAGGCAGTAACATGAACATGGATGTACTCACTATGTTGGTATATGTCTTATTTGGTATATTTTATGTTTTATTTTATGTTATGCGAATTAATGTATTTTCTTCTCCTATTGTACTTTGTGTATGTTGTATATTATCTTTTTTACCTATACATATAATTAACTTGCTACAAACAAATGCAAATTTGCAAATGTAATTAAATAAATCCTGAATCTTGAATCTTTTCTATATTCTGTATCTGAGTGTTATTGTGTTTGATATAGTTAACTATTACGTCGACATATGCGTTTATCTAGAGATTAAAACTTGTGAATTATAAGACAGATATTGGTTAGTTTTGGAATTTGTACTAGAGAAGGTATGGAGTATGTCCGAGGTCCTTTCTTTGTACCTATGACTTTGGTCTGTTATTTACGTTTAAATAAAGTTTAGAGAGGAGCCCATCACATCGGTCCAGTAAATGAATAATAAGAGCAAAGAAAAGTTTTGTTTTAATTTAAATGTTTTTATCTCAATTCTCACAAGATATTCTTGGTCGTTTTATACTGTCAAATGTGTTACTGATATTTCAAATAGGGCACTATCGATTTAAAATCGAGTTTTCCCAAAGAGCGTTTTGCAATTTATTATTTTTCGGTTGAGTTAAGATTTAGTTTTTGTTTTGCACGCCTCAAATATTTTACATAAAAACCTGGCCAATACCAAAAATTTTAAAGACTAACATTTTTAGACCGATTGTTGTCCCTAAATTAGGTAAGTTATATTTGACGTTCCAACATACCACTGGTTCTTGCATTTGTCGATTACGAGAAGGCTTTTGATTCTGTAGAGTTTGAAACAATACTGGAAGCCCTAAATCAAAGCCGAATAGATTACAGGTACACGACACTAATCAAAAACATCTATCAGAACGCTACATCAAGTATACGACTGCACGAAGACACAGAAAAATTCAGCTTAGGTCGAGGAGTTAGACAAGGAGACAATATTTCACCAAAATTGTTCACGGCAGTTCTAGAGTCAATATTTAAGAGTACTCAATGGCAAGATATGGGCATCAATATATATGGAGAAAGATTAAATCACCTAAGGTTTGCAGATGATGTTGTATTAATCGCAGATAACTTACATGATACAGTTTCTATGATGCATTCGCTTAAAAGTCTGTCTGAAAGAGCAGGATTAAAGATAAACTTTGAGAAAACTAAAATTATAACAAATCTCGTAATGAGTGGAAATATAACTATTGACAATAATACCATACAACAAACAGACACTTACAAATATCTGGGACACGAAATCAAAATAAGCAGAGACAATCAAACACATGAAATACAGAGGCGAATAGGTCTAACATGGGCAGCATTTGGCAAATTAAGCCATATTCTAAAAAGTTCAATTCCCATGTGTCTCAAGCGAAAGGTTTATAACCAATGTGTTTTACCTGTACAAACTTATGGAGCAGAGACTTTAACACTCACGCAAAAATCTGCGAATAAACTTAGAGTTACACAACGAGCCATGGAACGTGCAATGCTGAACGTGAGCCTTCGAGACCACATAACAAACCAACAAATCAGGCGAAGATCAGGAGTTCAAGACGTCATCGAAAGAACCACGACGCTTAAGTGGAACTGGGCAGGGCACTTAGCCAGAACACAAGATGGACGGTGGACAAGACGTATTATGGAATGGAGGCCCAGAAATTATAAAAGAAGCCGAGGACGACCACCGACTAGATGGACCGATGACATTAAACGTGTAGCGGGAAACTGGCTACAAGCGGCCCAGTGTAGAGAACACTGGAAAGAACTGAGGGAGGCCTATGTCCAGCAGTGGACGCATTGGCTGATTGATGATGATGATGATATTTGACGTTATCTAGCGTTATCCCCTCCTCAATAACTTAATCCAAAAGATATTTGAGATTTTACTACACTTTTTTGTAAAATTTGTGATTTCTTTTTTTTTTTAATAATTTAAATGATTTTTGTAATAGCAGCAATTACTCCAGAGGAAAGTAAGTACTTATTATTAAACTATTTTAAAAACATACCCTCCTAGAACTACAATCAAAATTAATCCCATTTTTTGTATAATTTTTAATACAAACGAATGCTTTTAGTTATTCTTTACATCTCAATACTGCATCAGATTTATTTCTTAATTAATATTAGACTATCTACTTGTATAAATAGTTTTTATAAAGTAAAAACACCACGACGATTTTTTGCACTCAAAACTTTCGTAAATTCTATAATTCATGCTTGACTTCTGACTGCAGTTTTCCTTCTGGTGACACTGACTGTACGTAATGATAGTGATTTTCTAAATAGACTTGTATCTATTTTTAATAAAGCATTTTCTCTATTAAACATCAGGCCAAAACATTACAAACCTTGAATTACCAAAGGCATTCGCATATCTGCAAAGAATATGCGTTCTCTGCTATATATTAAAAAAATTAATGACAGTATCCCCATCTCTGATTATATCAATAAGTACAGAAAATGCTATCTAGAACTACTCAAAGTGGCCAAAAATCCTACTTTTATAATCGCCTAAGAAACTACAAAAATATTTCAAAAGAGACTTGGTCAATACGTCCTGTAGTACAGATGGATTATCTATTAAAATATTTTCAAATCTTCCGCATAAGGTTTTGGAGGTCATGGTCTCGCTAGTAAATGATTCCCTTGAAAAAGGTACATTCCCTAACTGCCTAAAGACTTGTTATTCCTCTTCATAAAGGTGGAGAAAAATCTGATGCCTGCAACTATAGACCTATTGCCTTGTTACCAGCACTATCAAAAATTATTGAAAGGCTTATAAAAGTTCGACTTATGCCGTTTCTCCTAAAACATAATATTTTATTGCAAAATCAGTTCGGCTTTTTGTCTAATAAATGTACTAGTGATGCATGTTTTCTGTGTTACATGAGGTATATCTATCACTAAATAGTAACCTCTCCTCCGCCACCGTTTTCTGCGACTATTCCAAAGCCTTTGACTGCGTAAATCACGACATTCTATTAAAAAAAAAATAACTTTCTATGGAAATTCGGGGTGTGTCTTTGAATTGGTTCAAAACTTACTTGGTAGATAGGAAACAATTGGTTAGAATAAAAGACATCGACTCTAGTTATAAAGATATTGAGTGTGGAGTACCGCAAGGTTCAGTATTAGGTCCCATTCTTTTTTTACTTTTCATTAATGACATCACTTACTGAAATTAATTCTTTAGAGCAGTAACTTCTAATATTCCAACGCTTCATTCAATTATAACCGCAGATTTGCTTATAATCAAGGCTTGGTCAGACTCCAACTTACTTAGCTTTAACGTGGATAAGACAGTAGCATTATCTTATAAAGGAGTCATTCAACCCTTGCTTTTGAATGAGAGCCAAATCACTATCGTTAATTCCGTGAAATTTCTAGGTATTCTTATCGACAGTGATCTTAAATGGTCCTTGCATACTGACTCCTTAAGGAAGAAACTAGCCTCAGCTTGCTTTGCAATAAGATCTGTTTCGAAGGAACTAAATTTATCTTCTGTCAAAATGGCATATTTCTCATTGTTCGAGTCCCATCTTCGATATGGGCTTCCATTTTGGGGTTCTAGTACAGCGGCCCAATTTGATACTATTTTTAAGTTGCAAAAAAGAGCAATTCGTTATCTATTTGGTCTCAAACAAACAACTCATTGCAAGATCTACTTCAAAAATCACGGAATTTGGACGCTTCCCTCTTTATTTATTTTGGAAACGGTTTGTTTGATTCGCAAGCATCTAAACATTTTTCCGATAGACCTGATCATGGCTACTCCATTAGAAATTCGGATTGTAACGTTTATTTACCGATCCCGTCCACTCAGCTAGTAAAGAATTCTATTCTATATAGTGCAAAAAAACTTTATAATCACCTTCCAAGAGAAATTAAATCTGCAACATCTTTCATTAAGTTTCGTAAGATGACAAAAATCTATCTGTCTGAAAGACCATATTATTCAGTTGACGAGTTTCTTAATGTATAACAAAGAAACAAAATTAGTATTGTTTATAATTACATTTGGGTGTCTCAAGCAGTGGCTACAATTTGTTTCATTTGTTGTTGTCTGTACAAATTATGTAAGTTATACAATAATTTTACTAATTTAAAATTGTATTGTTCTGTTTTTTTATTATATTTGTTTTTGTTTTATACTTTTTGTACTATTTGACTGATTTTTTTAGCTTTTTCCATAAAATTGTTCAATAATTTTCAGTGACAATAAAGCATACCTATTTCTATTCTATTCTATTCACAATATTAAATAAAAACGGAAACACTATGAGTAGTAAAAGCTAATGTATAAAAATTTGAAAATTTGTTATTAAACATAATGCATCAATATGTACAAACATATTAAAAAAAATAGCGTTAATGTTTTTACCTAAATTTTCAATCTCAAATACTTTGAACCTTCCAGCACTTCCATTTATACCAGAAGTAACCATTATATTAATTACTTTTAACGTTCTTCAATTGTTTTTGTATGTTTCATTAACATTATTATTTTGCATTTTCATTATTCCTTGAATTCGCATTAATTCCAATATTTATAATTAAAGCAATAATATTTATATACGTGTACATTGAATTCAAATTTTATACTTGCAAATCATCATGAATATCTACCTGGAATAATATTTAATTACATTATTGAAGTAAGTTTTATTACTGAAACCATCCGAAAGAGGTAATAATCAATAATTTCCGGGTATAAAGTTTTAAATTTATTATATACCTGTATTTGCAAAAAAGTTTGTCTGTTCAAGTTAAAATTCAACGTAAGTTAAGAAATATAAGGTATGCTAGTGAAAAATTAACATATTTTATAATGATTTTTAAAAACACGGTGACAGATCTAAAGAATAGTGGTGGAAAAATTGAAGAACCCGAAATTGTTTCACAATTGTTAGCTGCTATGTCGGAGTCATATCAAGCAACAGTCACAGCAATTGACATTATATTCAGTCAAGATTCAACTAGAATTAATTTTAATATGGAGAAAAATAAACTCTTACAGGAAAAATCTCGCCAAGGAAATTCTCATAATAATAATAAAGAATCCACAGCAGTTTTCTTTGCTAATAGAACCGATATCACTATGTACGTCAACAGAATTCTCAACAGATCACACAAATGGTCCTGGAAATCATAGTAGAGAAGGATGATGGAATGATGGACGACAGTCAAATAGTTAATATCCAGTAGTGGGACAAGGACAGGGCAATTTTTGATTTAAATGCTACAAGTGCGATAAAACTGTACATAAAAGAAATTAATGCATGAAATGTCTGTCAGTCAGTTAATAGTACAAGTGTCAGTCCAAATCAGGCTGAAGAAGAAATTTGATTTTTTTGTGTGATAAAAAAAGGAGCTTGTTGAGGTGGATGATCCATCAAATCTCAGATTTCTCAATCTGGATTTTGACAGACATGAAACAATCATTGATAAAAGTGTAAACAAAAACATTGACTTTATACTAGACTCTGATGCCACAAATCGTTTGATAAATGCAGTTTCAGGAATTTTTTCAACGAAAATTAGAACTGTAGCTCATAATATTAGTGTGGCAAAGCGAGGTGTAACCATAAAAGCTGAAAGAGTAGCAATTTACATGTTTTAAGTAATGTAGGTGTTAAACTCAATCTGAAAGATATTTTACGGTTAAATAAATTGGAATATAATCTGTTATGTGTAAAGAAAATGCAGCAGGTAGGTCTAACAATTATATTTGAAACTGAAAAAATACAGGTATACCATAATTCTAATTTAATCATGAGTGTAATGTTTAAAGAAAACTTATATATAATTAGTTTTACTGTAGTAGATGATAAGCATAATGTTGGTATTTCAGACAGTATATGACACGGAAGGAAATAAATGGAAAGATTTTCAAAAAGGCTGAATTAGTTGCAAAAGGTTATAAACAAGAACTCAATCCAGATGAATATATTTACACTCCAGTGGCCAGAATGACAACAAAAAGAGCAGTTTCGGTATTAGATCTTGAAACAGATTAAGAAATTCATCAAATGGAAGTAAAATCAGCTTTTTTAAATGGAAAATTGAAAGTTCTTGTTGATGTGCAACCACCTCTTGGACTTTCACAAGTTAAGCAAAGTTATATGTGTCAACTCAGGAAAGATTTCTATGGATTAAAACAAAGCCCTAAGTGTTGGTATGATCGGCTACATTTATTTTTACTTGATAAGAATTTCAGAAGATTTACTGCAAATCCCTGTTTATATATAAAATGTAATACTTACTTGCTAATTTGGGTAGATGATTTGATGATAATATCTAATCGTCATTTAAGTCATTAATGTAAATATCATAAAAGAGCAATTATCATCAGAATTTGAAATGAAAGATTTAACTAATAATTCAAATAAAATTGTGTTTCTAGGTATTGAACTTGAAAAAAAGTAAATTTTTATTAATTTTACAAAAAAAATTAATCGGAAAAGCTTTAAGCCAATTTAATACAAATTATTGTAAACCCTTGGATGAGCCTTTTCAACCAAAATTAAATTAAATTTAAAATGAGAATGATCTCCCTATTGTGCCTTAGAAACAACAACTGGATCACTTATGTACATTCGGTTAGGAACAAGACCAGATTTATATTTTAGAGTAATGTATTTTAGTCAATTTCAAAACTGTTATGGTATCAACCATTGGAATTACTTAAAAAACGTTTTGAATCAGTCATGCGTAAAGATTGCTTGCACTTTACAAACAAAACGATCTAAACATAGATGTTCGTCATCACTTTATTAGAGATTGTGTTTTTGACAATAAAATTAAACTAGTATATGTACCCAGCGGACAGCAGTGTGCTGATATGATGACAAAAGCATTATCTTGTGTTAAGTTCAAAAATTTTAAAGACTGTATAGGTATCTGTAGTATTACTACTGATAGTGATTGATAATTTTCTGATACTATTGTTTAATAATTAGTTTTAAGTTATTTTGGCGGAATTAAGGGGAGATGCTGAAATAGGACAACTTCCTCCTTGATTTTAAAAGTGACATATGTAATGTCATATTGTAACTATAGAATAAGTCAGTAGAGTTCACTTGTTTTGTTTTTATTATGGTATTCTAATGGATGTTGACTATCAACATTTGTATTATGAGCCGGTTGTTCGAACGCTAATCAAAACTTGATTGTAATCAAATATTTAATTACAAGCAAATACGTCACAGCAGCTGTCAAAATTATTAAAAATTGCTTATTATTATTATTGATTTGTAAAAAAAAACATGAAATTAACATCAGAAAGAGTTTAATTATGGTTTATTTTAAATTAAAACGCAAAATAATAAAATTGAATAAAATAAATCAGTCAACATAACCTCAAAATGTAACGTATTTGATTTTAATTAAATATTTGATTACATTTAATTACAATAGGTTTTGATTCACGTTCGAACAACCGGCCCTAAAAGTATTTAATAAACAGTGAAATAATGTTTGGTTTACTGCTTCGAATCCAGTAATCGCTTCAAATATTTTTTAGATAAAAAAGAGGTTAAATCTTTGTAAGTGGGTGTATTTAATTTTTTATATAATAGTAAATATTGTTTTAAATATACTCACTTACAAAGATTTAGCCTCTTTTTTGTGATGATATATAGCCAGTTGCAGGAATTTATTTTCCTTGTGGATTTTTTAAATATTATGTAAAATTCAAAATCAAAACTTTGACCCTCTATAATTTTTTTATTAGTAATATCTCTCGAGTTATAGGCGAATATATGGGCGCAAAAAGCAAAAATGATCAATTTTTTTAGATTTCGTTACATAAAAATTAAGCACCAGGTTTGCGAACAAGATACACCCTGAAGTGATTATTTCACTAAGTGATATAACAAAAAATATTATTTTTTCATCTAGATTATCTCATAATAGAATCTGCATGTATTTGGCAAAAAAACCGTACTTAGTAGATAACTTCATGATACAACATGGCTCTATAGAAGTACTCGGCAAAGTTGTAACAGCACGAAGACTTGTCTCTCCAGCAGAAAGACTAGTGTTGTCTGGAGTCTGCCCGTCAATTCCTTATCAAGTATTAGTTGAAGAATTACAGAATATCGGTTTAAAGCTTATTTCCCCAATATCATTTCTAACAATTAGCTTGACTCTTCCCGAATATAGTCACATATTGAGCTTTTGGGGGCAAGTTTATATAAGTCCTATAACATCACCAATTCCAGATTCTATTCTAATAAATTTCGATCAAACACCTAACCGCATATTTTTGTCCAAAGGTACACTTATCTGCTTTATTTGCAAAAATACAGGACACATATCATCCCAATGCAATAACAGTTCAGTAACGGAATCAACTCATATTGAGTCAAACAATGAAGCACCAAATCAAAAGCTTCAACAAGTATACTACACAAGGTACCAAAGACCCAGCAGTCATTAAGTTATTCATTATCAAATCCAAGCATATCACCTACACCTACAAATCTTCATGACAAAGAAATTAGTAACGCTTATACTCATAACAATACTTTCAATCAACCTCATTCAGTAGCAATACCGTTTTCACAAACTTCGGAAGCAATATCCTCCAATTTATCAGCTCCTTTTTCATTAGATACAACTGCAGAAAATTCCAATAAAACTGATACATCAAGACAATTTTCTGAAACAACCATTTCAATTAATCTTAAACTCTAATTGCAATTACGAAAACGCAAGTTTTCCCATAAAACGCAGTATTGGTGAGATCGTCACGCCTCCTTCAGACTCAGTAATTTCATCAGAAAATCTGTTTGCAAAACCCAAACCCTCTAAACCAAAAAAACCGCTCTCATCTAAAGTTCCATCTACACGGGAAACTCTTGAAAATTTCATTGATAATCATACCCCACCATTCGTTTCAAATTACCACCAATTGTCCTTACTGATTGATAATGTTCAAGGCTCCTCCGACACTATTAGCGTCGTCAAAGAATTTACAACTGATATGGATGGTTTACTCCATCTTTTACAAAGAAGCTACCAATATGCAAATGATAGATCTACAAAAAGCAAGTTTACAAAACTTCAAAAGAAACTACACAACCATTTAGAGAAAGAGATTTCTGACTTAGATAGTGACTCTTCTGTAGACAATTGTTCAGTATCATGTAAATTCGAATCTGTTAACAACATTCAACTCGATACGTCAATGGAACACTGATGGATTTTTTCATCGTCTTCCTATGCTACAGCCTCTTTTATCTAAATATGCTTTAGATATTATTATTTCTTATGAACATGGAAGAAGCGTCCAATTTTTACGAATTCCCTTACACGTCGGAATAACAGGAAATGAAGAAGCTGACAGGACTGCACGAGAGGCAATTTTACGTGATTTGTCAAAACCAATAGACAAGTATGTTTCCAGTGACTTAGAAGCTTATTTTAAAAATAAAGTGTGGTGTTTGTGGCAAAATGAGTGGTCTCAAACTAATTCCAATCTAAATAAAATCGAAAATAATGTGTCTCAGTGGTTTCCATCGTCGCTCAATAGACGAGAACAAATTGCGGTTGCGCGTTTACGCCTAGGACATACCAGATTAACGTACTCCTACCTTTTCACAAAGAAAAATCCACAAAATGTGATTAGTGTAATGTCCGATTAACAGTCATTCATTTTTTAACAATTTTTAGTAAATATGACCAAGAAAAACAGCGCTACAAGATCCCAAACGCTCTACTACAGGCTCTAGGTCAAAACTGTTCCTGTAACAATATAGTGAATTATCTTAGATCGATAAACATTTTGTACAATCTGTAATATTGTAGCTTTGTTTTTTATATTTTGTTCCGTCGCAAACCTTTTGGTGGATGCGACATCTTTTTCTAATAAAAAAAAATTGATAATTGGGACATGGTTTTGTATTATGTTGATAGTATAGTAATCTACTTATAACTTAAGAAAGACCCTATCTGTCATAAAGCAACACTACGTACGTGAGAAATATAAAAGGATAAGTTATAAGTTGAATGAGTTGCATGTGTATATTGACCTTAATTGTGATAATAGAATGGTTATGGTTGGCTCTGTTAAAATTAAGTAAAACGAAAAAGTTTATTGTGTCATCTTTACGAGTGATTAAGTTGTGGGATTTAATTTAATTCTTAATGGATTTGAGTGTCTTAAGATGTTCGTTGAACTATTATATGAAATGAACAAAATTTGATGGTTAGGACATGGTTTTATATTATGTTGATTGTATAGTACTCAACTTATAACTTAAAAAGGCCATATCTGTCATAAAGCAACACTAGGTACATAGAAAATGTAAAAGGATAAGTTATAAGTTGAATGAGTTAAGGGTATATACTGACCTTAATTTTAAAAAGAACTGTTTGATGATGGTTATGTTAAAATTGAGGTAAAAAAGAAGAGACTTATGGTGTTTTTTGAGAAAATAGTGGAAGGATAAAATGAGAACTGAGGGGTTTGTTTGAAAGGGATGCTGAGTAGACTAAAATTTTTGGGGGTGCCGACAAGAAACATGGACAACATTAGGTATAGGGGCCGGACTTGAAGTTTGGGTTGAATGGAGAGAAGAGGGAAAGATAGAGATATGATGTGTTGAAATAAAAGTTTTTGGAGTGGACTAAAGAAGATGAGTGAGGTTAAACGAATAGTTATAATTGTAGATTTTAATTGTAGAAGTAAATTATAAAGGTGAAGATTATGAGAATAGTTGGCGATAGAGAGGGACGAAGTCTGATTGAAAGAGTACATGACGATTGACGCAATTTGGGCTTTTTTGTTTTTCTTTAAGAATTTCAAGGTCTTCATATAAGTCTAATTTAAGAAAATTTTTTTGGGGGATATTGTGGATAAGTGAAACGTCTTCTGGGATATTGAGGGTATGGTTGTGTTCTTTGAGATGTTGAGAGAAAGTGGAAGTATTTTCTCTTTTTGTGTGTTCTAGAAAACATGTGGATAGTAATCTGCATATAGGTAGAATATACAAGAACATGGAAAAACTGATAGTCGAGGGTAGAGTTGAAGGAAAGAGACACAGGGGAGATTCTCCAAGCCGTTGGGTAGATCAAACAAAAACATTGATTAACCAAGGGTTACATGAAGCACAACAACTAGCCCAGGACAGAGAAGGATGAAGGGAAATCGTAAAAAAACTGTGAAGGCCTGATGGTGTCACCATATTCCAGAAGGGATTAAGGTTTAACTAACTGTACTCTTAACCGACCATTTCCTATCACCGACCTCAATGAATTTTTTCAGTATTAGATGCATTATGAAAAGTCTTTATGACTACTGAAAATTTCAACAGTTTTCTTTTATAAACCATAGATATGGCAATATTACAACTATAAGCCAGTCTCTGACTAATGCCAAATTTGACAAATTTTAAGAGAATTCGCAGTGGTGTTGCAAGACTCCGTAAGGCAGGTTCTAGAAAGCATTGTGCACGTATGTTGGCATTATTAAGCATTTATTAATATATCAAGATTAGTATTGCAATTTTATAACAAAAAATTGCACAAAACCACTATTTTTTAAGGATTTAATGTATTCGTTGGTTAATTATTTTCACCAGTTAAAATATTTTACTGACCGGGCGTTCAGAATAACTGGAATGTAGTCATTGAATATTGTGAAATTTTTAATATATTTTAGCACACAATTATTCAAAACATATTTTTTTCTTAAAGGTTAAAAAACCAAAGTTTCACTTAAGCATTTACCGACCAACTAGATTTTAATTTCTAATTGAAAGAAGTAATATGAAAATAATTGAACAAAAATGTATTTTTTGGAAGTATTACTTTCAAATAGAATAAATTAAGTGTCATATTTCCAAAAGTCTGTTTTTGAACAGGAAACGATAATCATATACATGGTACTTTATGGTTTTAAAAGTAAATCAAATATATGAATTTTAAAAGAGTCAAAAGTAGTCTCCTAAAATAATATTTTTTTCACGATCGGTAATAGGATACAAGAAATATACATTGTGACCTGTTACCGTCCGAGAATATTATAAACGTTTTCTTTCCAGATTTAAGAAAAACTTTAAGGTATGTCTGAAAAACAAAAAAAAAATATACCAATGAAATTCTTCAACATATGGATTCAATTTTAGACGAAATGTCGATTAAAAAAGCATCTAGAGAATTTAAAATTCCAAAAAGCACACTGGTTGATAAAATTCATAACAAATATAAAGAAGGTGCTGCAAGTGGGGCCCACTGTGTCCTGACTGCAATTGAAGAACGAAACATAGTCAATCGGATTATACATTTAGAAACTGTTGGTTTTCCTGTAACAGAAATCAACTGCTACGTTGTGTTGTAAAACTATTTTGCCATCTAGAAAAGCAAATAAATTTAAAAAGACGGAATTCCAAGTCGTCATTGGTACGAAAATTTCTTCGCCAGGCATTCAGAGCTCTCTTATAAAGTATGTCAACATCTGACCAAACCTTGGGCAACTATAACAGAAATAATTGTAAGAGATAGAGTTTCAGACTATTTAAAAACAAGTAATTTAGAAGAGGTTCTATCAGACTCAAAAAGAAATTTTAATTGCGATGAATCAGCTTGTTCTCTTTCATCCAAAGAAAAGTGTGTAATCGTAAAAAAATGTTTGAAAACAGTTTATACCAGAATTGCTAATGACGAGAGTGAATGCCCTACGGTACTCGTGACAATTTCCTTCTGACAACCTAAAAGTTATGAAACCTACTGTTCTCTTTCCCCATAAAAGAGTACAAGCCAGTATTCATTTTAAAATGACTCTGGGCTGGAGTATTGGCTATTCAGACTCCGGGTGGATGACTGGAGAATGTTTTTATGAATTAATTACGAATGTATTCTATAAAAAATGTATTGTTTCAAAGGACGTTCCTTTACCTTTTTTGCTTTTTCTAGATGGCCATTCTTTACATTTAACGCTTTATCTAACTGAGTTCTGCAAAATCAAAGATTATGTAATACTAATTGCTCCTCTACCTTACTATACATATCTATTGTAACCACTAGATGTTCCTATTTTTAGGTCTCTTAAACTTTCCTGGAAAAAACAGGATCCATAATTGGCATATTGAGAATAATGGCAAAAAACTTGTATTTTGTAGAGGGTCTGGACAAATGATTAGGTATAGGGTTACCAAGGATACAGTAAGAAATGCATTTAGAACTTGTGGAGTGTTTCCATATAATCAGAATATCTTTGACTACACCGAACTAATTGCTCAAGTGGAGTCAAAAACGCAAGAAGAAATAGCAGATGTGAAATTGAAAAACGAATTGACAGACAACAATTTATAATTGTGGCGATATTTGAAAAGGAAGTCTCTCAAACAAAGGCTTATTCTATTCTTCGAGAAAAGTTAAAAACGAAACATCGATTTAGATAGTTCAAGTACAAGAGCAAACCATGCTGGTACAACCTGATGGTACTTTAGTGCAGGAAGCAGAATGTCAAAAGTCTATTGTTTACATAATACTCTGTTTTCAGTAACTAAAATAAGGAGTTTCTTTTAGCAACGATTGAGCTTACATTCTTGGAGCAGAATAATGCAACACCAGAAGAAAAAACTATTACAGATGAACTTTTAGAAAAAAAAAACAGCACCGGAGACGCCCTTGAAAAATATTCCTGTAACTGAAACAAGTGGCTCTCTTTAAGCAAACATTGAGCTTTCTTTCTTGGAGCAGCATAATACTACCCCAAAAGAAAACACTATTGAAGATAAACTTTCAGAAAAGAAAAAATCTACACTGGAGACGCTCTCAGAAAATATTCCCCCTCTTCTTAAAAATGTTGCAACCCCTTTTAAAAAAAGCTTTGTTCTGGCCTGAAAAAAATTATAATGAAACGAATAAAAAAGTAGAGAAAAAAATTACACCTACAGTAGCTACATCGAAAGAATTTTTAGAATACCAACGGAAAATCGAAGAAGAAAAAAAAGAAGAAAAACTCATTGAAGAATAAGAAAATAAAGATGATTTTGAAATCAAATACAAACAAAAAGAAAACAATCAAATGTGGTAAAAGAAGAACATATTTTTCCTCGTGAAAAGACATCAAAAAATAAATTTAGTATTTTTGAAGGAGAATATGCTGTGATTATTACGTATGAAGGAGAGTACTTTCCTGGGGTAACTCTTGGCTTTGACGGTACGGGATTAAGAATTAAGACTATGATAAAAAGTGGTTTCAGAAAATAAAATATTTTCAAAAATTAATGTTCCAAAGCCCGTGAATAAAAAAGGCATCTATGCAATTCCGGAGATAATTGTAATAAAAAAAAATAATAACAAAAAAAATAAAATTATTTCATACCAAAGTTGAATCAATTATACATGCCCAATATATTATGTAATTTTTTATTTGTTCTATTATGAATTTAGGTTTTTAAAAATTTTAAAAGCTTTAACTGCGTTTGTTTTTTCAATTGAGATAGTAGATATAAATATTTTTAAATAAGAATAAGGTTGTTGATAGAACTGAAATGTCTGGTAATTAGGTGCTTGTACTTTTTCTATATTACTAGCTAAATCCAATGGATTAAAACTTATCTTTAAAAATTATGCAAAGAAAAATAAAAAGGTATTCTTCTTATTGACGTCTGAAAGACGTCTTTGCTGTATTTATTCACTATGAAAATGCCTTTGATTGAGTACAGCATCACAAATAAATTACAATATTAAAACATAAATGAGTTGATAGTCAAGACATACGATTCATAGAAAAGTTATACTGGCGTCAAACAGCGACAGCTTGCATAAACGGAAAATCAACAGAAATATGTAAAATACAAAGAGGTGTCAGACAGGGTTGTAGAATATCCCCACTGTTATTTAATTTATATTCAGATAGAATATTTAAAGAAGCGCTGCATAATTTGAAATGGGGCGTGAAAGTTAATGGAATTCTGATAAATACAATCAGATATGCAGACGATACAGTTATTTTAAGTGATGACATGAATGGACTACAATGCCTTTTAAATGCCATTGATACAGTGGGAAGAGAGTTTGGCCTAAACATAAACTGTTCAAAAACAAAACACATGGTGTTTAGCCGTTTAGCACATCAAGATGCACGATTATATGTTGATGGTCATATAATTCAAAGAGTGTCCAGTTTTAATTATCTTGGTTGCCATATTACTGAACAACTAGATCCAGATCAAGAGATCAAATGTAGAATCGAGATAGCCCGCACGACATTTTAAAAATGAGGTCATTCTTCTGTAATGATAACTTGCAAATTCAACTTCGAAAGCGCATGGTTAAATGCTACATTTGGTCAGTCCTGTTATACGGTTTCGAAGCATGGACATTAAAAATATCCACCATTAATCGTCTGGAGGCCTTTGAAATGTGGCTGCACAGACGTATACTAAAAATTCCATGGACGGCTATGCTGACAAATGTGGCAGTCCTTGAGAGAGCAAATGCTGCTCGCGAGCTGCTTGATAACATCAAATGTAGAAAGATGGCCTATTTTGGACACGTAGTAAGAGGAGACCGATATAATTCTTCAACTTATTATGATGGGTAAAATCGAAGGACGCAGAGGAATTGATAGAAAGCAGGCCTCTTGGTTGAAGAATATCAGGGAGTGGACAGGAATAAGGAAAGCTGAGCAACTCTTTAGAATAGCTCGAGACAGAGACAGTTTCGCCATGTTAATGGCCAACGTCAAGGGGACTTGATAGGGCACGTTAAGAAGAAGATTCTTCTTATTATTGAATCAGCTTATACGAAAAACATTAAGTGGTCGGTAAAAAGTCCAGTTACCTTCGGGAAAATATTCTTTACGATCTGCTTTTGGACAGATCCCTCTTGGACTAATGTACTATTATATATATATATATATATATATATATATATATATATATATATATATATACAGTGTAGGAAAAATTTTATGGTCGGTATGGACCTTACGTGAGATGGAGTGAGAAACAGCTGTTTAGAAAAAGAGAGGTATATTAGGTCCGCCCTTTATATCGCCAAACATGCATGCCTGGAAAGGGGAAGTTCAACGTTGCCAAACTTATTGGATTTATTTGACCTGTTGTTTTTTTTTGCATTTGAACAATGTTCTAAGATAATCCAATTTGGGCGAAATTGATTTAAATGGCAGCTTACTGTTTTTTTTATTGGGAATATGCCACAAGTTTACTTTACAATAAGTGTAATATAACATTTTGATTTCCACTTTGGAAATCGTTTTATATACCTAAATAAAATTTATTAATGTTTCGTATTTTAAGTACGATTTCCGAATTAAAAATCTAAACATCAAAATAAGCTTATTTTAAAGTCACATTGTGCCTTATTCCCAATATGAAATAATAAACTGCATACAATAACACCACATTAAAAAATATTCACACACAATAATTTATTTGGCAACGTCGTCCGTCTGGTCAGAACACCGAGTAACGGGTAGTAGAGGTGGGTCGTGGTAATTTTATCGTTAAGAGCGTAAGAGCGATTAATATTTTTTAAATGCATTCATTTTTTTCGAATCCTGATAAAACTAATAAATATTCTTGAAAAATTTAAACGCAGAATGAACCAATACATTATTACCGAGGGCCAAAAGTCCCTGAAAACTTCTATAATGTTTATTTTAATAAGTTATAAGGGCGAAAAAAAAATTAGTGTGATTTTTAATTTCAAATATCTCATTCAAAAAACTTTTTGTTTATTCTAAGGGACTTTCGGCCCTCGGTAATAATGTAATCTTTTATTCTGCATTTAAATTTTTCAAAAATATTTGTTAGTTTTCTCAGGATTCCAAAAAAAAATGAATGAATTTAAAAATTTAAATTTTTGTAAACAAGTAACTATGATTGTTTAAAAGTAGTTTCAAGTAAGAGAGTACCTACATAAACAAACATAATGGCTATTATCGTTTATGTGTATATTTATTGAAGTGAAAGAAACTAATGATATATTTATTATAACTTGAAAAATAAACTAAACAATACAAATAGTAAATCGTACTTACATTTACATTACACGTTATTATTAAATCGCGAATAGTCTAAATTGACATTAAAAAACATAAGTTTTTCTACTATACCTACTTCTTATTAACCGTCTTCTTTTTTTATTTCAAATTAAACCAGATTTTGAACATGTGTTCACATTTACAATACTGTATGAATATAGGGGTTAAGTTAGGATATACATGGCGATGGTTTTTCCACCGTTGTAATGGACTCTCGATACAGGTGTACGTGTAGATGAGCCATCTCCAATTAATTGATCAAATATACACCATGGATTTAAGTCATCTTTATTGGTTTCTTTTTCTTGTACTGGTTGATTTTCAATAGTACAATCTTCTTGTTCGTTAATTATAGAAGTAACCAGCTTCTTAACTTTTTCTTTTATTTTTTTATCTTCATTTTTATCAGAAAAACCCTGCACTTTAAATGGTGAATCCATAAATGTACATAATGACAATATGCCACTCTGTTCTATCCCTTTAAATATTTTTGCTAAACCCGATATTAGTAATTGTACTACGTCGGATACTATGGATGTAAGGTTACCGTTTGCTAAAATTTTCTTGCAAGATTCTTGCAGGCCGCGTACCATAACAATCACTGAACTACCCTTCAAGTATTTTTGGTCACTCATTGTACTTGTTATTTCTTTAAACGGCCGTAAAATTTGGGAAAGCTGAGAACAAATAATCCAGTGTTTTTTATTTAGATTTGGTCTAAGTCTAAGTCTGTATTATTTAATACCGATGTGGAACGGAAATACACGCCAGTACACCGAAAATATCAAAATACAGAGAGGAGTCCGCCAGGGTTGCGTGCTGTCCCCACTACTTTTCAATGTCTACAGTGATCGGTATTTTAAGAAGCGCTCTCTGACTCAATAGAAGGTATATCTATCAATGGAGAAGTTTTGAATAACTTACGTTTTGCAGACGATACAGTAATAATTACGGATAACAACAATGATTTACAGAACCTAATGCAACGCCTTAATGAACGCTGTCATGAGTACGGACTGAAGATAAATTTAAAGAAAACTAAATGCATGATCATGACTAAATCTGCACAAATATCCAATTGACTATTGAAGATACTGCAATTAAGAGTGTTAATAACTATAAATACTTAGGAACATGGATAACATCAGATGTAGACCAAATCAAAGAAATTAAGACACGTATTGAAATAGCACGTACATCATTTATTAAACTTAAAAAGTTTCTTTGTTGTCGGGATATAAGGTTAGAACTACGCCTGAGAATGCTTCGATGTTACGTGTTCTCTACTCTTCTTTATGGTCTGAAAGCTTGGACACTAAAACAAGTTCATCTGAATAAGTTGGCCGCCTTTGAATTTTGGTGTTACAGAAGAATCCTACGAATATCATGGATTCAAAAAATGTCAAACATTGAAGTAACTAGAAGGATAGGAAATGAGGCAGAAATAATATTAACTATTAAAAGACGAAAACTTGAGTACTTGGGACATGTGATGAGAGGGCAAAAATACGCATTATTACAACTTATTATGCAGGGCAAAATCCGAGAAAAGCGAAATGTGGGAAGACGAAGAATATCCTGGCTTAAGAACTTAAGGGAATGGTTTGAATGCAGTAGTGCAGACCTTTTTAGAGCGGCAGTCAACAGAGTCGGCATAGCCATGATGATTTCCAACCTTCGATAGAAGATGGAACTTAAAGAAGAAGAAGTGAAACGGATTGCCTCTTCTAACTCAGTCATTCTTTTTAACCTGTAATAGGTGAAGTTCTACCTAGTTTCCACGTCTTGGATTGGCCGTTTGGGAACTTTGTTATGTTGTAATTAAGCCTTTCTGAAGATAAGGTACTTTTTTTAATGTTTTTTGCAGAATTGTCGAAAAAAGGACTTTTTATTTTATCTATTATCAAATCAGTTTTGACATAACATTCCTGAAGTAATGAATCTAACAGTTTTTCTTGTTGGCGGTTTATATCCAGGAATCCACCCTGCAAACTTTTTAAAAGCTGGTTCTTCACCTATAGAAAACGGATGAAACGAGTCTTTGCATAAGTTTAGTAAATCAATAAGTTTAGTCAAGAAAAAGAAACTGATAAAGATGACTTAAGTCCATTGTGTATTTTTGATGAATTAATTGGACATGACTCATCTAAACATACAACTGTATCGAGAGATATACAAGAAGTCGACATGTATTTGTCTAATAATATATTACCCACAATAAATTTCGAACGGAGATTGGAACTGTCCATTACCGTGGTGGAAAAACCATCGCCATGTATATCCTAACTTAGCCACTATATTCATAAAATATTGTAGAATTGTAACAAAATCTTTTCCTTGTGAACACATGTTTAAAATCTGGTTTAATTTTAAATAAAAGAAGAACACAGTTAACAAGAAAAGTAGAAAAACTTGTTTTTAAATGTCAATTTAGACGGTTCGCGATTTAATAATAACGTGTAATGTAAATGTAAGTACGATTTAATGTAAATGTAAGTACTATTTGTATTGTTTAATTTATTTTTCAAGTTATAATAAATATATCCTTCGTTAGGTTCTTTCACTTCAATACTTATACACATAAACGATAATAGCCAATATGTTTGTGTACTCGCTAATTTGAATCAACTAGTTACAGTTTACGAAAAACGGTTCCGATAAAAATTTAAAAAACGGGAGGACCCACCTCTAGTTTTTTAGGTATATTAGGATCGGAACCAGAGAATATGTAAAATATCTCTGATCGGAACTATTCGTCTCACTAATGGCCAATAGGTGTTAAAAATATTTGAGGAGGGGAGACCAAGGGGAAATATGATTGTTATCTTTGTCTATTCGCTGAAAATATGATTTTATATCTGCGTTAGATATCCTGTTAAATTTTACCATACCGACCATAAAATTTTTCCTACACTGTATATATATATATATATATATATACATATATATATATATATATATATATATATATATATATATATATTATATATATATATATATATATATATATTGTGGCTAAACACCCCGTACGGGTTATGCCGCTTAAGCTCTCTAGATCTATTTTACGAGGTAGATCAGTCCTCATTTTTTTTATTTAATTTTTCTTGATATTTTTCTCCACTGTTTCCTATCTCTGGTTTTTTCTCTCCATTGTCGTACGCCCGCCCTGTTGAGATCGTTTGTTAATTCTTGTAGCCATGTAGATCTTGGTCTTCCACGTCTTCGTTTACCAGCTGGTGTCCATTCCAATATTGAGAATATTGTCGTAGTTTAATGTACTATTAAAAAATTTAAATATTCATAAAGCTATAAAATATCTTGTTTATCTTGTGAGCATTTTACATACATACTATTAAAATATATATAACATGCTACTAATATCAAATAAAGTGTGTAGAGACTTTAGTTATAAATCAATTTTATAACACAGCCATCCGTAACTTTTAATAAATTGCATTTGCTAATAATTGGTATTGTCTTTATGTAAATTTTCTCCACTTAATTCATTATGAGATACATCCACGTTTCACCGAAATAAAATTATCCAACTTTCAACATAACAAACACATATATGAACAGACAGATATTCGCAGAACAGGTGGATGACATGTCTAGTTATTTCCTGACGAACTTGAAAATTAACATTAGCATTTCAAAGGCAAAGCACTGTACATGCAACGAGATTGTTTGTTTGAGAATCTCAAAATAACATTTATTAGAAGCCACACTGAAAGGGAATATGTAAGCAATCCCTGGGGTTCTTTGGATTTTTATGCCTGGAATGATTTTTCCCGCCACGAGCTCCCAGAGACGAAAGGTGAAAAAGGAATATAAAAGAGTCTTATTTTTCGTTTTGAGGTCGCTCGCGAGATATTCAGATGAGATTTGAATTTTTTTAATAAGTGTAAGAAAAAATCGTTTCTAGAAGAATATGTTTATATGATATTTTAGAAAAATAAGCTAAATTCTCATTTACATAGCTACACTAATAAAACATATTTCTCCTTTTGATATTTACACAAAATTATTACTTTTCGATACTTGCTATGAAAAACATTGTAGATCACTTTTGGTTGGTGGACTTATTTTTGACTTTGACTTCTGTATATTTTATTATATTACCCATTTTCTAAAATGTTTATACCTTTTTCCTTAAGATTTCAATACCTTACTATTTATACAGGGTGAGTCATGAGGAATTTTACATACTTCTACCATATGTAGAGTCCCTCAGGGAGCATATCATGTGGCCACTAAAAAATGTCAACTCCTCTTCTTTATTAATTAACAGGGTGATTTGTGTAATTGACCATTTATTTCATTTTACTGTAGTGTTTATACGGATCATTTGATTTTTTTTATTTTTGCATGATACAGTACACTACTATCAAGCATTCGACTGGTATTAGCTAAACTAAAAAATTCCAGGACTGGCTTTGGAAAAATTAATTTAGGGATTCGTATTAAATATTACACCCTGTGTATATTTTTTTTTAAAATGCAATAAGTGATTTTCAAACTACATAAATAGCCAATGAAAACGACATACGCGAAAATGTTGTCGCACTTTTATTAAATTTTTAGTGAACGATCAAATCTTACCAAAAATAGAACAACCATAATGAAGTATCAAATTATAAGGTATTAAATTAAACAAATCTTATAGATTTTAAACATTTTAATTAAAATGAGTTCCTACAACATAATCTAATACGTAGAAAATTAACATCTTTACTGTCACTTTGTATTATCTCTACGATAGAATCAATTGTTTTTCAATTTAAATTTTTACTCATAGATCGTATTGGGGCATTATTTTCGATAAACAATAAATTAAATTGATTAAAAAGTAAAACTTCTTGTACGTGTTAGTTTTTGTTGATTGTAAATAATTAAAATTTTATGTCAAATAATAATATATTGCATCAACTGTACTAAATAAAAATAAATCTAAAAAAGTTTAAAATGAAGGTTGACGTTGACCGTTTGACGTTTCTTGATATTTTATACCCATTGTCAATATTGTCATTATCAATTGTTATTTATGTGTACAAGTATACATATTTCTTGTGTCATATCTACGTTAAGTACATTGTGTTAGTTTTGGTAGAGCTTTTGTTACTTCCGTTCAAAATGCCACATCAGTTTTTGACCACAGAATATACAGACATAATATTTGTTTATGGATTATGTAATGGGAATGGTAGGGCTGCTAGTAAAAAATATCGCAGGAGATTTCCTAATCGTCGAACTCCCAGTCATCCAACATTTGGGTCAGTTTTTAATTATTTACTAGAAAATGGCACTTTTCCTAGTGAAACAACAGAGCGACATGTAGATGAAGAGCAGGAAGATAACATTATGGACGCCCTTACTATGAACCCTACAATAAGCACTAGACAAGTAAGTCGAAAACTCAATGTTACTCAATCAAAAGTAAGTAGAGTCTTACAAAAGAATAATCTATACCCATATCACATTCAAATGGTTAAGCGACTACATGCTGGAGTCGAATGTGAATAATCAACCAACGCTATACAGGACACTATTTACAAATAAAGCCCAATTTACCAGAGATGAGATAAATAATTTACGAAATTCAACATGTGTGGGCAGAAGAAAATCCCCATGCTATTCGAGAACGTCGTTTTCAGTTAAGGTTTTCGGTTAACCTGTGGATTGGTGTCATAAATAACCAATTAGTAGGTCCTCACTTTTTTGATGGTCCTTTAACAGGGCAGGTCTATTTGAACTTTCTACAAAATATTTTACCGAATTTGCTTGCCAACGCGAACGTTGCTGTCAGAGGGATGTATTTTCAGCATGATGGGGCACCCCCACACTTTTTACTGGCAGTCAGACAACATCTCAATAATGTTTATGGCAACAGGTGGATAGGACGTGCAGGTCCTATTTCGTGGCCTTCAAGATCCCCTGATTTCAATCCCGTTGATTACCATATTTGGGAACGATTGAAGCAACTAGTTTACGCAGTGAATATTAATAAACGACAATAATTAATTGATATAATTATACATTGTTGTAATACTATTAGAAACGAACCCCAGAGTATCCGTAATTCAATACGTCAATTAACAATTCGGCAACAAAAATGTGTACAGGCTGCAGGGTTCCATTTCCAAAATCTATTTTAAATTATTTTTATTTTGTTACCATTATTGTATCTTTTCCAGTTCTAATTTATGGGTTTATCATAACTATGTACATATTTTAGTTTTTTTTTTTAAATTGTTCTTCGTTATTGTTAGTTGTTACTGTTTTTTGTTGTGCAGTGACTCAGTTTATCATTTTAATTAAAATGTTTAAAATTTATAACATTTGTTTAAATTAATCACCTTATAATTTGATACTTCATTATGGTTGTTCTATTTTTGGTACGATTTGATCGTTCACTAAAAATTGAATAAAAGTGCGACGACATTGTCGCATATGTCGTTTTCATTGGCTGTTATGTAGTTTGAAAATCACTTATTGCATTTTAAAAAAATATATATACAGGGTGTGATATTTAATACGAATCCCTAAATTAATTTTTCCAAAGCCAGTCCTATAATTTTTTAGTTTAGCTAATACCAGTCGAATGTTTGATAGTAGTATAGTGTATCATCCAAAAATTAAAAAAAATCAAATGAGCAGTATAAACATTACAGTAAAATGAAATAAATGGTCAATTACACAAATCACCCTGTTAATTAATAAAGAAGAGGAGTTGACATTTTTTAGTGGCCACATGATATGCTCCCTGAGGGCCTCTACATGTGGTAGAAGTATGTAAAGTTCCTCATGACTCACCCTGTATAGTTAAATTAATTGTACCAATACTTTAATCGAGTTACAATGCCAAAACTGGTGAACAGTGATATATGAAGAAAATAGGCGTTATTGCCCAGCAAAACCCGAAAATCACAATACGGAATCAAGAATATTAAATGAAGAATCTTAAAAATTACCATAAATTAGTAACAAGTAAGTTAAATATGCTTTCAAACCAAAAAATCTCTCCCAAAAAAAAGAATGATTACAGCTGAAGGTTAAACCAATTTGGAAGCAAATAAAGTTTTAATGAACATGTGGCTCTTTGAGGGTGCTATTCCAACATCTAGACAAAATGCAGGGGTACTCTTAGTACACAAGAAAGGAGGCAAACACAAACTTGAAAATTACTGACCAATAAGCCTATTACCACATCCGTACAAACTACCAAAATAATCACCAACAGACTATCAAATAAGTTAGATGATTACCAGCTTGTTGATTAAAAGGGATTGCGCAAAGATAATACCATACCATTACACAGAAATTTTCTTCTTAGGATGCCTGTCTGTTCCGAACGTTGGCGATCATTCTGGCTATAATGACTTTGTTAGTTACCATACGGAATAGCTGTGTTGAGATATTTCTAAACCATGCAATTTCTACCTAGATTATATGTCCCAAGTACTTCGGTCCTTCACGATGTTAACCAAATCCGCAGTTGTGTTCATCCTTCGCAATACTTGTTCATTGGTGACAGATAGAATACTCACAGAGAATGCGGACACTAAAAAAGTGTAAAAAAAGACAACGAACCTCTTTATTTGGCATTTGCGGAATACAATAATGCCTAACGCAGACAACAAAATAAAAGTAAAAGTAGATGTATGTACTAACTGACGCTATTGAAGATGGCAATGAAGTAGGACAGTAAGACTCCCTGATGCTCTATTGTTTAACCTAATTATAAATGAAATAATAAAAAAAGTCTTCTTCTTTGTTTGGTGCCTATCCTCTGTGGATGTTGGCAATCACATTGGTCTATACAACTTTGTTGATGGCTGCTCTAGATGTATGGTAGTCATTACTATCCACTGTCTGATGTTCTTCAACAACGATGTTCTTCTGCGCCCTTGAGATCTTTTGCTTCTATCTTGCCTTGTAAAATTAGTTAAATTAGTTGATGCTTCTCACTGCGCATCACATGCCCTAAGTATGTCATCTTCCTGAATTTCAAGATACGCATAATTTACAGATCTTTATTCATACGTTGGATCACGGTGTTGTTTGTAACATAACGGATACCTATAGGAAATTCTGAGCATGCAGCGGTAGCACCACATTTTGAAGGCTTCTAATCGTTTGTTAATATAAAAGTTCTGAAGCTATTTTCTTGTGGCATCTTAAATTAATTACTATTTAACTGGGAATAAGCCACAATTAAAGATAAAAATACGTTTATAGACGTTTCAATTTCCACTTCGGAAATCGTTTTTTGTTACGTAGTGAAAATTTCTTCTAATATTTAATTTCATCTGACTCATTTATATTGACAATTCAGACATACATTATGAATTTTAAAGTAGACGACTTTAAAATGATATTGCCAATATTGTTGAGTTGCGCTCCTAGGACGACTTTACTTATAAGATAGTTCATTCGATTACATGAAATCAACTTTAACTTGAGAATATTCGTCAGAAAAAATCATAGCATATAATTCGTCTTTAAAAAGACAAACACATGACATGATGACAGTAAAATTATTCTCCTGTTAGTGATTCCATAGTAAATTATGAGGGAAAAAAACAGGAAAAAACCTCATAATACTATTCCGACATGGTAAGTATTTGTTCGTGTATTTAGTTTACCTTCAATAAACACCAAAATTCTGATTTTATATGTTTCGTTATTTAAAAAACATAAATGATATATCCTCTATATGTTACTGACTTACTAATACTGGTATTTTCTTATTAATATTAAGAAAAATCAAAGAAGCGCCTCTAATTATGCTAAATGAGGCCAATTGTGTCGCAAATTCCTCGGCAGAATGTAGTAGGATCCGGTGACCAATATTGAAAGAGGAAGTTATTAATAAGAAAATACCAGTATTAGTAAGTCAGTAACATATAGAGGATACATCATTTATGTTTTTTAAATAACGAAACATATAAAATCAGAATTTTGTTGTTTATTAGGTTAAACTAAATGCACGAACAAATACTTACCATGTCGGATAGTATTATGAGGTTTTTTCCTGGTTTTTCCCTCATAATTTACTATGGAATCACTAACAGGAGAATTTTACTGTCATCATGTCATGTGTTTGTCTTTTTAAAGACGAATTGTATGCTATGATTTTTTCTGACGGATATTCTCAAGTTAAAGGTGATTTCATGTAATCGAATGAACTATCTTATAAGTAAAGTCGTCCCAGGAGCGCAACTCAACAATATTGGCAATATCATTTTAAAGTCGTCTACTTTAAAATGCATAATGTATGTCTGAATTGTCAATATAAATGAGTTACATAAAATTAAATTATTAGAAGAATTTTTCACTATGTAACAAAAAACAAAATTTGTTTAATTTACTGTTTGTATTTTGAGAACGATTTCCGAGGTTGGAAATTGAAACGTCAATAAACGTATTTTATCTTTAATTGTGGCTTATTCCCAGTTAAATAGTAATTAATTCATATAAAAGGGTTCATAGGGTATGGGTATAAAAGGGACATAGCATCTCAAGATTCGTGTTCTTATATCAATGTTCAGGTGCATATTACATCAAATCTTCTTGAGGCAATTGAACACAGCTTTCGCCTTTTCTTTACGACATCTAATTTCCTGTGATTGGTCCCGTTCCTTATTTAGACTGCATCCAAAATGTTAATTTGTCTAGTATTTTCAAGGGTTTATTATTAGCTGTAAATTGGTGCTGTATTACATCGTTTTTACTTACTACAATAATTTTGATCTTTGATAATATATATATATATATATTATAATATATATATATATATATATATATACGCTGTATTTAGAGCTCCTTTTGGGTAGGATCATAAAGAGTCTCACGGACGCAGCGTTATCTCTTGCCGTACTGCTAGTACAGAATCATCTAGAATTTTAAACTGTTGCGTTAGCCTTTTTGTTTTCTGTACACCGAGCTGACACATCCACTGAACCACTCGCAATGAACCGAATGAGAACCGGCCGCCCAGCCCGCTTGGCTATCTGACCGACATTTTGGTCTTCTTACAGTTTAATTTTATGACGTATCTATCACAGTCTTCCTTTACACGGTCTATTACTGTTTGCAGATCCTCCGCATAATTATCAATCAAAACCGTACCGTCCGCAAATTTTAAATTACTTATAATTTCACCATTGATTTTTATACCTTCTCTTAAACCATCAATAGCTTCCCTGAACAGCATAAAAAGTAAGAACTAAAAATGGATACCAAATAAATGAAAAACAACTTTGCAATTTCATATAAATGTCGCAAAATTTAACATGGTAATTTTCAATCAAAAAAGACAAAACGCATGGTTATAACAATAAATTTACTAAATTGTAAATTGGAGCTGGAAGGTCAGACCATAGAACAAGTGATGGGTATAGAACAAGGTAGAAAACATTAAGTACTGAGTAAAAAACAGAAGAGTTAAATGACACAATAATAGAAGTCGAATGACAACAAATAGAGTAGTAAGGACAGCAAAAGACAGTTCTTCAATAAAAAGACGATCAGACGACAATGATTAAACGACTACTTACCGATCGCACATTGAAAAACAGACAGTGTCTTGGCTACATAAAGAAAGAATAAGGCATTGGATTCCATAAAACTCTGGCCAGTATTAAAAGAAATGAATAACGCAAGTATTAAATTCGGGTATTAAATACATACAATTATATAAAATACTCGTTAAGTCTTACGTCTTAATCGCAAAGACAAATTAGTTGATATACTATGTTTTGATTACCAAAAAAACCTTTCACTGCAGCATATTGTCCAAGTATTCTATAAAAGCCAGTTACTCTGGCATTCTACGTCTTACAATCCTCTTCTTTCCATGGCTTGGATATGGTTTTTCATAATTCACTGAATCAGTGCGGTCAAATCGATCTTTCAATTTTTTAAATATATCTTTTCTAGGTTGCCGCCTATCTGGAAACCGTTCTTGATAAATTTTAGCTGATAGTAATGAATTTTTATTACATTATCCCAATATCCAGATCATATCTACCATTTCATTAGTAGTTAAATTCATTATTGCTAATTTAAATTGAATTAATTAGAGAATTACTAAATACTAATTGTTGCTAATTTACGGCGTACCCAAATACTTAATTAATAAACAATAATGTCAAACTGTCACTTTCTGACAAAACAATCATGGTCAACGCACACAGTACCCAAAAAATACTACAAATCCTAACCTTATCATTAACGCATTCAAAGAAATTATGGAGAAGTATCCAAATCACCACATAATATACACAGATGCATCAAAAACTGAAAGTGACCATTCTGTAGCCTTCACAAATAAAAATTACAAATATGCCATTAGAATTCCACAGCATTGCAGCATTTACACCGGAAGAAACCACAGCGATATTAGAAGCTATCAAAAAAATCCTCTTCAACGACTGAAAATAATATTTTAATCATCACAGATTCACTCAGCGCAATTCATGGAATTAATCAACTTTACCCTAGCCATCCTATTGCACAAAATATACGAAATGAACTTAATGCACTACACCATATAAATAAAAAGGTTACATTTATCTGGATACCTTCACACATTGGCATTAAAGGCAACGAGGAAGTTGATCAATTAGAATTAAAATCCATCAAAAATGAAAATGTTCCAGAAATTACTAAATATCCCCACACCGACCATAAACGACAGTCCATGAATCATATAATAAATTTATGGCAAGCAACTTGGGATGCAACAGACTCTAAGTTGAAAACAATAAAGCCTCGAGTAGACTCCAGCCTACCACAACAAGGAAAAAGAAGAGATCAAGTAATCGTAAATCGTCTTCGAATCGGTTACACAATACTAACACACCAACACCTTCTAAATAAAGAACCAGCTCCAATTTGTACCTACTGCTCTACTCAACTCACGGTGAAGCATCTGATAGTCGACTGTCCGCAGTTCCAACCTCAGAGAACATGCCGAGGAATTAGTGGAAACCTGAGAAGTGGGCTTACGACAAATATCTCGGATTTATTGCAGTTTCTTAAAGACATAAACATTTATAATAAACTTTAATTTAACAAACTGTACTACTGTGTATGTCTCCCCACTAATAACCCTTGGTGGTTGATGTGGGTTTTGTATATTTAAATAAAAAAAAATCATGGTCAACGCACTATAATTCTTCTTAAACTTGGAAAAATAAAAATATCTAGAAAACTGATAACTTTAGGTATAGGGAGTACTTTATAAAATTTGAAGTACGATATTAGTAATTTTCGATAGTGATATAAAATACAGAAGTTCTAATTAAAATTACCAAAAAAATAATGTACTTGCATTTTGACTTACCCTGTATTTGATTTAACGAAAATTATGAAAACGAATATGTTTTATAATTTTTAACAATTATTAAAAAACTATGGTTGTAACAGATTAATGTTCCTGTACTCCTTTTTAATTATACAGGTAGTTAAATTGTATACGATTTTCAGGTAATATTGGATATAACTTTTTAAATACCCGGTATAACATAATAAAACTTAACATTGTTGTAAGGTGGAAGTGAAGCAGATTTCAAATTTAAAGCAAAATACATAGTGTTTCCTTTAAAACAACATAAGTTTGGTTTGCCACCATCTTATGGAACACCCTGTAAAATTGTAACTAATTTTAAAATGTGGAGTTTAAAGCTGCCTACAATTTTTGTCAATAACTTTTTTTTTGTAATTTTTACTCTAACAGATCGACTGACACTAATCAATCACCCTGTATAATATAAGAATTTACACTTATTTGACTAAAAGCACCCGACGCCACTGTATAATTTTCATATTAGATTTAATATTTAAACCAAATATTTAAAACATAATTAATAAGTTATAAAGGTTCTTAGTTTAATATAGGTGCATATTCTGAAGCTCTCTGTATTTAATGTGTTCCCATTTATTCTTACTATATAAAGACCTACCTACCGTGAGTGAAGGTCGGAATTATAACCCGAACATTTTTCTTTCTAACAAGTATTAAGAATAAATGAAGACGAGAAAGCAGGGAAATCGATAGATAAAAGGTATCGAATGCTGAAACTGAAAAGAAGAACTCGTAGTAGTCACCTGGGCTGAAAACGGCGGCGTCCTTGGAGGCCCCTGGACACAACCGTCCTTGGCCTCATCGCCGTCGTCGATCCAAACACAACGAGGAGTCGCGTCTAGTGATCACGCTGTTGCCAGCTGTAGCGCTTGCTCTGAGCTCCAGAATCCATCCGAAGGTGGTGTTTACTCGTGCCATGCGTCCTGGACAGACGATTGATTACCGGAGGGTAAGGGGGGCCGAACAGGGTAGAGGAAGGGGGGCTTCCAGGGGCAGTGCTTCATTATTTATATCGCTATTGAGTTGGGGCTAGTAGCTACTAGTGGTTTATTAGTTCATGGGATATACGATGATATGTACGTGTGTGTATGTCAAATACAGGAGTGGATTATTTCTCGAGAGTTTCATGTTTACTCATATAGGGTGTAACAAATACAATAATTAACTGCAGCTGACCAGGCAGTTTATTTATTTCTGTTTATTTTATTTAATTATTTGCGACATTGTGCACTAGTTAGGTTATATTATGCTTGGATAAAATATGGCTTCTTCATGTAGTTACCGAAGTAGACCACCGAAAGGCCTCCTTGAACGCTTAAAGTTTAGATTTTGTAATCTATTTTTATAGTTTGTTGAGTTTTAACATTGCACAATAATAAAACAGATGATGGAAAATATTAACGAAGACATGTGCTGGCTTACATATTGAAACCTCAATACTCAGGGAGTATTGGATTTTATGAAGTGTAAGACTTCCAAATTCCAGAAGAACTGGAAGAGAGGTGATGAAAATACTAAAAATATGGCTAAGCTCAGAGGAACAAATTTAAATGGCCAAAGAGACACTAAATCTCAAGTGAGTGTTCGGGCTAGCTTCAATGCACTGGATTGTGGCTTTAAAGATATAAACAGATAGCAAGGATACTGAGCTAATGAGACAAGAAACGAAATGAGACCTGGTAATATCAAACGTGATACAACTAAAGAAGGTCACTGGGAATAAATTTATAGAAAGAGAACAATAAGAAGAGAAAAAGAAGGGCGCCAACTCAACGATAGTTGAGATTTTGAAGTAACAAATGATTGGAAACAAAAGATTCTGGAGATAATAACCTGAAATACAAAATACTGAATACTAATCTTGTTTTGCTATATTATATACTGGTTAGTAGAACTGAAAATAAAACTCAAAATAGTAACAATAAATATATTTATAAAAATGTGTTTATCGATATATATATATATATATATAATATATATATATATATATATATATATATATATATATGTATTAACAATTTATATATAATGCAAAACTAAATAACAGTGGTAGTGGGGGTAGTGGGTAGTGTAAAGATACAATAGGACCTAATAGCCCCTCAACAAGCGAATAGTCACTACCACTGGCCAAATAAAGTTTAAAATATTAGTAACACCAAGAATAGTCCGTATGATAGCCAAGGTCTTAACACTAAAGGTTAGTAATTTAAATTTAAATAGTTCTACTAAAATGAGATACTAATTACCGTATTGTAAAGATATCAAAAGTGATAAATCTGTTACAATTATATTAAATATATTACATCCAAAAAGTGAGTCTTCAATACGCCTTATACAATGTGTTAAAAACTACATGAAATTTATTTCCCTCCCCCAATATCAAAATTGTATTATCTCAAAATATATGGTATTACAAAATATTATATCAAAAAAAAGTGAGTTTGGTCAGTACTCTTGAAATCCTAGTTAAAATCCCAATTTATTTTCCTCCCCAATATCAAAATTAGATTATCACAAAGGTATTCACCTTATCATATGCATATGAAAAGTGTACAAAATAGACAGTAACAAAAAATTACACAGTCAAACAACTTATCTTTACAGCCCCATAAGTCCATAGGAAAATTCCTCTTGGCACGGTTACATCAGTTTGTGACTGTAAGGACAAAACCAGGGGAGTCTAATGTAGTCAAAACAAGGACTGGTCTATCTGGAGTGACGGCAAAATCCAGGAGAGATGCTAACTATCTAAGGATTCAAAATTACTAACTAATATCCTCGAGGGAATATTTTCAAGTGAAGTGACGGAATCTAAAAGAATTATCAGATTTACTTACTATTTTATTTAATACTTGTAGCAGCATAGATTGACTGCACCATAACAAAACATTACATTATGTCAACATGTCAGAATTTCGAAGTTACTTCGTAGACATGACAGGCTTGCGCCATGAAATGAACATGCGCAGAATACAGAAGGCTGTACCACATTTGTAGAACCTTTTATATTCCACCAAAAAAAGTTAGATAAACAGAGAACCAAAAAAAACTTAATGATAACGACATGGACTAAAACAGAATTTAAGTTTAACTATATAAAAATGAGCTTCTGTTCTTTGTAAGTAAATCAAGGAAATTTTATATTTAAATCAATTCGGAACTCAAAAAAAAATAAATCTCTAAAGAAATACTTAACTGCAATGATAAATTTGATTATATGATAAAGAGATAATACGTATGAAATTATTTACTTACATGGAGCCGCAGCACGCCAAAAAAAATCTTCCTTTTTATGTGGAACTCTTATAAATGAAACTTGATTTTTAAAATTTACTTATTATTATTTTTATTACTGAGATATGATTATTAAATTAGATATTATTTTATTCGTCCCAGATTATTTTACTGCTCCAATTCCGTCACTTTGAATTGACTGACGTGGCTGCGTAATACGAGTTTCTTTACCAAACTGACTGCTTTGCTTCAGCACAAAATCGATCAATCCTTTCAAAGCGCTTCCAGCGCGTGAGTGGAGAAATGTCGATTTAAACATCGACCGCTGGCGGATCATAAGAAATTTCGTGAGGGGTTAATCAGTAGCGAAAACGCTACAATATGAAGCAAAAATCTTAATTTTTAGATGGTCAAAAAAAACTTGCCTGCACTTTGCTTGCAAAAGCTCTGAGCCAAACATTTCAATAAATAGATATTATTTCATAAATCGAAGAATTACCTTCACCTTAATTTTTGGTGCCATTTGAGATTGTTAGGAAAAAGTACTATCAGTTTAAATATGATATATATGGATATATACGTAATATACAATTGGTGTAGGTATTTGTTTATCTAAATATATATCTTCATTATGTGTCACTAGTAGCTTTACTATCTGGTTTTTAAAAACTGTTACTGACATATTTTCTCCAGTTACAAACTTGTATAAAATATAAGAATTTACCACAAATATCGTTAATAAAACTTCAAAAACAACTTTCCTAAACCAAATGCTTTTCCTTGGAGGATTAAAGGATGCCCTAGCTGATCTGATAAATCAACTGCTACTTTGTCTTAATTATAGTCTAATAGTCTAATACCACTTTAGATTTAGGTTTAATTTACCAATAACATAATACTTATTTTATGTCATTTCCATATGGAATGAAGTGAAAGTGAAATGAATATAAATATTCCTTTTATCTCTCCAATTCGTGATAGGTATTCCATCCTCGTTTTCACCAGAAATCATTTCTCCTCTGTTCAGGTGAACATTTATTACTTCATTAGGCAAGCCTTTTTGATTTTTTCTAATTATTCATACTAAATACTAAATGCGTATTGAAATCTAGAATTTTTTCGGCCAATTGCAAACTTTTACATCAATTGCCAGTTAATGACATCCTTATTCGATGTAGAAGTCTTCAAGAAGATAAAGTACAATACGTTCTGGAGTGACCTGATTATTTTTTATTCCTTCATATATTTTTAAATTATATGTATATCCAAGATCAAAATACACCTTTAAAAACTGTACGCCATATTTACGCATATGTATTCTTTTGTAACATATAAATACTTAAAATTTGTTACTAAAATTTTTATTTGGAGCTTAAGTTTGTATAATTTATCAGATTGATTCGCCAACTACTTTTCAGCAAAATGTATTTTCCTCAACAAAATTTTGAATCTATTCCTTGCCATAACCTTCTTTATAAAATTATTAATACAATTTTCATTATTGCTTTAGCTTGCATACCAAACCCATTCATGCAAATAATTATTAATAAAATACCTAAAGACAAATCAAGCCAGATGCACAAGATGTGTAAAGGAGGAAAACCGGACTCTAAGAAGGCAATTTGAAGAACAGTAGTTAGAAAACATAGAATGGCTAAGAAATCAAAACAAAACTCGAAAGTTTTACAGAAATATCATCAAAATAAGTAAAGATTTTATTCCAAGACTAGGGAACCGATGAGTTGAATTTTTCGACGCAAAATTTAACGGTCATTATATCAAAGAAGTAAATAACCCCGTAGCAGATCAAAATGATTGGAATCTCTTCAACCCAAATGAGAGACCACCTACCACTAGAGAGGTTGCCCAAGCTATTAAAAAGCTTAAAAAATGATAACGCATGCAAAGTTCATGCCTTCTAGTACACAGAAGTATAACTTTTGCATATACTTTATACATGAAACTATTATAGAAGTATTAATCTACTTTCCTCTCAAACAGGACATGCCGCCAACGTCTCGTGTAGCACAGACAGCGAAATAAATTTTCTCTTGAAGGTAATTGGATAAAAAGATGTTTGTAAAAACCAAATATTTTATATTAAAATAAAAAGAATAAACGCATTTTAAAATTAACTGGTAGTTTCTGCTTCTTCTATTTATTTATGTGCCTTGTTAAAACAAGACAAACAGTAGCCAGGTTGACCAGGGCAATCGGAACAAAAAGTTATAATCCTACGAACTTTTTTATCTACTTCACGGTAACTTAAACCTGAAGATTTTAATACTTGACGACAACCTCTACATGGCTTTCGCCGTTTTCTTCCAGGTCCTTCAGGTTTGGTAAAAGTATGCACTCTTTTTTTTGGAAGTGGTTTTTCTTCAAGTGATTGTACTAAATTATATGCCAACTGACGTCTAAATTCTGTAATGCTCATTTTTGTTTTAGAGCACATATTGAATATAATTAAGCTATTAACAATAGCTGTTCCAAGTATCATCTCAAATACTACTTTTCTAAAAAAATGAATATTAAAAGAAAGAGATATTAAAATTAAAACCTATTTTATTTCTTACCGGTACCATTTCAAGCTTCGACGTAGCACTGTATGGTAGGATGACATCTGATCCGAATAGTCTACGCCTTTCTTTGCAGAGTTGTAATCAATTATACATTTCGGTTTCACAATTTCCTCTTTTTGCCTATTCTGGTTTCCTGTTGGAATCAACTTCTTACTATGGGCTGGTACACTTGAAATCATTAACACAGGTCTCTTATCCATCCACTTAATAATTCTTAGTCCATCTTTCTTTTTTCCAATAACTCTCTTCGCTTCATCTTTTTGGACTGGTTAAAAATAGGTGGTATTCCTTTTTTTGTTTCCTCTCAGAGTTCCACAGTACATCATATTTTCTGCTAACAATCTTTTAACAAGAGGAATTCCTGAATAAAAATTATCAGCAAATAATATTTTGCCAGCTTTATTTGTGATACACTGAAGTAATTTTAGAACAACTGCTTCAGAGTGTGCCACATTAACTGGTTGTTGTTCATTTTTCCCTGTGTAAATATTTATATTGAAAGTATAGCCTTCAGGTGAACAGAGTTTGTACAATTTCACTCCATATTTATGAGTCTTGTTAGGGATGTACTGACGAAAATGGAGTCTCCCTCTAAAAGGTACCATAGATTCATCTATAACGAGAATGTTGCCAGGCTCCATTATTCTTTGAAAATTTTGAATCAGCTTTGTAACTAAATTTTCTATTTTGTATAATCTATTAGTTGTATCAGATGTCTCATTATTTTCAAAATGAAGAAGTTTCAATAAAAGCAAAAAGCGGTCTCGACTTAAAACTTTTGCAATAAATTTATTATAAAAAATATCATCTTTAGACCAATATAAATTTATATGTGGTACCTGAGTGAGACCCATTGCGATTATTACCCCTAGGAAGGCTTTTATTTCAGTTTTGTTCGTGGCTGTCCATGAATTTAATCTGGATTTTCTTGAGTGTTGCATACTTAATTGTTGAACAGCATAATTGTTGGTTTCATTAACGATGATATCCAATATTTCATCTGTTATAAAATGATTAAAAACATCTATTGGTTTCTGTACTGCACGTGGTTCAATATCAACTAATGTATTCTTTCTTACTACAAAATCGTCACCATCTACATCTTCTTCTAAATCGCACCATTCAGCACTACCACTACTCTCAACACTCTGTTCATTATTATCAGATAGAACTTGCACATATGTTGTAGTAATAATTTCGCCATCACTATCAATAGACGCATTTAAATCGGAGGATGATGAAGATTTAGGTAAATAACTTTTATCTAGTAATGAATCGTCACTGTCATAGGGATCTTCGATACTGTCAGTATCAGATGAAAATTGAGTTGCTATCTGCTCGGTCTCCATATCGTGTTCATCACCCTGCTCATTCTCCATTTCGTGTTCTACTATTTCTGTCTGTATTAACTCTTGTTCATTTTCATTATTAGAATTTTCATAACTTTCAATGAACCCTGTATTATCATTTAATTCATTTAACATAGTATTCGTTTCAGAACTCTCTCCAAAGTTTTTACAATCACTAATTGTTTGCTCATTTGCAACTTCTATCATCTTTTGTTTCACTATGTCCACCATATATCTTGCCCTTTTCGACATTTTCACAAGTACTGCTCACACTTTAATGAACTCTAATAAACTGAATATATATAATACAGCGACAGGCACCGACAAGTTGAAAAGAATGACACATGCCTCTCGGGTTCTGTGACGCATGGTAATAATAAATTTTTGTTTATGGGCGGCACGTGTCTCTGGGGGCATGTCTCATATTACGGTTATCAGTAGCGAGAATAAAAATTTGTTATCGATGGCTATTTGTTACACTTAAAATGATATACAAATACCATTTTTATCGCTACCGCACGAGGCGGCGTTTTGACCAATTTTGCTACAGAACACTTGAAAAGTTACGCACATGACCCTGGAGATACGTGACGCAGTCAAGGTGTTAAGTTCCATTAGTAGCTTAGGCACCATTTATCCAACTCATCTATTGTTGCGATTGATGAAGAACCATTCGTACCAACTTTAGCAAAAAATGCGATTGTAAAATTTATGTAGATTTCGTCATATATAGGTATACATGGTAAAAGAGGAAATGCTGCCGCCAAATCTTCAGTTAACAACGAAGACTTGACCAAACCTACCTATAGGAAAGATTTTCATCACTGGATTAACTCGACGGTGGTTTTAAAAATGAAATTATAAATCTTAACAAAAACTACGAGACATAAAAACAACAGTTACATGATGAAAGAATAAGAGTGTAGCAATAAGAAAGACCAAACTATAATAAATAGACTGAGATTAGGACATACATCCTTAATACGTGAATATCATATTACTGGAAGCGTTCATCCAATATGCGGTAAATCTTTCAACAATTTAAGTATCCCACATTGCGTAATGGAATGCCCTGAATATTTAAATCAGAGGAAAAATTGTAACCTACCGACAACGATACGCCCAGTCTCTAGAAATAAGTGTGTCTATTCTTCTGTTTTAAGTTTTCTTAAATCAATAGCAAAATACGACCAAATATAAACATCATGCCTGTACAAATAAATAATGTGTAATAGTCAATGCTTCTATTAACCAATGTACTTAGTATAACTCAGATTTATGCATGTAAAAATCTATATTTGTCAATATCAGTATATATTAAGTATCCATATATGTAAAAAATAAAATTGTAATACCAACCGGCGCTAATAACCAAATAGGTTAATGCGCCTTAATTGTAAATAATAAAAAAAAACTAAAATATGCTTTGTGTAAGAAATACACAGCGCGTCCGGTTACGAAACTGTGATCGGCGCGCCTGCTGTAGGGTTAATAAGTATTTCTATCGTAAGTTTGTGTTTGGTAGGTTGTAACCTCGGAAATCTTTTTTGGATGGTGCTAAAAAGATAACCAATGGAGACACTGCGGACGGCAGCCAGATGGTTGATGGAGAGCGAGTCGTGGGTTCGAAACTAACTTTTGGAACCAGGATTGGGTCCAACGTACGAAATAAGTAAAGATAGGATAAGAGATATTAGAAAAGATATAGAAATAAACAAAAAGATAGATGGGCAAAATTTACCAAAGATAAGAGAAGATAGAAACAGAGCGCCACTCAATTTTTTGGGGTTAAGGAGAAAATTAAGAAACCTTAGAAAAGAAAAGAGTTAAGGAAAGATATCCTTCAGAGATCAGAGATCAAACCCAAGGAAAGATACCAACAGTTAATTATCAAATAAATTTGGTCAACACAATATATAAACAAATTATAAATATATTAGGTATTACACTTACTTACCTACAAAACTTAATCAGCCTGATCTTTCTACTGGTCAAAGGTATAGTAATAAATTAGTATACAAAGTAAATATTTAGAGCTACTATTTTATCAGAAAACTTGTTAGAAGCCGATAAATAAAATACATGCATAAAACATTAACAGTATATTAAACACAAAATTATGATGCTGCTAAATGCAACACAAGTTATAAAAATACACAACTATGAAATGGTGTTATATATGTATAAAATTAAGTAATAATATAATAAAAAAATACCTTTACCAAAATATATAAGGCAATCATATACAAATATAGTTTGGCGTATCTCGAGATATTATAGGAAAGATAATGAGCAAAAATTATAGCAAATACAAAAGATATCAATAATTTCTTAACTCTAAATTTACAAAAAAAAAACAAACAGGTTACAGAGTTGAAAACATTAACTAGCCAAACCGCACTTGGCTAGGTGGGTTACTATCTCGCATTATTAATTAATGCTAAACTGAGATGTTCATAGTTATTATTTATGGAAAATTCTTGAATTGTTGTTTAAATTAAATATAAAAATCGGCAATCTACAGATGAAGATATGGATGAATGATGGGTGATACGTCCAGATAAGGGCAGGTGCTATGATACCATACCATATTACTCGCCCAGATAATTTGCAGATAAAGATTATGATAACTTACATAATTCCTGATGACGGCAGCTTAATTCACTGAATTTGATATACTGTACTGGTACTCAACACTGAATTTAATTAGTTACCATTAAAGGTAGTGTAAAACTATATATAACTTAATATAGTCTAAGACAAGAAAACTGAAATATAGAGTGTATACACACTTGGAAAATAATTCACAGAGACGATAATTTCAGGCAAGCGACCACACTCAACGAGAGGCCAACGAGAAGTCTCACGAGATAATCGACCTGTGCTCAACGAGAGCTCAGCGAGAAGTCTCACGAGATAATCGACCTGTACTTAACGAGAGCCCACCGAGAAGTAAGTTGGTTTCAATAAAAATTTCACCAACTATCCAAGAAAAAAAAAAAGAACTTATATCCTCCACTTAAAATCATCGGACAGTTGTAGGTAATTCTGAGGAAGTAAAAATTCCGAAAGTTTTGAGTTACCGGTACCAACAATTGGACATGAGAAGCAGAAAATACTTGGGATTAAGTTATTATCAAAAGATACGGGCCTTCGGCGAAAATTATCAATTTATGTAAAAGAACCTGCATATCCAAAAGTATGATATCTTTTCATACTGAGTATTAAGACGGAAAGGATTAACTACCTTTAGTAATTAGGGAAGTCCATTATAATTTAGTAGATCCAATATTATTTTCTTATCGTAAACACGGGAATTCCTAATCATCGGCGTATCGCACGGGGGTAAAAGAAATTAAAAATAATTAATATTTTAATAATAAAAAAAATGTTACAAGGTTACTCATGCCAAAACCGATAGTTAATTAATCAAATAAGATAATTAAGAGTTTAGTAGTCCCCTCTAAGTGCAAAAATCAAAGTTTCTTAAAACAACAGACAAAACAACAAAAAGGGCACAAACAGATGAGCCAATAAAGTCACCTCAAAACAAATATTTTTGTGTTGTTTAACGCTTTTTTGGTATAAACTTCCAAACTTAAAGAAATTTTACAAAAAAACAAAAAGTCATTTCTATGGTATTATCAATTTTGGTTCATAATATTTAATTAAAATATAATTAATTGATTATTTGCCACAATGCAAATATTTTTAACTATTTGTAAACACAAATTAATTATTCATTATATACAAACTAATTCTGCCAACTTATTAATTACAATTTTATCTCATTAGTTATGGCAGATTACTGAATTCTATGTAGTTTATGATTTTATGTACTGCTCATTAGTTCAATTTAAAGTTTTTAACGTTAATTGGTCAATTACAAATAATCAGTAAATAATATTATTCCAAAAATAATTATATGGTCTGCTATAGCTTGTTTTAATACGATACAAATTGTATGCTGCGAGTTATTTTGAGCTGGATAATACTCAATAACGTGAGTTGAATAATGAAGTATATTCTTTTTATTCGTCTCCTCGTTTTTTTTTTTGTATATCACAAGCATATTTATTTGCAAATTTGTACCTTTTATATGATTAATTGACTTAATATGCCTTAGGCTAAATTTTGCAAAAACTAAATAAATTTATTTTAATTGAGATTTGATCACAGTGCTCCTTTTATCGTTAATTAGAAGTGTTTTCAAAGTAGTCTTTAAGCAGTTGTCTTTGGACAAAGGATGGACAATAGAAAAATAAATTAAAATAATTTTGTTATACTAAAACTAAACTAGGTATAAATAATTTATTAAAAAAAACGAATATTAAAGTCAGATAATGTTAAAATTAACCAAAATTATATCAGTCGCCTAGATTTAAAACCCTACAAGTCCAGGTAAATGAGATTTGAGATAATGAAGAAAAACTTTTAGAATCTATATACTATTAAATTAAGCAGCGGCTTTTTGAAAAAATTGAGGCTTTTGATAATAATACATAAAAAAACACTTTGAAAAAATCTAGGGGCTCCCAGAAACACGTAATTGTATGATATATTTCGGACATGTCGGGGTTTGCAGATGAATTTAATATTTTGAAAGAAAAGAAAATCGAAATCTATTAGAAAAATAGCTTTAATTACTCAACAACGCAAGATAACATTTATACACTATTTTATATTACAAAGTTAACTGTTTCTGCTTCGCAATTATCTTCCTCTTCGTTTGCCTCTCTGCCTTGTCCTTCCTCTATACCTTCGTGAAATACTTCTTTGAAAAAGACCAGTTCATCTCTATCTTGCTATCCCTTTCCGTAGTGTTTCTCCAATAGCTTAGTTATACTTTTTTTCTCATCTTCTTTATTTGCTATCCCAGCCTTCAGTGTTCTTGGACTAATTTGTGAGACTTTTGCCCTCTTTTGCATAAGCTTTTGGGTGCGCATAAGTTAGTTTTCTAAAATGCCTCACCCCTTATAAGTGTTACTGTTTGTTCTCTTGTAATGATAACTCTCTGTGATGGTTAAAACTTAAAATGCCAATAGCCTGGTTGTTTTATTACTTTTTGAGTTTGAGCCTTCCAGTCCTTAATTACAACACTAGTTCCAGCTCTGTAAATAGTGGCAAACTTTTTAATTTACTTTACACATTCATCAGGATGAACAATTACCGTGTGTTTTTTATAAATGTTTTTAATTTGTCCAAACACACGATCAGGAGGAATATAAGAATGCCCCACAACGGGAAACACTATCTCAATTTCCGTTATTTGTCTTGGAGCTTCAAACTGAAGCCAATAGCTTAGCATGGCAATGACCGTGAAATTTTTATTCTGTGCTCCACACCTATCGCAAATAAACCGAAGAACACGTCCACAAAATTAAATTTGAAAGGAAGTGGTAAAAGAACGACGATATTTCATTTGAACTTCTATGATGGTACAACTCCGTCCAAACATATGACGTAACATTTTCTGGAGTTAATTTACTTTTTAAAGATCCACAAACTACAGTTAGGTGATAAAAATTAAGTTGCATACTGAAATAAGCCGACTGATCCGGAAGTTTTGGTAGCGCCAAATTCTTCTGACAATCAAATGAAAATGTGACCATGTCTTTCTTCTTGAAGAAGTCTATAGAAACTCTCATTTCTTACTTTGTGGAGACGTTGTTGTGCTTCCAGACTAGTTTTTTTTGCTTTGTCAGTCTTGCCTTTTATGCTGTATTTGTACTGTAAACAAGTTGAACACAAATCTGTCTTCGGAATTCCAAAGCCAACGTTAAAATTTTTGTTAAAATAATCTCTAAAGAAACTTTGACTTTAAAGTCTTCGTTTTGGGCCATTTTGTCATTGTATATTCTCCATTATTTTAAGATACTTAATTCAGCAGGCACCTAAATTCTGTTAAATGTTTTTGAATGGAAATAATGAGTATCAGCACATTTCAGAGACTCAATAAATTTTTTTATACTATTTTATACTATTTTATACTTTTTATACTTCTTTCGGTAGGAATAAGCGTATGCTTCTTGTAGTTTTTCATAATATTTAAAATTCTATCTTTTTTAATTCCCAGAATACCTTGGAAAGCTGTTCGATATACAGGAACAATTAGGCTGTCACTTCTCTTCAATTTGTAGGATAAAATACAAGATTTTGGTTTATTGTTGTTGGCTGTTCAGTTTCCTTTGTCTTACCGGGATATGTGAGTCAATGTGGCGTAAAATGAACATGCCTTGTCCCCTTTTATTCTTATTTTGATAAAAAGCTGAATGAAAGTCTCTTACACCGTTCATGGACAGATAAATTGTACTTTGAAATGGTTGATATGGCTTTCCTTTATGGCCGCAAGTGGGGTACACAGGTAATGTTTTGTAATATTATAGGTTATACCTTGCACGTTTTGCCTTTTCTCTTCTTGTTTCGACCTTCGCTCTTTTTCGAGCCTTTGTTACATCACATTGTTTTACATTAATAAACTGTCCAACAGTATTTAATGTTGCCAATGAATCCGTTATTTTAGCAATTTATTACACAAACTGCAAACAACTTACTTAAAAGCATAAACTAAACTAATCTGCTTGGCTAACACGTTGTCAACCGAAATCAGGTGGCGAGTAAAATACTACGCGTCTATTGGCGGATTGGAAGTGTCGGCTTTTGCATTTAAAACGAGAATGGACCTGTCGATATTTGCATCCAAGGTACATTTTTGGGAGCCTATAGTTATCAGATATGTCGGGATTTGCTTGATAAATGTATTATGGACTTGTAGGATTATGTATTTCAAATTCTTATATCTAATAAAAAAGGTTTTGAAAAAATTGTAACTTGTCGAGATTTGAATCTAGGCGACTGATATATTATATACGCTAAACCGTATAATTAAAATTACAATCTCATGAAAATTCCAATAGATATTATCAATACTTGTTTGGACTTATCAAGTCAAATAAAAAAAATTTCTGTGTTTTCTTTTTTAAATTAAATCAAGACAAACATTTTCTTTTAAAAAATATTACTTTTTAAAATTTTTTTATATCTGAATTTTTCATTATTGAGTTAATACCTCGACAACTAAGATCATTGGCATGGTACAGTCAGGTACCTAGTGTGGTGTGTGTGTGTGTGTGTGTGTGTGTGTGTGTGTGTGTGTGTGTGTGTGTGTGTGTGTGTGTGTGTGTGTGTGTGTGTGTGTGTGTAGAGTAATTATCTTGATACTTAGCAAAGTCGACGTCATTGTCTTTGCTAAGAGACGCTAATTGTATCCGAACGTCTGCGGTCCCTCCGGTGAGTACCGATTGCACAAGGATAGAAATTATTTTCATTCATTAATTTTTAAATAAACGAAAATTTCTCCACCCAGATGAGACTCGAACTCACGACCTTTAGGTTTAAAGCGGACTCAGCTCTTACGACTGAGACACAGAGGGGGTTATATCTGAATTAAAAGATTATATTTATTATGAAATAAAATCACTGAATAAATAAAAAAAAACAAATTAATTTTGATTTAGTTATGATCGTGGTTAAAAGTCTTTGTTGATTATATGGCAAACAAATCTTTTATTGCCAAGAAATCTACTGGCTTCGTTTCTTTTTTGATCTTACTCCTAGTTTCTCTACATACGCATGCTAACTCCTCTGCTTGCCAACGTGTGTCACACACACTATCGCCGCAAAGTCTCTTTAAAAGCATCTGGACCAAACTTATATCTCAAAGAAACTCAATTTTTTTCTAATTGAAAGGATTTTATATTTAATCGAATTTTTGGAAGAAGTAACGCAAAGATGGTTAAGTGTTATGTTTGGTCTGTACTTTTGTATAGTGCAGAAGTATGGACGCTAAAAGTGTCGATCATGAACAAAATTTAGAAGCATTGGAAATGTGGGTTCATAGACAAATGCTGAAGATACCGTGGACATCAAGAAAAACTAATGAAGAAGTACTAAGGAGCGTCAACAAAGACAGAGAACTGCTAAAGACTGTTAAACATCGAAAAATGTCTTATCTGGGACATATAGTGAAGGGAAGTCGATATAACATTTTACAACTGATCCTTAAAGGCAAAATAAGAGGCCGTAGAGGTGTAGGAAGAAAACAATGTTCTTGGTTAAAAAACATTGTGAATGGACTCAGATACCAAATGCAGGACAATTATTTCATATTGCAGAAGATCAAGAAGCCTTCGCAATGGTGATCGCCAACGTCGGATAGTTCTGATATGGCACGCAAAAAAGAAGAAGACATTGGAGGTGATATAAAATAATACCGCAGCAATAATTTCCATGTTATTAATAATAATATGCCTATTTTTTCTGTGTATTCTTTAAATATCTCAATTTGTAATATTAGAAGACACACTTATAGAAATATGTTCGTCTTCTGTTAATATTGCTAAATCATCTGTAAATGCAAGGTAAGCCATGTGTAAGTTAGTTTTAGTGCTTTCGAGTGTAACTGGTTACCAGTGGTTATCTTCACGTTGTTTATTTCTCCATTTTTCCATAACTTTGTCCAACAAAATGATAAACAGCAATCGTAACAGTCCATACTTTTATTTAAGTCGAACGGTTCTGAGAGTTTTTTCATCAATTTCGCTTCTTATTCAATTAGATTCTGTGTTTTTTAGTGTTACTGTGTTACTCCATGAGTCTATTTGTTTTATGATCTAGTCCCTATTCTAGTAGTACACACAGACGTGATTGTCCGTCTATAGAATCAAAAGCTTTTTTAAAATCAATGAATGTGAATATTATAGGTTTCAATTTTAAAGCTCTTATTCTAATAATCGTTTTTAAGTTAAAATATTATTCTGGGCTCGATCTGTTCACTCTGAATCTGGCTTGCTTTTTGGCTAATCGGCTAATTTTGTTTCTATTTTTTCTTAAATGTTTATTTTCTGAGGCAGAAAGAATTTTATATGGTACTGCTAAATACTCAAGATAATATTATATGGAGAAATAATATTTAGGAAGTCGATCTCGCATGTAAAATGTATATCGTTTTTTTTTCAGGTTCCGTGTCCTTATTCAGACGTTGGCCGTCATCATGTTTACAAGTTCCTGAAACCTTTCTCTGTCGGCTGATGATCGAAATAATTCTTCTACTGTGGTTCCAGACCATTGTCGAATACTGCCCAGCCATGAAAGTTTCTTTCGACCAATCCATTTTGTTTTCTTTATTTTTCTTGTATATGATAATCTGATGCCATAAGGAACTATCTTAATTTTATATTTAATCTACGTCACATACCGTAGAACTATGTAAATTTGTTAATTTTTTTCGTATTTTCTTGCGTAACTTTTGAATGGGTCCTCCCAAAAATATGGAAAAGTCACCATTGAGATGCATATATGGTTGATAGTATATATAGTTTTAAATTGAGGATTTAAAAAAAAAAAATAAAAAAGTGATGTGGGGTCACTTTGATACGCCATTTTGAAATAACTTAACCGATGCATAAAAGCTGTAGTAATATCGATGTCAACCCATTTTTTATTCGATCAAGCCAATTTTTAGATATTTCAATTTTAATTTGGTGGTGACTTTGATAGCTGCTACAGACACAATAATTGGTATATATAATGTAATTCTAGAAGTAGCTAATACTTTATTAAGGTAACAAACATTTTAGCAGATTAGTAAAATAATATAAAATAGTAAAAAAAAATCAAAAGAATATGTAAGAATAAAACACTGAAAACTTTGTTTTCAAACTTCGACAAAATTTATTTTAACTTATCACTACAGCTGTTTCGGCTGATTGCCTTTCTCAAGTGATCTATTTTTAGCATGCGTTTACATTTTATAGTCTTTAATGGAATAGGTTGAGGAGGGGAGAACTGTTTCTCATCAATCTTCTTGAAGTTTGCATAAACCAGGACTACTTTGAATTTAATAATCAAATATATACAAATAACAGTGCAGGACTTATAATAGGCAATCCTCTAAGCCCATTGCTATCAGATATTTTTATGGATCATCTAGAGACAAAGATTTCAAAACATCCAGTATTTAAACAGTTTTTATATTGGTGGAGATACGTAGACGACGTACTGGTATGTTTCACAGGAACTAACAGGCAACTCGATCAATTTTTATCGTATATTAATTCACTTCATAGTCATATCAAAATCAATCCATAAACTTTTTAGATTTAAAAATTATCAGACTTAAAAAAAAACATGACTTCTCCATATTTCATAATCCTACTCATACTGACACGACTATACACTATTCATCATCCCATCCAACACAACATAAACTGGCAGCCTATCATAGTGTGTTACATAGATTAATAGAAATTCCGATGTCAAAATATAACTTTGAGACACAATTAAATATCATCAAGCAAATAGCAGTAAACAATGGATACAACGAACAAACAATTAATAAAATGTTAAATCAAAAACTACACAAGAAAGCCCTTAAATTAGTATTTCCACCACCAGAGAAAAAACCCAGTACCTTCTGCTCGATTACATATACAGGCAAAATATCAACTAAAATAGCCAAACACATAAAAAAGAAAGGAATAACACCAGCTTTTCGAACAAATAATAACCTAGGCAAATATATCAAAAACAACAAGAGCCAAAATAAAAACCAATTACACAGTGGTGTGTACAAACTTAAATGTGGCGACTGCCCAAAAACTTACATCGGTCAAACTGGTAGAAACTTTAATAAACGAATAGCAGAACATAAAAGGGCTTTCAATAATAGAAAAACAGATTCTACATACGCACTTCACCTTCTAGATCACAATTATTCTTTTAATGACGAATTTAAAATTCTTCACATTCAAAATAAAGGCCTTAAGCTATCCTTGTTAGAATCTATGGAAATCAACAAATTAAAAAACACAGATATAATTCTGAATGACCAACTTGAGACAAACAGTTCTCCCCTCCTTAACCTATTCCATTAGAGACTATAAAATGTAAACGTATGTCAAAAATAGATCACTTGAGAAAGGCAATGAGCCGAAACAGCTAAAGTGATCATTTAAAATAAATTTTGGTGAAGTTTGAAAACAAAGTTTTCAGTGTTTTATTGTTACATAAAATGAATTTCCTTCAAGTTACGGTCGAATCCATTAATTATTCAAAAGAATATATTATGAAAGGCAAACAAAATAAGTTATTTTTCTTTAACGTCAACTCTGCCAGGACATATGCATTTCGTTGCTGCTTCATTTGTTTCAACCGATGGGGTCTTCCGAATTACTAATATATCAGCGAAATGAGCATTAGAAACGTCTGTCTCCACAATTTTTAAATGTTTATGCGTTTCATCCAGTGATTTAAGTCTAATGAGTTCGAATTCGTCAAAAGGTAATTTCTCTTGTATCCTTCCGGCGTATACGTAATTTATACATTTTTCTTTACCTGACATAATTTTTACAGGCACAGGTTCCAACATTCAATTCAGCAAGAGATGGTTTTGTATTCATTTTACCTTCATAGGATTGGTTCTTCACAGAATCTTTATTTTTAATTTCGATGACAGAAGCTGTCATCCGCCGTTACATGTCGACTTACACTTTTCCCGGGTTTGATATTATTTTTTTTACTTCGACGTTCAGTAACTTCTATCTTTTTATTCATCATTATAGTCTGTGAGGCTGTCGTTAATTAGAGGTTCTACATAATCAACATCATGGTTGATTGGTGCAATTTTACTCAATACTTTATTCAGATCGAAAGAAACCATGTCACAAGAGTCGAACCCATTCTTCAAAACTCTCTTAATTGCACTTTCTTTGCAGTCTCCACGTTTGTGCTTAGTTTTTGCAATTAACCATTGTTTGATCCATTAATTTAAAGCATTGTTTTTTTAATAACGAGGTGAATTATTCTTTAGGTACACCAGTAATCTTTGGGTGTCGCAATTTAAATTCCGTCAAAATCTTTCGCCAAGAAACTTTTATGGGTTTAAAAAAGGATACATCCAAGGGCTGGCATATGCGTGTTGAATTAAAGGGAACGCACGCAAATTTTATGTTGTGCAATTCACACACATATATACCAATCTTCTTTTCCCCGTATCATCACCAACGTTGGTTTCATCATAATTGAAAACGTACATTGGAGGGCAATTTGAAAGAGTTGTTCTTAAATTATTGAAATATGATTCTATCGTTTCTTTTGTGACACCTGATCCAGCTCTAGTAATGTTAGACGCAAGTCGTTCAGATATTTGCTGACTATGCGTATCTAAAAAATGGATTACCCAGTCGTTACGAGGACATACCCCGTTTTTAAATTTAGAAATAATTTTTCCAGTTCTTTTTAAATAACTCTTAGTGAACAGTTGTACATCTAACGTCGATAATGAAAATTCCCAATCCGACACATTTGACAATGCAGGACACGATTGATTTTTTCTCCAGCGCCAACAACGCAGTTTGACATCCTGGTTTCTTACCATGCTTCCCTTTGTATTTATTATATAAAGTACCATACGAAATTTTGAATCTTTCGGGAGTTTCCGGTTAGCATTTGAAGCAGAACATGTTCAAGAATTTCGTCAGAGAAGTTTTTGTAGCTTCCTGATCCCAACTTTCGTTTATAAACTCGCGGCATTTTGGCTCTTCATATACATAATAATGAAAACCTAAAATTAATTAACGGGTTGAAGTTTCAATAATAAAACTATAAAAAGAAATAAAATATCAAAGTCACCCAAAACATAAGAAATCCCGGAGAAGACATCATGTAATTTCATGAAGTTGTTACGGAAATAAATAAAATATTTTAAAACATTGACTAGTAAACATAAATTAAGGTAACACACACAAAATTACCTGAAATTGTGTGGTGAGAGCTGTATGTTTAAATTTATTTATGTGATGAGGGACATTCACTTCAAATGTGAATCGGCGAGTATCAAGTAGGGGACCATCAGTTTGTTTAATTTCGGGTTTTGAAATAAAAACAAATAGTAAAGTGCTCCAAAATCTGTAAGGGCTTGTATTAAAGGCGTGCTGAACACGTTTTTCAGTGGTTTGATCATATTATGTTCAACGCTATTATATAGTAGTTATATTGTCAAATCCGTGAGTTTTAACAGTAAAATATTTTGTATTTCAAAAACTAATAAAAAGTTTATATATTTCGCGTTGGTTTGTGAGGATTGTACGAGCACATCGACTCCATTTTAAGAGAAGTTCTGAAAGGTATAATATATTTTATATTTTTAAATATTTTATATAAAATGATTGACATATTACTAATAATTTTTTTACAAAATTATTCTAAATTCATATAATTTACAATTTGGATAATACTTGGAATCTGAGAGGCTAAACTATTTTACTTTTTTAGATTAATTGATTTGAAAAGATGAGTAAAAAAATCTGCCTCCTTTGTGACGAATTATTGTCGATATGTAAAACTCGAGTAATTAAACAAGACAATTTAACAAAATGTATACAATCCAGTTTGCAAAGGCAGGACATGAAACACATTGATTTATGAAAATTTAATTCGCTTGAAGTTCATGAATCTTGCTCAAAATCATACGTTAGTGCAACTAAAATTCAAGCATACATTAACAAAAAATCTAAATTAAATGAGTCAAATGAATCTTTAGACTCATCGTTTACACGAAGTCATGGAGAAGTCACTTTTAATTTTGAAAATATATTCACTTTCGAATCAAAATATATTCTCAAATCAAATAATGTCATTATTATGATAAAACTGCAGAAATAAATTATTTTTAATGTTAATTATTTTAAAATGTTTGATTTTTACAAAAAAAAATTTCCTTCGTTTTAACAATTCAAATTATTTATTAACAATTTATAAATACATACTTGTTTACTAAAAGTAACAATTTACGTTTACAAGCCCTTTTTGGAGCACTTTACTATTTGTTTTTATTTCAAAACCCGAAATTAAACAAACTGATGGTCCCCTACTTGATACTCGCCGATTCACATTTGAAGTGAATGTCCCTCATCACCACCTCTCATGCATTCCGAGCGACATATTACGCGAAAACGGTTTTTTATTTGTCTTTTTTATGGATATTGCCATAAAGCGCATTACGTAAAACTTTTCATATAAAAAGTATTTGACAAGACGAGGGTATTTGTTTAAAAACGAGCCTCTATCACTTATGGTTACACGGCAAATGTATACCAACTTTGACCTTCAATATCTCGGCAACCAGTAAGCCGAATGTATCTTTTTGTTTTTTAAAAGAAGCGTCTTTTAATGTTCTTTAAGTGTATACATTTTGAAATTGATATGTTTAAAGCTCGTAAAGTTATTTAATTTGTTTATAAGCCTAAAAAATGTTTATAACTTTAAAAAAATTTATAGGCTTTCCTTGTAAACCGATTTGAATTTTACAAAAAGCGTTTGAAAGTGTGAGACTTTCTTTATATGTAAAAAAAATTGCAACTATCTGAGGGCCTTATTTAGGGCCTACTATGAATTTGAAAATTTGCGATTTTTTTCCAGTAGGCTGGATTGCAAAATTATTATGCAAAACCTATCCGACCGATCTTAACAAAATTTAGCACACGTTTTAAACATATTAAAAAGTTTTTCTATGCGGAATATGGAACTTGTAAGTCAAGTTTAGAAAGTCGAAAACATTTAAAGGATTAACTTAATTTTTTTGTACTTTTTTTCCAATTATTGCTTTTTTTTCAACAATAACCATTAAATTTTCAATTTCTAGCTAACAAAATATTGTGTAAAATTGAATAACGAAACTTTTAACTAGCTATAATTTTTTCTCTAGGATCAATATTTTCCGAATTATAAATGAAAATAGGTGCAAAAAAATGAGAAATTTTCAATTGTTTTCAGATTTTGTTAAATAAAAAATTTAGCACAGGGTTTGCGACTGGCGCATATCGTGATTATCGATAATGGGCACATCCTGAAGGGATTCCAGCAAAAAAATAGCTTCCTTTCGAAAATTTCCAATCCAAAACAGATCCCGCCTAGACTATACAGTTAATCAACATGTTCACTGAAATTAGGTAAGTTCAAACAAGCACCATAGCGGATGAAACATTTAGGTTGCATACTCTCTTGAAACAAAATATTTATGTTCTATCAAAGTCACCTCATAAAATCAAAGTCACCCCATTATACGATAGTTTAAGAAATTTGATGAAAATATTCATATAATTATTGTTTTTACCTAACTGCAATATTTAATAAGTAATTTTACATGAAACAAATTTTACGAATAAAATAAAAATGTTTCATGTTTCTAAAATAATATTATATCCATTAGTCTATGTTTTTTACTACTTCTCAAGTATATAAACAGTAAGTCGCACAAAAAGATCGAGAGCCAAACAAAGCTACTTGAATTCAACATGTTTGGTTGTATTGCGTAACACTTGACACAAAGCAAAATTATTGATAATGTCAACATTTTGAGTGACCAGAAACAGAAATTTAGCTATTAAGGTTTTGACGTTTATAACAGAAAATAACTCATTGTGATTTAGTTATTGTACCTCTCTTTATTTATTTTAAATACATGCCAAATTTGTTTAAAATTAAATTAAATATTACCAATCATGATTTTTATATCAAATGTTTATTGTAATAATATTTTAATCATCTATTTTTGTTATTGTGTCATTATAAAATTACGTTTCCGATATCCATACATTTTCTTTGGTCTTTAGTTCTCTTTTTCACACCTACGAAAGGAGACCAAAAGAAATAGTAAGTAAGAAATAGTAAGAAAAGTAGCCTGTCACATTTTTCACAAATTGCGTATTTGTTATTTTCAATCGTATTATTACGCAAGAGGGATATAAGTAGTGTATACAAAAATATGTCAAATAATGGTTATTTTGTTTAAGTTTTTGTCCTTTGATTCCTACAATTCAATTATAACATTCAACAGTAGTCTGCTATTATTATTTTGCTCAATTTTCCTTTATATTTTGTTTCCAACTCGAAGACACTCCAAGAAAAAGACACTCCAAGTAAGTAAATTTTTATTTTTTAGTCGCGATATAAGCATAAAGATAATCTCTTACCAAGTCAATAATCTCCTTCGGGGAGAACGATTTCGGTCTAGTGTTAATCATCTTTAAAGTTAGCGGTTGAGTCCTAATCGTCTTAAGGCTATATGTTACCTTGATCTGAGTTTGGTCTTCTAACAGTGTAGCGACTTTCACACAGATTTTTCTGCATTATGACGCAAAAGATAAATAGTTGACGAGATATTTGAATACGAAATGAAATGCTTGGCTTTTGAATTGAATTCTTTGACATCAAATGAGTGGAACTAGCAGTTGTTCAAATAGCCTTTGCTTTCGCCACATTACAGTCAGTTCAACGAGAAAACTTTTATTTTTACCCTTAAAATAGTTTTAAAGTTCCTTACCACATACGGTAAGCGTCGATAAGAAATATTTTTTCTCTATTTTGCCATTTTTAATTGACTGGCTCTAACAGAGAATATAAAAGTTTCTTTAAACCATTCCATGAAAAATAGGTAAAGAAATAATAATAAGACTTACTCACAATCAATTTAATTTAACAATCTGACGACCGGTTTCGCTTTCTACAATTTGCAAAGCATCTTCAGGTCGAGATACAAAGTTAAACTAATGCTGCAATAAAATAAACCCAATTAGGGTGGTGTCTCATAAAGATAAAATAAACAAATAAATTAGTTCATACAAATTATAGTAATTATGCCAATATTACATGTCTGTGTTTTCAAAATGAATAATTTGAATATATAAAAGGTATTAACAGACAAGGTAAGACCCACAATTGGTATAAAGTAGCAATCTTATATTGTAATAAATTAATAAATGAGCAAATAAATAAAACAAAACAAACATTACTTACATGCCGGTACTCTATTAATTGATGGATGGTAGGTCATGGTTGCAAAAATCATGTATTGTTGATTGTTGTAACTGTTCAAAGTCAATCGATGATCGAGAATCATCAAAACAACTTCAATGTGAAGCATGTAAACAGAACATACATTTAGCTTGCACTGATCTACGAGCCGAAGATCGCGTTACTAGGCATAAGCTACGCGGAATTAAAATTCTTTGCAACAACTACTGCTCTAATATCGAAAACTTTGCTAATTTAAAGACGCTCTTAAAAGATCTAAAAGAGAATCTTCAATCAAAAATTGATCTAATAGACCAAAAAGCTAATGATATCAGTGAAAGACTTTTACAGATCGAAAACAAGTTATCTATTGAGGATCATTCTTCATCTCAAAAATTTACAGATACCATAGCAAATGAAGCAGTTGATCGCATTAACCAAGCTAAGAATATTTTTGTTAGGGGTGTACCCGAAATTACAGGAGACATTGAAACAAATAAAAGTCACGATGATGGAATATTAACACTTTGGCCGCCACGCCAAACTAGTGGCGGGTTCCGTTGGGCCACGACTTTTTCTTTCTTTAAACTATCTCTAAATTACTTAATTAACATAGTAAACAACATTTTTGACAAAAAATATTAGTGCGCATGTGTGTTTGGTGTGTGTGCCAAAAATATACACGCGGCCTAGAGAATGGAAAATGTCTATGTGCGCCATGTGTATACTTTTGTATACACATTTAGGAGGGGACTTACCACGTCTAACTTTGACGAAAACGTTGATGACCAGTAATTCGGGAACACGAGAGAGATCGTCAGTTGTAAAGAAACATTCGCAACGTGCTTTTACATTAATTATTGTGCATAATGTCTTACGAGAAAGAACAACGGAGATTGCAGAGTTTATGGGATGACAATATGAGCGATGATACCGAGGATCCATATTACAACGACTCAGATAATGACCCTGTGTACCAACAAGAGAGTTCGAGTGCTGGCAGTAGTGTATTGACTTTCAACGAACCCAGAACAAAAAGACGTAGGATTGAGAAGCTGGAACTTGAAGGTTAGTAATTTTTTCTTTTGTATATATATTGTATAAAATTTGACATTTTATTTACCGATTGTTTCAAATCATCACTCGGGGAATTTTATTATTTACCAAAGTTAGAACATCAAAACGAAACTCAAGATTGTTTCTCAATAGGTAATAAAAATTTAGTATCAAATATTAAAAAACTCATAATAATAATTATTATGAGTTTTTAATATTATTATTGTGGTATGAATGAATCGTCAAAGATATCTGCAATTTTTTTCCGACTAACAATAACACAAGGAATATGAACTACCTAGCGTAAAACTTTCCTAACCATGTTTTTTTTTGTTTCAGAATCTGAGGATTCTGAAATAAATGAGTCGTCAAATGAAGAAGAGCAAGATGTTGTGTCGGATTGGGGCGTAGTTGTTGGAGATCCCAAAGACTTTGATTTTGATGGGGACATTGGTCTGGTGAAAGAAGTACAAGATATGAAAGGTGAAGATATATTTGCTTACTATAAATTATTTCTTGATGACGAGCTAATAAATACCTTAGTAACCGAAACCAATTTATACGCGGAACAAGCCATAATAAAAGCCATTACGGAAGAGACTCTCATGCCGTCCTCTAGACTAAGTAAATGGACCAACGTGACGTGCGAAGAAATGTATTGTTTTTTGGGTTTTCTGCTATGGATGGGTTTAGACAAAAAACCGAAAATCACAGATTATTGGAAACGTTCTGAAATTTATTGGTCTGAAGCGGCAAACCGAATGTCTCGAAACCGCTTTGAAAATATTCTAAGAATGTGGCATTTCGCTAACAATGAACACTGCGAAAAAGGAGACCGACTCGGCAAAATTCGATTCCTGGTTGACTCCCTAAATAAGAAGTTCAAGCAAGTTATCTCTCCTGACGAAAATGTCTGTATAGACGAAACAATGGTACCCTTCCGAGGGCGCTTAATTTTTCGACAATATGTCAAAGGAAAAAGGCATAAATTTGGAATTAAGCTTTTTAAACTATGTCTCCCTGGAGGGTATACTTACCATTCTAAAATATATTGCGAATCAGAAAAATCAAATGACATGCTGGTAGCCACGAAGATTGTTTTTGAACTTATGGGTAAGTGTCTTGATAAAGGCATGACTCTGTATACCGATAACTGGTATACCAGCACCGAGTTAGCCCAAAAATTACTTAAAAGAAAAACCCATCTTGTCGGGACACTCAGAAAAAATAGGAAAGGGATTCCAAAAGAAATTTTGTCAACAAAATTGAAAAAAGGCGAAATTATAGGCAGAGAGAAAGATGGCATAGTTCTATTCAAATGGAAAGATAAAAGGGACGTGTTGATGCTCACAACAAAACATGATGAAACACTAGTTGAAGTTCCAGGCAGAATAAATAAATTTAAACCCAACGCAGTTGTTGATTATAACAAAGCAAAAACGTTTATTGATTTATCTGACTAGATGTCGTCATATTCAACTTCTGTAAGACGAAGTCTTAAATGGTACCGTAAAGTTGCAGTAGAATTAATTACTGGAACTTGTGTCGTAAATGCTTGTTATTTATTCAATAAAAACAATAACAAAGTAGATCAAAAACAAATAACAGAATTACGAGAAAGTTTATGTCTCAAAATGCTTGCTTTTGGAAAAAAAGAAAATCCTTTAGACTTTCAACTGCAAGATCGACTAAAACACAGATTGATCCCAACTGAAAAAAAAAGAACGTTGTGCTATATGCTACAAAAAATATAAGGATGCCAATGGGCGAGTATACGCAACAACAAATTCAAGACAAGTTAAAACCAAATATGAAACTTGTGAGGAACATTTTATGTGTCTGGAATGCTTTTTTGACAATCATATTTCTAATAGAAAATAATGTTTTTTTATTTTTTTCTTTCTTTTATTATGTAAAATTTTTTGTTAACTTTTTTTAATTGTTCGTAAAACTTTTGTAATAAATAGCTTATTTTGAGTTATTATTTGCCATTTGAATAATCAAGGTTGTCGCGTTACTATATGTGATAAATAGTATAAAACCGTATAGGTAAACAAATCGTAATAAAAAATGTAAACTTTTTAATTTCCTGCTGCTAAGTATATTTTTAGGTAGCCTGCAGCCACGTCAGTTAACTACCCATTAGAAATACATATGTATTGTGCTCTTTGAATATACACATGACTCCAACCAAAACTTTGCATGTGTATCTAAAAGTATACACGCAGCGATTTTGACCCTCGCGTGTGTATACTTTTGGATACACACGGCGGTCAAAGTGTTAAAAAATATTTTAGATACTGTAATGTCTAACTCCACTCCTGTCACATTTTTCAGGAATGGAAAACCAAACAATCGCTTCCTTAGGATGATAAAGGTCATTATGCAAAATGAACATGAAGCCAAACATATTTTGAAGAACAAAAAGAAACTTTTACAAAACGTCTCTTTAAAAAACGTTTCTATTATCGACGATAAGACTCCAAATCAAATAGAATGCCTAAAAGAACTTCGAGTGGAACTGGAACAGAGAAAATCGAATGGAGAGGAAAATTTAACCATAAAATATATACAAGGTGTCCCGAAAATTGTAAACTTTCGTCACTAATTTTGATATTTCAGGTTTTCATAATTGGCTCTGTTTCTATACTAATCTAGCTACTTTAAATTCCAAATTTAATGAATTTTTATGCAACATTCAAAACCTAAATCCTCAAATAATTCTTATCACTGAAACATGGTTAACACCAAATGATCCTGACTCCCTTTATAACATTGATAATTATTCCCTTTATAGGTGTGATCGTCGTAATCGGCGTGGAGGAGGAACTTGTATCTACTTGTCTTCAGAAATTACTAATAATTTCTCTGTTACATCTCTTAATATTACCTAATATGGAACTTCTTGGCTTAAAAATATGTCATAAAAACTCTTTTGTTTTTCACCTAGTATGCGTTTATCGGCGTGGTGATTCTAGATTAGCAGATGATGAGTCCCTTATCGCATCACTTGATGAACTGTCTAGGCTAGAGAATTTAATTGTTATTGGAGACTTTAATTTTAGAGACATTTCGTGGCCTATAACTGATCCACCTAGTGGCTTAACAACTTCCAAAAACGCATTTACAGATTTTGTACTAAATTCTAATTTACATCAATTCATAACGGAGCCGACTCGTTTCAGAATCAATAATTTACCATCTATTTTGGACTTGGTATTCTCTAATGATCCCCATTTATTAACACATCCCTTAATAAGCTCTCCAGTAGGTAACTCAGATCATGCAGTCATAACGTTTTATATTCAGTTTAACTTACAGTACTGTACTCCTAATCCTAATGTTAATAAAACGGTATATAAAATAATTGATTTTGAAAATGCAAATCGCCAACTGACCGACATTGATTGGAATGATGTTTTCGGCGACATAAGGAATCCAGTTGTATTCTAAGATAAGTTCTTACAGGTTGTTAATTTATGCAAAAACCAAAATACCCTCAAAAAAACCATATACAAAAATAACATAAAACCTTGGATTAATGGGGAATTAATATATCTGATCAAGTATAAAAGAAAGTTGTGGAACAAATATAGACGTACAAATCGCATAGAGGATTTACAAATTCATCGAGACTTTGCCAGAGATTTAAAGAAATATTTACATGAAGCTCGTGTTGCCTACGAAGAGAGTATAGCCATCAGTAATAACTGTAAAAAATTGCACAAGTATATTAGATCTTCGTTGACAACAAAAGTTTCTATACCTTTACTGAAAAATGATAATGGGGATATATCCCAAAATAACTATGAGAATGCTGAACTTCTCGCCAGTACTTTCTCCAAGGTTTTCTCTGTTGAACCCACTAATTATCAGTTCCCTAATATTACTTCGTTACGAGTTTCTTCTTCTCTTGAAAATATAATCATTACACCTGAAAAAGTTAAATATCATCTTCAAAGCCTAAAAAATAATTCGTCTCCTGGTCTCGACTTAATATCTTCTTTATTTTTAAAGAAATGTTCTGATGCGTTAGCTTATCCACTAGATGTGATTATGTCCCTATCATTCACCACACATATTTTGCCTCCTATATGGAAAACCGCATCTGTAACACCGATCTTTAAAAAAGGGAACAAACTGGATCCTAATAACTATCGTCCTATCAGCTTAACACCTATAATATCTAAGATAATGGAAACTATTATTGCCGAGACAATTTCTGATTTTATGCAAAATGAACTGGTTATACCAGAACAGCAGCATGGTTTTGTCAAAGGACGTTCTACAATGACAAATCTTCTCTGGTGTGTCAATGAATGGTCAAGAGCATTAGACAGAAAAGCTCCGGTGGACATTATATACCTCGATTTTGCTAAAGCTTTCGATAGAGTTCCAAAACGAGGACTATTACATAAATTGGAACACCTTGGTATCCGTGGTCAACTACTGAAATGGATCGACGCGTATTTAACAGATAGAAAATTTTGTGTTAGAGTTGGGGACTCTTTCTCAGTTGAGAGAACGGTTTTAAGTGGGGTACCGCAAGGATCAGTTTTGGGCCCACTCTTATTCATAGCATACTCAAGTGATCTACAATTTCATATTAAATGCAACAATGCTTTCTATGCAGATGACACGAAGCTATTTTCCGATCCCTCCGTAAATTTCCAGTTACTACAAGATGACCTTGATTGCATATCGGAATGGTGCTCTACCTGGATGCTGCCTCTTAATGTGGAAAAATGTGTAGTTCTTCACATGGGTAAAAATAATCCGTGTCTTCCTTACTCTATTAATGGGCGCGTGTTAAAAACAGTGAAATCGCATAATGATCTAGGCGTTATAATTAATAACAATCTAAGTTGGTCGGAACACATTTTGCATATTTCTAAAAAAGCTAACAGTAAATTATATCTACTAAATAAAACGTTTGCGAAAATGTCATTTATGAGCTCAATTCATCTGTATAAACTGTACATTCGTCCAGTTCTGGAATATTGCGTAACTGTTTGGTGTCCAGTATTAGTGAGCGATCGTAATATTCTCGAAAACGTACAGCGGCAGTGCACCAGGATGTCTTTTGGTCGCTCAAGACCGACGTATACAGAAAGACTCAATATGGCCAATCTCACTACATTTGAACAACGTCGACTTCGAGGCGATTTAATTATTACGTTTCGGATAGTAAAATACAACTTTGGAAATTTGGGGAATATGTTCATAATAGACAATGACAATCGTCTTCGTGGCCACAAACTTAAGTTTAAAAAGGAAACTTTTTTAACAACAACCAGACAATTTTTTCTCTGTAATCGAGTGTTCTCGATATGGAATAGCATTCCGGCTGAGATCATAGATGCTCCATCTGTCAATATTTTCAAAAATAAACTGGATGACCTTTTGTTCCATAGTTGAATATTTAATTTGTACTAAACACTTGCTATTACCTATGTTATTGTATATTCATTTAGTTAGTTAGTGCTTAATATGTAACTACTGTAATGTAACAATTTAATTGTACACTATATAACATTGTAGTCACATGGGCATATGGGTTTTGCAACCCCTGCTCAAATCTATTTTAAATAATAATAATAATAATAAGTAGGCACAAATAAACCATCGTACAAAAGCTAAAGGTGTAAGTCGACTGAAACCCTCAATTTCAAGCAGTTTCGATAGACGCACCAGCGATACCGTCAGATTTGACAGACAAGATCATATTTTGATTGATTTTATTGCACTTCTATTGTTAGAACCATGTTTAGAAAGTGTGATTTGGGGTTACTTGTTGATTGCAATAACTTAATAATAACTTTTTAAGCAAATTTTTGTTTTCAAAATAAGTTTAGAAACTCGACTACAGAACTCATACGAACAATATGTATTTCCAAAAAATAATAATTTAGGGTACTAAGAGTTAAGTAAGATAAGAGCTGCACTTTGACTATTCTCCTTTGTGTAGAAGAAGTCAATAACAAGAATATACCAACAATAGTGGAGTAATAGGAAGTCGAAGACATAATATCACCTTTAATTTACACACAATACATATGCAACACGCAATACACAAGCGTATAATCTACGTTACACAACCACATTTATAATATATATTACACGAGTCTATAAAACAGAAAACATACAAAATTATTAGAATGTGATATTTTGTGGGTAAGAACACCACCCTCAGATTTTTTCAAATATGTTTTTTTTTCTTGGGTTCCGTTCTCCAATAAAGTCAAGCGGTTAGTTCCATAAATTTTGTAAGTGCTATTGTATCTAAATAGATGCTAGCAATAGGATATTTTGCTTTTTTCACCAAATTCACCAAATCTAAATACCTAGTGTAAAACAGTTGTTATGTGGTATCGTATCTTAGAGTCAGCTAAAGAAATTCGATGGGGAAAATTATTGGGTCTAATGCCTTGTGTATATTAATCTAAAGTTTAAAGCTTTTTATGTATAATATTAGAAAAGTTCGAAATTAAAAGAGAAGTGCGACAGGAGTGTGTCTTGTTATCACTACTATTCCATGCATACTCTGACACTGCAGAAATAAAGGTCAATGGAACACCAATTAACAACATTAGATATGCGGATGATACTGTCATTATAGCAGACAACCTCCAAGATCTCCAAAATCTAATGAACAAGATAGTTGATTATAAAGAAGAATATGGATTATTATTTATCAATAAACTTAAAACGAGTTGAAAACTACAATTATCTTGGCACAATAATTAATCACACAAACAATTACTTAAAAGAAATCAAAGTTCTAGTAGAGAAAGCACGAACAAACTTCAATAAAATGAGAAAGGAACATTTTGCAAAAGAAATGAAATTATACTCGGTTCACAATTTGTTGATAGCTCACTACAAGTTTAATGCTAATTAGAGAACTGAAATACAGAGAGAATAGGTAATACGATATAATAGTAAAAACCAACGTGAAACTGACGATTTAAGATGTTTTCGACTAACCCACCTTATATCTACCGGAATACAATACAGCGGTCAAGCTTATAATCCGATTAGGAACGTATTTTGGCCGACCAGTGTCGTAGAGTATATGATTGAAACATTTATTTGAACTAAATAAATATATTTTTTAAATTGTATTTTTGTTTTAATAAAACTTATAATAAAATAAAATATTTTATTCAAAAATAAAGTTTTTTTCCATTTGTAAAAGATACATTTATTTAATTAAGGGGAAAGGCACCAAATGTGTTTTAAATGTATCCATTATTTTCGAATTCGGAGAAAACTAATAAATATTTTTGAAAAATTTAAAAGCAGAATGAAAGATTACATTATTACTGAGGGTATTATATATAAGTATACTGATGTATATTACAGAAAGTCCCTGGAAACTTCTACAATGTTTATTTTATTATGTTATGCAACAGGAGTGAAAATAAAAGTATAATTTTTAATTGAAAATATTGCATGCAAAAGAAACTTTTTATTTATTCTAATAAATATTTTATTCTGCCTTTAAAGTTTTTCAAAAAGGCTTTTTAGTTTTCTCAGGATTTAAAAAAAATCGATACATTTAAAACACATTGAACATTTTGACAGGCGACGTTTTGTGCCTTTCCCCTTTAATATCTTACGATTACAACTACTATCACTTACCTTATATAACTACGATTAGAAAACTATTCAAATGCAAAATAAATAGGATCAACTTCGGAATCCGAGTCGTCTTAAGGGTTACTAATTAGCGGTTGTGTCTCTACGGTCGCATCAATTATGTTATCAAGATCCCACATTTTTTGTTCTTCTTCTATTACATGTCTTACTGCATCTTTCCAGTTTTGTTCTGTAATGTGTTTTAAAGACTCGTATAACAATTCACGTACAGCTTGTATTTTATATGACGTATTTTTTCTAGTCACATAACTTTTCATTTGTGCCCAAATGAGTTCAATTGGATTTATTTCGCAGTGGTAGGGTGGAAGTCTAAGGACTGTGATGTTTCTTCTTTCGGCCATGTTGTCAACTACGTATTTCTTGGACTTAGATTTGTGTTGCCGGGCAATTTTTAAAAGTTCTGCTTTTACCATTCCATCTTCGTAAGGCAGGTACTTATTCTGCAGCCAGTCAAGAATATCCTGTTTTTTCCACGCAGTCGTTGGAAGTCTTTCTACTAGTCGTGAATGATAAGGTGCATTATCTAATAGGTACTATAATTTAATTTGGTGGTATGTGTTCAATCATCTGCACAAAATACTCTTCGAAAACATCAGCTGTCATCTCCTCGTGATAGTCTTTTATGCTTTTGCACTGAAATTCCAACAAACCATGCTTAACAAATCCTTTTTCACTGCCAATGTGAGAAATTATTAATCTACTGCCTTTACCAGAAGGTGGGGAGATACCAGTAGACCAACCTTCCATAAAGGCTTGCTTGGAGCTTAATATATTTTTATCTGACCAAACTTTTTTTTATCTGACCATAAGAACCTTATGGTTGCGTAACTTGAGGGAATGGTACGGATGCACATCAATCAAACTATTCAGAGCGGCAGCATCCAAGATCAAAATGATGATTTTTAAACTTAGTCGCGAAGATGGCACGTAAAGTAAAAGATTTAACATATTTGTTTGGTCTAAATTGTTATTTTGTAATTTGTTAATATGTAAGGGTGATATTTTTTTAAACATTTTTTTGGTTTGTAAGCACTTTATCTCTTTGTTTCTTCTGTAATATCAGTTTTCCTGATGATAAGCTCTATATCTATGTAGTGCACACAATTTACATATATGCGATTACGTATTTCTTATTGAACCAAATAATAAATAAAACACAATTATTAAATAAAAAAAGAATAATTGCATCTAATAAAATATCTTACTAGTCTTAAAAGAAAAAGCGCTCGGTTGAGAACAAAAACATTGCAAATGAAGCAAAGAGACCTGAAATATTTCCAGATTTTTAAGCTGTTTTCATGATGCTATTAGGAGAATTAGGAAAACAAGAAAGAAAGTAAATATTTATCTGATACAAGCTTTTATGTAGCCATTTTTAATATCGCTCTCTTTAAATATTCTAATTAGGCTTTTCTTGTAAAGGTAAAATAACATTGCTGTAGAGGTGGGACAAACTAGGTTTCCGTTAAAAAACAATTTTTCTTTTAAATATAAAGTTTTGCGTTGGTGTAATATATATATATATATATATATATATATATATATATATATATATATATATATATATATAATATATATATTTAAAACTAGAGAGCTAAGATTAATGCTATTACTAGTAATAAGTATTAAACTCAAGAATGTCCGGGTTGAACCGCGTCGATGGTCATCGCGCCGAGCCTTCGACATCCTTTCTATGTCTTCTTGAGGACTTTTGAGGTCTCAGTCTCTGAGCCCTCAGACATTACTACACTGATCACTAACCAATACATTACAGGTGCTGGAAATAGAGAACGGGTCATTTATACCGTCGATGGTGACGTAGTTTGGGTGGAGTTTGGTGTGGTGGTTAGCGCGGGAGTTGGCGGGGGGATTGGCGCGGGGGGTTGGCGAGAACGATTCTGACAGTAGGATTTTGATTGAGAAGTGAAGCGGACGCTATTTTCTACATGAGAGATCTGCAAGTCGAAGGTAACCGTATGCCGTCATGTCTTTTATTAAGACAATTTGGCCCTTTTTTTAATTTCTATGGTTTTTCAGATAATTCTTGGTTTATATAAGCGGATAGAGCCTATGGTTCTGAAGTTTTCAAAATCAATTTTGTGACCTGTATAAAGATGGTATTGACCTAGAGCTCAAATTATATCGGAATTGCCAACAGCAATGGAATGTTCATAAATCCTATTTTAGATTCTACGATTTGTTTGGCCTATACAGCATCGGAGGCAGTCTGCACACGGAATTTCATAAACTCTGTGTTGTTTATTTGGAATGGTGTTTTTGATTGATTCGACAAGAAACTAAGGTTTTGTTAGGGGCTAAATATTTTGTTTATTCCTCTTGATTTTAAAATTTTGTCGATTTTGTCAGTGATACGTTTGACGTAAGAAAGGAAAGTTAAAGTGAAATTGTACTCATAATTTCACATATGTACACCCTTTTTGTACATAAGGTACAGCAAAAACAATTGGTGATTAACTCAACAAATACTGCCAGATAGCATTTTAAGCCTAAATTCACCTCTTAACTTGAAAAGAATCGGCTGTTAAGACTACACGCCGAAAGCTATCTCTTCGAAAACCAAGTTCAAATCTCAACTCAGATACTAAATTTTACACTGTATTTCCATGACAAAAAACAACGACTAACCATTACGAATTTAAAAACGAAAAATCTAAACTAAACAATGACACTGACCTTATCGTGGTCCATTATAGCGTGATTTCATAATCTTCCCTGTAGTACTTTCTCACCAATCTAAGTGAAAATGTTTATTTGACGCGTAACATTAAGTGGAATCAACATCAAAGAAATACCATTTGTGTTATTATATACAGACCAGAAAGGTTTATATTACTAGTCTCAGCGACGCAAAAATATAAAGAATATTTTTCTGTGTTTTAATACAAACAAAGGAAAATAGAACTGCTACGATTTTACTCTTGAAATTTTGTTTGGGAAAGGTTTAATTATTAAGTAGGGAGACGTATATTTAAAGGCACGCACAAAGTTGGTGGTCTTTACTTTAAAGTCTTTTAAGGTCTTAACTATTAAAAACTTTATTTGTCCATCGGTAGAATACTCTTAAACTGTAAGACTTTTTGGTACCTTTTAGTGTATATATTTAAAATAATTTCCTCTACATGCAAGACAATGCTCGCTCACAGATGGCGAGCTTTCATTATTCAAAAATCGGTCTTTTGTCCGCATCAGCAAAAATATTTCTGTTTATTTGAAGCGCCATTTTCAATATGCTGGTTCAACCTCAAAAGAAGTACCCATCTGTGTTATATAAACAAACTAAAAATACTTATATTATCAAGTTTAGCGACGCAGAAAGATTGAGAATATTTTTCGGAGTTTAAATACATACGAGATGAAATCGAAATGCTACAATATTACCCTAAACCTTACAATAGAATTTTGCAAGAATGAATAAATAAACTTCGCAGATAAGTAGCAAGGGTAGAAGGGTACAAGAGGGTCGTTATAAAACAGATAACAGAGAAACTGTTAGAATACAATAGAGCAGCATTCCTATCTTTGATTGACGCCAAAAAGCTATTTGACAGAGTACGAGTTAAGTGAGTAATACGTCTCTTGGATAATGAAGAGATCATGTTGAATATTACAAAATAATAAATAATCTTATCGCCATCATTCAAGCTTTAAAACCCAGCGTAGATCCTAGCCTCTTCAAGAATTTCTCTCTAGTCGTCCCTGTTAAAAACCTCTATAAAAATATTAAGATGGAAGTCGGACTAGGAAAATGGCTTACGGAACCTCAAGAAACAGGCAATGGAATAAGACTTCACGTTAGATGCATAGACGCTTAGATTCACTAAGCCTCATGTTAGTGAATCCTCCTACGTTATTACAGAATGGGAAACAATGAATTTAAAATTATTTGTTACGCAGACGATGTAATATTGACAGCCCAAAATGAAGATAGTCTTCAAAAACCAGTTCAGAGATTTACTATAAGATCAAAAGAATTTAACATAACGATTTTAACTCAAAATACTCTAAAAATAGTAATCAGTTAATAGCCAATAGTATATTGTTTTGAAGCTATTTTCTTGTGGCATTTTAAAGTAATTATTATTTAAATGAGAATAAGCCACAATTAAAGGTGAAAGTAAGTTTATTGAGGTTTCAATTTCCACTTCGGAAAACGTTCTCAAACTACAAACATTAGCAAATTAAATAATTTTTTGACTGTCTTTTCTTTTTAAATAAATTTTCTTTTTTTGTTACTTGGTAAAAAATTCTCCTGAATTCAGACAGGCAGATATTCATGATAAAATAATTGGCGTCTTGGGCTCGTTGGACCCAACTTGCCCGGATAAGGGTTAAAGATCCCTTATTTTGACGTCACCTGTCAAATTATTTATAGAAGGACATCTAGGTCTAACTCTAACTTTACTTATACTTATAATTATATAGATATTTCATCAAATGTGTTATATATTCTAATTTATTTAATAAATATTGGTTTTAGTATTATTATTATTATTCTCACTTAGCAAATCTGTATGATTATTGCTTTACGTTATACCGATAATATCCATAAGTAACAACTATATTTTTTCATTATTCGCGTTAGCTTAACTATATATATTTAATGGTTCTTCCACATTGTCAGATGAGTGTTATAACCTTACGATGAGTATTATGACCTTAAGATGAGTATTATGATATATAAACCTTTTATATATTTTTTTCGAAAAATATTTTGCCCATCTCTACAACCGAGTCTATTCCAAATTATATTCAAAATGAATTGGAACAAAGAAAAAGCGTTGTAATGATAATAAAATATAAAACGAAGTAAATTACAAAAGTTTCTTGGAGGGCTCGAAAAAACATTACCAACTTTTTATTGATATTTGAATTTTTTCATACACTTTGACCATCTTTTAAAAAGTTTAATAATCAAGCACTAACTCTAATTAGATATTATTTGAATGTCAATTTTATCAATTGAATATTTAATGTCAGTATTTAATTTATATCCAGGAAACTTAGTTTCAGTAAGAAAAAAAGAAAACATTTATAAAACGCATTAAACATACAGAGTGTATAAAATAAAGAGAATATTAATTTTAAAAACGTTCAGAAACGAAGCTTTCTGAACGTGATATTAATATAACCCATATTTGGATTGGTATTTAAAAGTAGGTACACTGCCCCGTAAAATTAACCGACATGAAATGTATTTTACGTAAAATTAAAAAGTATTAATCCTAATAACCTTGACGTTTTATATGTAGGACCCTAATTTCAATAATTTTTGAACACGGCCCTGTTTAAATTTGATAACGCCGTCTATCACAAAATGTTACTCAAGGACAAATCGTCCCATTGTTGTTTAGTTTGTTCCTATCACTTGAAACGTCTACTTGTGGTGCGGTTGTAAAAAACGTAAAACATGGCTGAGCATGGAATCAGATTTGCAAGGTACGAAATGAATATTAAACTTTTGATAAAATATACTTTTTTATGATGTTATTTGTATAAAAGTGTTAATTTTTCCAAATCGTGAAATAATTTTATCCAAAATATTTGCCAATTGGCTGCCAGGTGGTGATAAATTTGATCGTCCTACATGTAGGATGTCAGGGTTATGTACTATTATGGCATGAAAATTATAATTTTGAGTAATTATTGTAATCATTGGATTTCTTTGTTTATTTTACTTAGTATTTAGCCCAAAATAATTTGTTGATAGTGTTATGAACATACTGCTTTTATTGTTTCAGGGGTTTTTCTTTACATGAGGCCTTGGAAATGTTAGAAGATGAATTTCCCCATTCTTAAGCTAATATAGTTCTCTTACCTCCGGAAGATGCCGCTGAAACAGATGAGGAGTCTGGTGATGAAGAAAACGTGTCTCCGGATAATTTGCCTTCAAATATGTAGAGAACAGTAGCTGAAATCCATGTAACTCGTTCGGTTGACTTAGACTCGGATGATGATATTCCATTATCAAATTCTGTTAAATCTGAGAAAGTTTTGAAAATTCCACGGCAATACCACTGGTCTGAAGTAGCAACCACCTCAGAGGAAGCAGAAATACTTGATTGGTCAAAGGATATTGATCTCAATATTGATACAGAAAATACTCCCATAGACTGGTTCATGAAGTTGTTCGATAAAGAAATTTTTGATTTACTAGTTGTCGAATCCAATAGATATGCAAGTATGAAAAATAAGCCTATATGTATCGAAGAAATCAAAGCATTCGTAGTAATTCTTATTTTTAGTGGTTATGCTCAATACCCAAGGAAGAAGATGTATTGGGAAAAGGATAGAGACGTCTGTAATTCCTTAGTTTCTGGGGCACTTGCTAGAGATAGGTTTGATTTTATAATGAGCGTTCTGCATATAGCCGATAATAATAATTTGGATCATTCTAATAAATTCAGTAAAGTTAGACCTCTCTTTAGGTTACTAAATCAAAATTTTTTAAAACATGCAGTTTTAGAAAAGAACCACAGTGTTGATGAAGCTATGGTTCCTTATTTCGGGCGTCACGGCTGTAAACAGTTTATAAAGGGTAAACCGATAAGATGGGGATATAAACTTTGGGTTGGATGTAACAAAAATGGGTAAGTAACGTGGTTTGAGCCATACCAGGGAGCATCAACACACGTATCGCCTAAATACAAGGATTTTGGTGTAGGTGTGGTACTCAGTTATGTTGACATTCTTAGATCAAAGTGGGAGCTGAAAAAATTTTATTTATTTTTTAATAATTTTCTTAGTACAATGCCTTTATTTGAAATGCTGACAGAAAAAAAATTTAGAGGAACAGGAACCATAAGAAGTAACAGAATACCAAAAAATCCGCGGAAATCGGCAAAGGAGTTACAAAAAGACAAAAGAGATTCGTACGATGCTAAGTTTGACGGTAATAAGAAATTGACAATTGTCAGCTGGCACGATAATAGTGTTGTATCGCTCTGCTCGAACGCAGTTGGTACGAATCCTATTCATCAAGTAAAGCGATATTCGCGACAAGAAAAAAAAAACGATACTTGTTCCTCAACCATTTATGGTAAAATTATATAATCGAAATATGGGCGTCGTAGATCGATGCGATCAAAACGTAAGTTTATATATAACTGGTATTAGAGGAAAAAAGTGGTACTTCTGTTTGTTTACTCACTGTATCGATTTGGCTATACAGAATGCTTGGCAACTACATGGAAGCAATTAGGGCACTTTGGATCAATTAGCTTTTCGACGACGCGTTGCAACTTCACTTCTTGACCTTTATATAAAAGCGACTTCACCTTCTTGTGGACGACCAAGTCGAAGAGAAAATGCCGATTATCGTTTCGATGGAATGCATCATTATGTGATTGATCAAGAAAAACAAACTAGATGTCGCTACTGCCATAAAAAAACAACTACAAGATGTCAAAAATGTGATGTTGGTATCCATGTACGCTGCTTTGTGAGTATATATATATATATATATACATATATATATATATACATATATATATATATATATATATATATATATATTATATATATATATATATAAATATATATATATATATATATATATATATATATATATATATATATATATATATATATATATATCTTCAAAGCGCTGTAACTTTTTTTTGTGTACACTTTTTTACTCTAAGGTAAGTCGGATTCAATAAATTTATTTTTGTCCCCGGAATGCGTGATTTAATTTGTGACATACCTTTTTAAAACACACCTATAGCTAGTTACTTTAAAAGACACAAAATTTAGATACTGTAGAGATATTTATTTTTATATAGTAAGATAGTATATTTTTCTTAAACCAGCAAAACCTGTGGTATTTTATTTACAGTAAAATAGTTTTAATGTCATCCTTGAAATAAATTTTTGATATGCTTAACTAGCGTACTAGCCTCCAGGCTCGTTTAATTTTAACCTGAGCTTTTCATTTTCAGTAATAGTAAATGCGCATATTAATTGGATGAAAGTTGTCGGCGAACTAATAAAATTAGTTATTTTTCACATGTCCGTTAGTAGTTGTAGCTGTTAATCTGCGAACTTCCAAACACGAACACACAAAACCTAAAGAAGTTAGGCAGACATGCAACTGTCAACTCTGGGGCCTGCAACTCTGAATTTTAATTTGGAATGATAAGTTAGGGCTAATTACACACAAAGCATAGTATGCACGCAAATCACGCCGCCGCTACTTTCCATTCTGCCTATTAAATAATGATTTCCACATGCAAATAGACCAGTTAACAGCTTCTTAGAAGAATGACAAAACACGGATAAACAAGCATACACGTATATATATACATATATATATATATATTATATATATATATATATATATATATATATATATATACATGTATAGTTTGATGATGTTTAATAAGTGAATTTTGTGTTTTTCTAATAATTAATATTAATTATTTTTTACTAATTACTTGTTTTTCAACAAAATATAGAGTTAAGCTTAATAAATGTTTTAAGAAAGTATTTAACTAATAAAGTTAATAAGACGAAATGATTTCTGTTGTCACCGTATTTCCGTTGAAGAAATATTACATTAAGAAGCAGTAACCTCAAACTAATTTTATTGGAGTTACTTCTTTTTTACGGAATTCATTCTTAACGGTTGTAATATTATACCTTGCTTAAAAACAGTATCCGCCATATTTGTTAAAATTTATTAAAATAGCTTACAAAAAATCAACTTACTCAATGATATCAAAAAGAACTAGAACACAGTTAAACCATTCCTTAATCCATAAATAAATATATGGTGCTACCTACTGCTACAGAGTGCGAGTGAAGATGGAATACCTAATAGAATTAATATTTGTTTCCAGTGGTGCCTTTAGTGCAATGCATGGTATCACCAGATCTAAGTTGGTTCACATTCAAACCTCACTTAAACAGATTCAGCATCGTATTGCTTCATTTCGATGTAGATTGAGTCATTATACCCTTCAAGAATCCAAAGTTCGCTCAGTTGAATATAATGAAAATATTTTAAGTGTTTAATGACATGTATCCTGATGCATCTGTTCATACGAAACCTGCCAAAATATTTGTAATAGCTAATTTATCATTTTATTTGAATTTCCTAGATCAGATACCTGTACCAAGTGTGATGAGTTTAATCACGCCACCGCTACTTTCCATTCTGCTTATAATGATTTCCACATGCAAATGACCAGTTAACAGCTTCTTAGAAGAATGACAAAACACGTATAAACAAACATGCACGTATATACATATATATATTATATATATATAATATATATATATATATATATATATATATATATATATATATATATATATATATATATATATACGGATATCTTGGATTTAGTAGTCAATATTGGCCTTTAAGTAAAACTCTTTTAGGTTTGTTAAGCTTTCGAGTTTATTGTACTCTTTTTCAAAACGTACTAAAAATTAACATAAAAAATTACATTAGAAAAATGAAGTTGTTATATCTTCAATAGGCTTACTCTTGTGAGGATTGTGTTTTAAAATTAGCAAAATTAATTAACATAATGACATTATTAAATTTGATTTACTTTTTCGTTCTGTCAAAACTTATTACTAAGGTTTCCATACCTCTTCTATTTTTTATATTTATTTTAGGTGAGTTTGATCAGAGGAAGTGTCTATGTTTATGCAAACCTTCATTGCAAATTTTGATATAATATTACAGTTATTAAACAAGCAACAGAGTTTATGTTACTAAGTAATTAAGAAAGAAAAAACACAAATAAAAATTAATTTTTAATCTCAGTTGAACTTGGAATTATCCCTTTAATATGCGTAACTTTTAAAACTTTTATATTGTTATTCTTTTATTTAAAAGAAGATTACTGTATATAGCACTAAGATTTTCAATGTCTTCTCTTTTGTCTTTCTCTTTAGAAATAGTCTTTTGTTGTAATTTCTTTCCCTTCTCAATATTTCTGTTTGATCATAGTTAGGCGTATGGCCCATTGTAATACAATGTTCACTTATTGCACAGGCTTGTACTTTATTCAGATTAATATCACTCTTGTGAGATGTTAATCTTTCCTTTCTAAGAAAATATATATATATATATATATATATATATATATATATATATATATATATATTATATATATATATTATATATATATATATATATATATATATATATATATATTATATATATATATATATATATATATATATATATATATTGGTAGTTGGAATTAGTACAATTTATTTCTGGAAAATAAACCTACCTATTATTAAATATTTAGGGGTTTAAGAGGAATCCTCATAGTTCAGAGATACACAATAATGTAATGTCTATTTTTTGCTAACTAAAATATATGGCTCTACTGCTCTAGTAGAAAAGTTTGCTTAAAATTATGTGTTTTTACGTTTTTGTTGTTTTTTTATTCTGATTCTACCTGAGTTTAATTAGAATTTTAATAAGAACGATTTATGTCAAGTAGTACTGCGAACGTAAACATTCTTTAAGAGACAAAAGACATTTATTTATTTATATTATAATTATGGTAAAAGACTACAAAGGTTATTTTATTTTGGCAGCCGTGAAAAACAAGAACATCCAAAAGGTCCCCAAGTTCAGATATCTCGGTAGTTGAATAACTGAAGATCTAGATCCAGACATAAAGATACGTAGCAGAATTGAGCAAGGCAGTACATCATATACTAATATGAGAACCTTGCTAAGCAACAGCAGCCTCAACTTAATGCTTCGATATCTCTTTGTAAAATGTTACATTTACTCCATACTGCTATATGGTGTAGAAATATGGACCATAAAGTCCAATGTGATGAACTGATTGGAGGCCTTTGAAATGTGGGTATTTAGAAGACTACTTAAAATTCCCTTGACAGATCACACAACAAATGTCGAAGTATTAAATAGAATGGGCAGAGAACGAATGGGCATATATTTCGAAATTTCAAGTACCAGTTCTTAAAGCTTATTATGGAAGGGAAGATAAAAGAAAAACATGGCATCGGAAGAAAGATATACTCATGGCTTAAAAACATAAGGGATTGGACAAATATCGATGCCCATACACTCTTTAGAACCACACAAGATCGAGAGGAGTATTCCAGAATTGTCGCCAACATCCACCAATTGGATAGGTCACCATAAGAAGAAGAAGAACAAGAGTTCATTAATTTTTCGCCAGTAAAAATGTGCACAATTGCTTATCCAGCTTTCTGTAGCTTAGATGAATAGAAAGTCGTCTATATCTCACAAGAACAACAATTTGTCAGTCTTATTGGAATTCAGTTTAATATAACGATTTAAAAAGTTATTGCCTACAATCTGGCATAATTAATGGAGTACGACGACAAGATAGACAACTTAAACATTTTGAGGTATACTGCCGTCCTAAGCAAGAAGGCAGTATCTCCAATTTTTACAATTTTTAAGTTTGCTCTTTTATATGGGTTCTTATACAATTATTAATATATCAAACAAAGTTTGAAAGCAGTAAGCGTTCATTCGTTGGTCTGGTAGACTATTAAAATTGCAGTAACTCAACTTGTTGTTAGGCATTCCTTAGTTAAAAGGTAGTAAGTACTTTATACAAGCCTAGAAGTTAGTATCTCCTACATAAAATGGAGATACTGCTTTTTAATCTAGCACCTGCTTGAGTTTATCGCGACATGCCCCACCACACATTCATATCACGATATCACAATTCTTAGTTTCTGTGTGTAAACACTGAAGCCGAAAGCATGAGTAAGTTTCTTTTAGATTATTCTAATTAGTCACGCTGTGTGTACGTGTGCATATCAATAATAAAGATACACAGTACATTTACTTCTTTTAAAAAGTTTTAGGTATGTATTATTATCGACTTAATTGTGAATAGGTTTATTGTCGTATATTATTTTGTTACAGTTTACAGTTAACCTAAAGAAATTTAAAAAATGCTGCAGACAATAGAAGTTATCAATCCAAGTTATGGTGAGGAACCGCGTGACAGTGAAAAGATAGAAGATAAAATATAATATAATAACTTACAACCCGTTAGGCTACAAAGCCCTGAAAGTGAAAATTCAGCTTTGCCAGCTACATCTACTTTAACGAGTTTTCAGGCTGATTCTGATAACTCACTTAAAGACCCTGACTTTTTGCAGTCTAGTTCAGATGGTACCGTTGAATCAGAATCGGACGACAGTTCCAGAGCTACTAATAAGAGTTGTAACAATAAGAACATTACTACAGCTGGTTCAACAGGTGCCATAGCTTCAACAAGTTCTGCCGTATCTTGCAGTAAAACTTCCGTTGAAACGTATAATACTCTACCGTTTTTAAATAAAACGAGCGGTTCGAATTTATATAAATATATTTATTTATAACTTTACAGTTCGATACTATCTTATCAACTAAACTTATTCCTAAGATCGTTACATATATATACTAAAGTTACTATTTTCTAGAAAGTTCCCACCTCTAAACTGATCTTTCTCGAAATATCGAGTCGCTTTCGAGATGCCGCCGCATGGAAGCATGAGGTGCTGTTTCGAGATGCAACGGTTATACGTGCCTCGTTAAATGCACGTTCGTAACACTGCTCCCCTCTTAGATCTGAGCGTCCCGATCAGCAACTCTATATGTAGGCCCAGGATGGCGGAATCTACAAGACTCTCCAGCTCTGCATGAACCCCACAGAAAGAAATAACAGTCTACTGTCTTTGAAGGGCACGATCTCTTCGGATTAGTACAACACACAGTAATTCTTACACCGGCTTCTCGGAAGATCACTTCAAGCATGCTTCTGACAATCTTCCAATCCATATTATCTAGTGCATGGCCTATCTTGGGTAAGGCCAAATTCTTAATGTCGTAATTGCAGACGATTTTCTTCAAATTAGTTAGAGCACACCATATATCCTCGTAGGTTGCCCTGTCTGTATACGACTTCCTGGTCACCATATACAGCAAAGATCGAGAACCATCTTCTAATCTCAGCACTCTTCCAACTTTAGGCTGCTGGTTTTTTAACTCGTCCAAGCGACCAAATTTCTTATAAAATACGGATGAGATTCCTTTAGTCATCTCAAGATCTTGGGCAACACAGTGGGCTAGAGAGACGTTATGCGGAACACTAAAAAGATCCTGCTGAACTTCTGTCGTCACGCCGAATCTAGCATTCTTTCTCTCTGCGTAATTTGACATAAACTCCTTAAAGCTTGGTCGCCGTTTATCTTTGATCTCATGTTGAAGGGTTCGGACTTCTTCGGTTTCGTTTAAGCCAGCATAAGGGGCAAGACGATTTATGTGAACTACTTTTGGTTTACCTTTCGGTAACTTTTTAATTCGGTATATTACGTCATTTATTCTCTTTTTAATTTCATACGGACCCTCCCATTGTCTTTGCAGTTTAGGAGACAAGCCACGACGACGTTGTGGATTATAAAGCCAAACAAGATCACCTACTTCATAGCTTTCATTCTTGCATCGAGAATCGTATTGATCTTTCATTCTGTCACTGGCTAACTGGATGTGTTGTCGGGCAAGTTCATGAATGCTGTTCATTCTTAACTTCAGACGATCGACATAATCTTCGCTTGCAACATGTTCTTCGGAAGGTCTGCAGCCAAACTCTAGGTCGCAGGGCAAACGAACTTCACGACCTAACATCAGGCAGGTTGGAGTCTGGCCTGTAGTTTCATTCACGGCCGAGCGGTATGCCATTAAGAATAAATGAATGTGCTGATCCCAATCTCTTTGATGTTTTGATACAACTTTGGACAGGTGTTTACCCATCGTTCGGTTCATCCTCTCGACCATTCCATCTGATTGAGGATGCAGGGGTGTCGTTCTGGTCTTATTGACACCAATCAATTTACAAACGTTTTGGAAAAGGTTCGACTCGAAGTTTCGCCCTTGGTCGGAGTGGATCTACAAGGGAACACCAAATCGGCTAAAGAATTCTTTAACAAGTACCTCTGCAACGGTAGCAGCTTCCTGATTTGGTATCGCATAGGCCTCAGTCCATTTTGTAAAATAATCCATGGCTACCAGGATATATTTATTTCCATCGTTTGTCTCTGGAAGTGGACCTGCAATGTCGATTGCTACTCTTTCCATAGGACTACCAACATTGTACTGTTTCATGGGTGCCCTCTTTTTACCAACTGGACCATTACTGGTTGCACACAGTTCACATTTCCGGCACCATCTTCTTACATCATCTTTACAGTTCACCCAATAGAACCGTTCTCGAACCTTTTGCAGAGTCTTCGTAATACCAAAGTGTCCACCTGATGCACCGTCATGCAACTGACGCAATACTTCTGACACTTTACTTTTAGGTACAATCAACTGAAGCTTAGTTTCTGTACCATCATCGTTCTCAAAGGTTCTATACAGAAGATCATCTTTCAGCACTAGGCAATTCCATTGGCTCCAGTAACACTTGACTTCGGGACTACATGCACTAATGTCTTGCCAAGAAGGTCTTTCACTTCGACGCACCCAATCCAATACTCTTTTTATACATGGATCATCTGCTTGAGCGTCTTGTAGCTGTTGAGGCTGCCATTGATCATTAATAACGGTGGTTCGCCTCACGGAGCAAAGTCGTTCTTCTAATTTAAGACAATGATTACGATTTTCACTGTATGGCCGTCTTGATTGAACATCAGCATTTGAATGACTTTTTCTAGCGTGCTCGATCTGTTCTAGCTTTCTGACTGTTGTATTATTTTCTTGCACTTTGTGGCGAATGTGACCTTCGTTGTTACCATTCCAACATCTAGGTTCACGTCTCTTCGGCATCATGTTACGAACTACTTTCCGTACGATTTCCTCCAGACGTTTATCGTTTCGTTCGTCACCTCTCAAGGTTCGTACTTGATAGCTCCGTGAAACTCGACTAGCTATCTCATGTTCCAAGGCAATGGCGAGCGCTTCATCTAAAACTTTCGGTCTTGCTAGTCGTAAAGCTTTCTGTAGTTCACTGTCTCTCAACCCATTGACGAAGGCATCTACAGCAATTTCTTCCAAAATGTTGTCTGGTGCCTCTGGATAGGCCAACAGCGCTATACGAGCAATATCTGCTTCAAATTCTTGCAAACTCTCACTTGCTCGTTGAATTCTACTTCTTATTTGTACTTTGTAGACTTGTTGTAGATGGGCATCTCCGTAACGTTTGTCTAGTCGAGTAAACAAGGTCTGGTAACATTTTTCTTGACCCTTAGGAATCGATCTTAGGATATCCGCAGCATCACCTCGTAAAGCAGCAGTCAAGGAAACGGCTTTTTCTTGTTCTGTCCAATGATTGGCTGTCGCAATAGCTTCAAATTGTCTAAGGTATATGGACCAAGAGGACTTTCCATCAAATGGTGGCAATTTGAATCTCATATGATGTGTCGTTTCGTCTCTCGGTGATTCTTCTTTCACTACCGGATCTAAGGCTACCGTATTAATTGGTGGTAGCACTTTCGTGTTAGTTATCATGCTCTCTAACTGTTTGATCTTCTCTTCTACCTTATCGAATGTTTTAGAAACTTCTTCAAATTTCTCATTATTTTGATTACATACGTCTTTAATTATTTGAGAAGTCTCGTCGAATCTTCTAGATACATTTTCAAATTTCTCGTCATTTTGTCTAGCTATTTCTTTAATAATTTGAGACGTTTCATCGAATCTTTCATCATTCTTCGAGAAGATTCTTCAATCATTTGAGAGACGTTTTCAATTTTTTATCATTTTTTTTAGAAGTTTCTTCAATCATTTGAGAGACGTTTTCAAATTTTTTATCATTTTTTCTGGAACTCTCTTCGATCTTCATTAAAACTGCTTCTTCTGCTGATTGAAAATGGAATGTCTCTGGGTCATCTCCATTCTTTTTAAGAACAGTCTTTAGTCGTTCTTGGAGACTCTTCTTGGACCCGCTGCAGTCTTCATCGCGTTCTTCTAGTTGCTCACGCAACTGTTTCACTGAAAGTTCTACTAGCAGCATCTTTGGTCAGGCACACACGTACTTTTTAAATGTTCTTTCGTACAACGATCACTACTGAACTACGCGGATGTTCCCGACAAACAATACTTTTCAAAAGTTCAAAAGTCTTTTTCAAAAATCACTGTTGAATTTATATTCAAATCAATTGTCCTCACACGGTGACACCAACTGTACCGTTTTTAAATAAAACGAGCGGTTCGAATTTATATAAATATATTTATTTATAACTTTACAGTTCGATACTATCTTATCAACTAAACTTATTCCTAAGATCGTTACATATATATACTAAAGTTACTATTTTCTAGAAAGTTCCCACCTCTAGACTGATCTTTCTCGAAATATCGAGTCGCTTTCGAGATGCCGCCGCATGGAAGCATGAGGTGCTGTTTCGAGATGCAACGGTTATACGTGCCTCGTTAAATGCACGTTCGTAACAATACTAAAAAGAAAAAACTGAGAAAGAGAAATGATAAAACAAAACAAGGAAGAAGAACATGCTCAGAAGCAAAGAGACAAACGCTATATTCGACCTGGGTGCGATGTGTGCCATAGGAAATGTAAAACAGTTTTTAATGAGAATCAGCGGGTAACAATAAATAAGCAGTACTGGTCGATAAATTGTCTAGATATACGGATTTTTGTTTCGTCATATGTGGCAGTTCATGATATGAAAAGAAAGCGCGGTAGTGTAGAAAGTGCTCGAAAAAGGACATTTCAATATTTTTTTATTATATTTTATTATATTATTTATTTTACTATTAAAAGTTTTCAAGGAAACCTTTGTAGCCGTCGAAAAGAAACAGAAAATCAAATCTTTTGCGTGCCTCTGGCATGAATGCATATCAGGAAGGAAATTGAAAGACTTGGTAAGTACATTTCATGCGTTTAGGATGCACATGCGTGATGTATAATCATTTGGCTTGACAACTGTACGGGCCAAAACAAGAATTGATCAGTATTCCTATACTTAATATACATTATCAATTCTAATATAATTGCAGCAAAGCCAATTACCTTTAGATATTTTGAACCAGGTTATTTATTTGTGTCAGATGACAGTTTTCACCATCAGGCGGAGTAGTCTTTGCAGCGAATGAAAAAGGTTGTCTTGCGTTCAGTAAGCTAATTCTGAAAAGGTTGAAAGCAAAGAAATGAAGCTGAAGGATTTCTTTGTTTGGCCTGACAACTCATCAATTTACAAAATAAACCATACAACACCACGACCCTACTTGAAAGACATGGTTGAAGTTGTTGCTTAGCGAGGTATCTTTAATTTATTTTATAAAACAAGTTTTGTTTCCAACGAAACAAAAGAATTAAATTTTTTTAAATTTAAAAATGCCAAGTCTGGCTTCAAAGAACCTGTCAGCATTTCAAAACCAAGAGGAATTACAGAAGAAAGGAAGCTAGCGATTTTGCAAAATTTGGTTACGTTCATTCCTGAAAATCATTCCGCAGATTTAAGATCGGAGTTTGATGATGTTTAATAAGTGAATTTTTTGTTTTTTTAATAATTAATACCAATTATTTTTCACTAATTACTTGTTTTTCAACAAAATATAGAGTTAAGCTTAATGATGTTTAAAGAAAGTTCTTAACTAATAAAGTTAATAAAACGAAATGATTTCTGTTGTCACCGTATTTCCGTTCAAGAAATATTACACTAAATAGCAGTAACCTCAAATTAATTGGAGTTACTGCTTTTATACGTAATTCATTCTTAACGGTTGTAATAATATACCTTGCTTAAAAGCAGTACCCGCCATTTTTATTAAAATTTATTAAAATGTCTTACAAAACAATCAACTTACTTAATGATATCAAAAAGAACTACAACACAGTTAAACCATTCCGTAATCCATAAATTAATATATGGTGCTACCTACCGCTACACAGTGCGAGTGAAGATGGAATACCTAACAGAAGTAATATTTGTCTCCAGTTGTGCCTTTACTGCAATGCATGGTATCACCAGATCTAACTTGGTTCACTTTCAAACCTCACTTAAACAGATTCAGCATCGTATTGCTTCATTTCGATGTAGATTGAGTTATTATACCCTTCAAGAATCCAAAGTTCGCTGAGTTGAATATAATGAACATGTTTTAAGTGTTTAATGACATGTATCCTGCTGCATCTGTTCATATTAAATCTGCCTAAATATTTGTAATAGCTAATTTATCATTTTACTTGAATTGCCTAGATCAGATACCTGTACCAAGTGTGATGAGTTTAATGCAAAAATCAAGACTCTTCATTCTTTTGACGATGCAGCACAGTTAAAAGCCCTATGTATGGAAAATAAATTGCACAAAAGTTGTGCCCACTACCAGAAAGACATTTCACTATTCACCGTGAGCACTTACGATATTTATTATAGGAGACAACTTGCTAGTGTCAGAGAATGGATCCTACGAGGTATCATCGTTTTTATTCTTCTTTATTTTCAATAAACTACCAATAGAAGTCCGCCATCTTCACATTATCTGCGACTCAGCTGGCGGGCAAAATAAAAATTTCACGGTTGTTCGGCTAATTTATTACATTGTCCACGATATAAAGCGACTAGATACTATTCAAGGCACATTTCCCACCAGAGGACATTCGTATCAGGAATGTGATAAAAATATGGGCTTGATACATTTAAAGACTAGGATAAAACTACTTGTAGATTAGATAAATGTCTTACAAGTTGCAGGAAAAAAGAACTGGTTAAAGTTATAGACAAGGACCAAAAATTATCAAAACAGTGGACTACTTTTCTATAAGAAACATCTATTCGTAAGTGTCCAATAGCTCTGCAGCAAGTAAAAGAACTTCGAGTAATAAAAGAAAAACGCGGATTGGTGTTTTACCGAACCACTTATATTGGCATTTGGGAAAGCAAGCAAATAGCAAATAGATCAATAAAATTTGTTGTTCTTAGAAAAATGAGAGATGGCGAATTTGACTTATCAATTCAAGCATACCATGGACTATTACAAATTTCTCAAGCTAAGTATAGCAATTTACAAGTGTTAAAACGATTTTGTTTTCCAAATGTTTAAAGATTTTTATGAATCATTGTTATAAAAATGAAAAATCTCTATGTAAGCCTATGTCGAAAATAGACATATAGTTTGTTTTTAACAGGTTATTTGCGACGTTAACGTCTTTTTTATTTTTTTTATCAACTAAAATCTCATAATCTAAAATTCACATATTTTTGTTTGTATTTTAACAAAATAATAATAAACTACTTAAAAATATTGACGTATGTAGTTTTATTTATTTCTAAGACTGTAACAAGCGGCTTGGTAACGTTCATTATCTATTTTTTTTTTAGTTATTTTTGTGACATCGTTTATTTTTCCCCTTGCCCTTTAAATGTTTTTCATCAACAAATGAGAAATTATCTCTCATCATGACCGACTAGGAAATCAGGATTTCAGATATTAAAATATAGGACTTTTGTGAGAAAATATAAAATTTACCTACTGTAAAACACAAATATTTATTTCTCTTATGTTTTTATGTCATTATGATTTAATAACGTTTTAGTAACGATTTAATAAAATTTGTTTTGGAAAACCTTTTCTACATTGATTTATATGGCATTCCACTTTATACTTCGCTAATAGACTGCCGTTTCATTTACGTTTAATGTCGTATTAATTCTGCATATGGACTATTTATATCTACCACTGCCCGAGTGGATTAAAATATTTAATTAGAATGGAGAATCAAATGAATCCATATGACACTTTAGGTATTAATATTTATTTCTAAATAGCTGTTGTGCTTCTTCCATTTATTAGTTATTTAGAAAAATGCTAATGTTGCCAATAAATTTCTTAAAAATTTCCGTATACAAATTAATTTGAAATAATTAAATACAAACTGTGTTTAGTTTAATATATCAAATAGAGTTTAAGATGAAAATACATCTTGAACTCTTCCTTTTTAGGGTGCCTGTCTATTCCGAACGTTATAGATCATTCTGGCTATGATGACTTAGTTGCTTGCTATACGGAATAGCTGTGTTAAGGTCTTTCTATACTATGCTCTCAGGTTAGCAAGTCAGGATATTCTTCTTCGTCCTGGAGCCACTTTTCCCTCAATTTTACCTTGCAAAATGCATTGAAGTAGCTCGTATCTGGTTTATTTCTCATTATATGTCCCAAGTACTACAGCTTACGGCCCTTTATGATGTTAACCAAATCCGCGGTTGTGTTCATCCTTCGCAGTACTTCTTCATTGGTGACTTTGTCTGTTCATGGTATCTTTAGAATACTTCTGTATAACCATAGCTCAAAAACCTGAACTTTTGATAGAGTTTCTGCCTTTAGTGTTCACGTTTCTATTCCATATAGAAGCACTGAGTACAAGTAAGATGTAGGGAGCCTTATTTTTGTTTCTCGCGTGAGGTCATGGCTTTTAAACAAAGAGCTCATAGTAAAAAATGCACTTTTTGCCTTTCCGATGTGACATTTAATCTCTTGAGTATTGTCCCACGACTCATTGATTATAGTTTTCAAGTAGTTTTACTGTGAGACACATTCAATTCACATTTGGTTCTTATACAGATTTGCTTCAGTTATGTTTTTCTTGCTGATGACCATTTGCTTGGTTTTGCTGGTATTTATATCCAGTCCATATGTTCTGCTTGTCTCCATTATTTTGTTCATTAAGTTTTGCAAGCCTTCTATGGTATTGGAAAATACCATTGTACTATCTGCATACCGCAGGTTATTGAACTTGACTCCGTTTCTTGAACATATCCCTTTACTAAAAGTTAATTAAATATGCAAAAGCAGTATAGGCTTTCACAACTGGTGTTTTACAAAGGAACGTTTATGTTTATTTGCCATTTTCGGAATATTCTGTTCCTAAATTTGTAGCGTTTTAAATTTGTTTCTATCTATATAATAATATAATATTTAATATCGATATTATAATATAAATTCGGTATAAAACTTTTGTAGTACGCCCCTGTCGAAAGGAATTTTAGAACGATCGATAATATAGTAAGTTTTGTATTCAGTTTTCTAAGACGTAATAACGCTGAAATGTATATTCAAGGTTTTTAGTCGAAGAGTTTATTTTTGTTTAAGTTCGTTGGCACGAACTGGTTTCAAGACGTGGGAGGAGATGATCTGCGTTTGGTTGGTGAATCGAACTAAAGGTTTAGGTAAGCCGAGACATTCAAATTAAAAAGACGAGTCGCACTTCTATAGAGAAGCTGGCAAAAATTTTGTGTGATGGTTAATTATGTTTCAAGACCGGTCAAAGGTGGTGATTTACTCTTTGTAAAATGGCATTTTAGAATAGAGTAACCACATTAAGATTTGTGCAGTATACCGGAACATGATGGAATTTTGAAAGCAGTACAGAGGGTGTGCCACCAGCTTCGTTTCTCGTCTGTTTGCTCCAACCTCGTTTGTGTCTTTGATCGTCGTTCTCAGACTATAGAAATGGTCTTCGTTTGTTCCTGTTAAGAAATTGTCCAGATAGCTTTTACCCCATAGGTGTAGCAAGTGTTTTCAAAAGTTCAGTGTGAAATATGTGAAATTAAGGTAACATTAAATATTTTAATTTTCAAAGTAAACAGAAACATTTTCTTCCTAAGTAACAATAATGCTTTTATTTTAAAATTTAAGAATCTGTAATAATTAAAATTATATATTATGTTAGGGCATGGTTATAATTGTCATAATTTTATTCTGTCTTAAAATGTTGTGTTGACATATCACAGTTAGTTTTAATCTGTTTGTTATTGTGAAAATTTTTTATTTAATTATTATAGAAAAGATTTTTATAGATTTTTATATAAGGTTAAATTTAACGATATTTTCGTTAACAAGAATATCCTTAATTTCAATAATCTATTTTGGCCACATTGATAATAAACCTAGGAACCATTTTGAAAAGTTTTGTAGCAATCTCCTTTATAAACAGATAGACACGTAAGTTTTTTTTATTTTGCATTATTTTATATGGTATATTTTTCGTGCCATCTGTATTTTTGTGAACTGTTTGTTTGAGACGAAAATAAATGTTTGATTTATTTCTCTGATTTATTTTTTTGTTTTAGTTTAGAAAAGTCTCCTAACCCTGTTTGTATTCTTGATTTTAGGAAGAGGAACTTTTCTTTCTTCCAGCAAACTAGGATCATTCGAAGCGGTGCCCTTATTATAAAATTGCTAGAAGCCCCTTTGTTGTCAGTCCATTTTTTGTTCGTTTTGTTCCAGGATATTTATTTAAGTATCCCTTTGTTTCATTTTTGTAGTTACCCCAATCTGACCCCTTTGATTAAACTTATCCACGACCCAGCTCTCCAACTAACCCCTGAGTGCCGTACGCACCAGTATCGATTATTTTGGTTGCTCCATTTCAACCCCATTTAGTTTCTGTCCCATGTTCTTACCCTGAGGTAGGCAATGTATATCGTTACAACTTTTCGTCTAAAATTATGGTGAAAACTTTTTTTTATTTCGTAATGTTGATTGCCAGATTTTATCTAATGGCATACCCTCTTATTTACGATTAAAATTAATTGTGAATTACTGAAATTCAATATTAAAATTAAATTTTATTTGAATGCAAATGAAATTTTAATCTTAAATACTACCCGCCATACACAATATTGTAAATACCAAGTAGCGGGTAGATACTAAATTATAAACGCAATAGATGATAGATCTACTTCAGGAGTGCTACCCTGCCCACGCGAGCCTTAGTTTATCTTCCAAGTCCATAGAGTGTAAACCATTCTCCTTTCCTACTACTTCTGACCAAGTACATTTCCTTACTATCATTTCCAACAAATGGGGAAGTCAACGGAAAACAACTTCAATATATTCTTACAATAGTTTATAGTACGAGCAATAGCCGTAAGGCCTCAGATGGCAAGTTTTGCAATCCGGATGGCACCTGGCGCATTTTTTGTTCAGGTAGGAATGTACGGCAAAACTTAACGGGCATGTAGAGTCCGTTAAGTTTTAACTTTAACTTTAACTTAACAGGCATCAGATTCTGCATGTGAAAGGTACTATTAGTGAAAAACAGAAGCCTAATAAATATCTAAATTGAATGTCGGTGGTTTTTTACAACCGGGCAAACAATCTATTCTAAAAAAGATATTACAACGAACTAATATTTCTATGGTCAGCCTCTATTAACTTCACTTTTGTAATGAGGACCATTATACAACTACTATTGAAAATTGTATGTGTTTTTCTGAAAACAGTATTAAAAGTATTACTGGTGTTGGCTTTTGTGTTTCAAAATCTATTTCTCATTGTATACTGGGCTATCGAGCTGTCAGTGATCGCAATATTTTCTTACAAATACAGCATCATTCTTTTTTGTCAATTTAGCTAAGGTATATGCGCGTATCTTAAAAGATAATGATAATACAACTGAACCTTTCTTCAGGAAGAGTCATATCTCATAAATATTCTTAAAAAATAACTCTTTAATATCACTGGAGATCTAAAGTCGAAAAAGAAGTTAATATAGCCAAAAAACAGATAGACAAGGTAGTGCAAAACTATGAAATATGTGAGCTAGATTCAAGGGAAGATCGCCTTATCCAGATCTCTCCAGAAGATTGTATACTTGGATCTCTTCTAATGGACAACACCCAAACAAAGTTAATTATATAATAATAAATATTCACCAAAAACCATGTATCAGACAATCTAAAACACTACCTGGAAGTAACTGTGGTTCCAACTTCCAACGTTTTATCAACTAAAGCAAAAATTCAAAGCCTGTCTTAGAATATGATACAAAAAAATTTCAGAATTAGAGATAAAAAACAATTTAAAAGCCAATGTAATGAAAGATTTGAATATATTTTACTAACTTTGGATTTATGTAGCTCCGAGAGGATTTGGCAACCGTTTAAAAATACTTTGATATAAGTTGTTTGAGAGCTATTTTATCTAAAATTAACCTAATAATTTTGTGTATATCTTAAATGATTACAATTCATTGTCTAAAGCCGATACAAACGGACTTAAAATGTGTTAACATCTGCAGATACTTTGACCTAATTGACGATAACAGAAAACTTATCCTTTTTGAAATCGATACCTCTCTTAGGCATTTTTAATATCGACAGCTTTCTAGTAAATCTACGCAGAACTTTTTATCTATTACAGATCATGAAGGTACTATACAAACGGATGTGGACAAAGTCGTAGAAGTTATGGAAGTAAGCTGTATTGTAAGTCTTTACATGCCAATACAGATCAGATTCCTGAAGACACCTATAAAACTGGATTTCAGGCCCAAACTTCTTTTCACTATTCTTTAGCAGTGACAAATCGCACTCCTCTCGCTGATACCGATATCACCGATATCAAAAAATTAAATGCAAAATTATGCAAAGACTACAGTATAATTTAGCCTAATACGCCACTTATTTAAAACGTTTATAAAAGTAATACATAACAGAATAACATAACAAAAAATGTGAATAACAAGAAGTGTCATGGACACAATTTGAATTCCAAGATACCTTAGCCACCCGAGAAGCTCTATTCGCTATACAAGTGCTTATCCAGAGGTGCAGGAATATCAACTGTGATGTACATATGATCAACCGTACATATTTGTTTTATCGACTTCTTCTTCTTCTTCTTCTTCTGGTTCCTATCCATTTCGGATGTTGGAAATCATATTGGCAATCATAACCTTGCTCGCTGCGGCTCGAAAGAGCTCCGTTGAGGTTTTCTTAAACCATGTTCTTAAACTCCGCAGCCATAATATTCTCCTTCTACCGGGTCCTCGCTTACCTTTGACTTTACCTTGCAATATAGACTGTAGCAGGGAGTAACGGTGCTAATTTCTCATAACGTGTCCCAGATATTGCAATTTTATGCGTTTGATTGTAAACACAATCTCTGGTTCCTTCTTCATTTTTCCTAGAACTTCCTTGTTCGTGATCCTTGCTGTCCATAATATTCTCAGCATTCTTCTATAAAGCCACATCTCAAATGCTTCAAGTTTTTTAATAGTGGTGTCTGTAAGCGTCCATGCCTCCGCCACGTACAACAACACAGAGAAAACATAGCATCTCAAATTTCTCATTTTTGTATCAAGGGATATGTTGTGACTTTTGAAGATGGCGCTCATTTTGTTAAAGACCGTTCTTGCCTTTCCCATGCGGCACTTTATTTCCTGTAAATTGCTCCACTGTTCGTTAATAATAGTTCCCAGGTAACAATACTGTTTTATTCGCTCTATCTGCGTCCCATTAATGTATAGATGAGCCCCGTTTATATTCTCCTTGCTGATAATCATTTGTTTCGTTTTGTGGGTATTAATGTTTAGTCCGTACTGTTGACTGTGCTCGTTTATTCTGTCCATTAGCCTCTGAAGTCCCTCTAAACTATCTGCTATCACCATGGTGTCGTCGGCATATCTAACATTGTTTACTCTTTCACCATTTAGAAGGATGCCTTCGTCTATTCCTTAAAGACTTTATTCCCTTCCGACTACAAAATACGTTAAAATACGTTATTCCGTTTATCGACTACAAAAAGACATTTGATAGAGTAAAACATGACAGGTTCATATCCATCTTGAAAGAAGCGGGCTTGGATGATAGAGACTTTCGAAATATATGTAATTTATATTACAACCAAACTGGCAACATTAAAGTGGATGACCAGTAGACAGAGACAATCTTCATAGATAGATGAATGAGACAAAGATGCATTCTGTCTCCAGTGCTATTTAACATGTACTCGAAGCGTCTCTTCAAACAAGCACTGGGACAACTAGAGGAAGGCGTCTTAGTTAACGAAGTGTGTCTCAACAACATAAGATATGCTGACGACGCAGTAGTTTTTGTAGATAGCCTTGATGGTTTACAAACAATAATATCGCGCATATGAGATATAAGTCGAGAATATGGGCTGGATCTCATTACGAACAAAACAATGAACATGGTAGTAAGTAAGCACTAAATATTAAATAGACATCTTTTAGGAAACCAACTGCCAACCGATAGGATAAACAGCTACATATATAATTGATGGATTCGACCGTTACTTGATGGAAATTCATTTTATGTAACAATAAAACACTGAAAACTTTGTTTTCAAAGTTCCACAAAATTTATTTTAAATCTTGAATAATCTAAAAGAATGATTATGATCTAGAAGGTGAAGTGCGAGTGAATCTGTTTTTCTATTTTTAAAAGCCCTTTTATGACAAAATTAAAATTCAATTAATGACAAATTTAAAATTCTTCACACTCAAAATAAAGGCCTTAAGCTATCTTTTTTAGAATCTATGGAAATCAACAAATTAAAAAACACAGATATAATTCTGAATGACCAACTTGAGACAAACAATTCTCCCCTCCTCAACCTATTTCATTAGAGACTATAAATTTGTAAACCCAAGCCAAAAATAGATCACTTGAGAAAGGCAATCAGCCGAAAAAGCTGTAGTTTTCAGTGTTTTATTGTTACAGCTACACATATCTTGGTAAAAGCATAAACAGTCAATGTGACTACTCTACTGAAATAAAACAACGCATAAGGAAAGCAAGATCAGCGTTTGTAAAAAAGAAGTTCCGATTTACCACAGTACCAAAATCTCTATCATCAAATTCTATGTATTTTCCACATTATTATAAGGAGTAGGGACACGGACACTCTTGGAAGCTTCTTTAGGAAAGCTTAAGGACTTCAAGATGTGGTGTTACAGGCGCACCTTAGGAATTTTATGAAAGGATCGTGTGACTAATATTCAGGTCCTAAAAAGCATAAATTAAAATATCTTGGCCATGTTATGAGAAATGAACCGCTATATGACTTATTACAACTTATTCTTCAGGGCGAGGGATTTGGACAGAGAGGATCAGGGAGAAGAAGGATATCTTGGCTTCAAAACTTATGGAAGTGGTTCCATTCAAATTTAAAATAGCTATGCTGATCTCCAACATCCGGAACGAATAGGCACCGTAAGAAGAAAAAGATGGGACAGACTGTAGGACGTCCTAACGACAATTGATATAACTGAACACATTACTCACCTTATAAGCCGACTGTATCAAGACAACCTGGTATACATTTGAATTCAAATGGTCGGATACCTGTATTATGAATGCATTTTGTAGAGGTTGCTACGTCAAGGATGTGTTTTTTCTCATTTAATATTTAACATGGCACTATTGGCATAAATACAAAACTTAACAGGACAAAACTCTTCCCGTTAAAGTAGAAGTCTTATATAAAGGAAAAGCCTAGTTTACTCTGGGAAGTTATTGGGTAAAAAAAAAATTATATAAGAACACTATAAAATGTATATATCTACAAGAAGTATTGAGTAAATTTAGTTAAATATGAGTTGTTTAGTTAAATCACCATATTTGAATAGCTGAAACTGGGACCTTTTAAAATCTAATATTTTAAAAATGTTCTTTAAAATTTAAAATTGATCACTAATTGGATATTTTCATTCTGATGCACTTCTAGAACCTTAACAGTAATAGCAATTTACATTCCTGTGGATCAAATAAAATTCGTCTACATCGGACATATACTTTTGACAATTTTAAACATGTCGAATAATGGTTTTAAATTGGAGACACCATGTTTATACCTCCTAACGCAACTTGATAACAAGTTGACAGATTCTGCGTAATTTTTATCCAGAGTTATCTGTAATCTGTGTTCTTACTTTAATTATGAAGAACCTGTATATCAAATTTAACGATTTTGATTTGCAAACGAATTGCAAAGATAGATAAGCAAAGATACAATTTTCTAGAGACTAAAAAGCTACTAGTTGAATCCAATAACAACAACTATAATCTTAGATTGGCATGGACCCGGGCCATAATGGTATTAAGGGTAACAAACATGTTGACTTGTTGGCAAAAGTGGGAAGCTCATTAAACATACCACTCAATATAAAAATTGATAAAAATGACATCTTACTCCACATAAAAAAATAAAATAAAAAAATCTCATAAACAATTTTGAAAATCAACATTTCAAACAAAAGGTAAATGGTATCAAAATATTTAATCCAACTTCCCTGACAATTCTTGGTTCGAATCCTTTCATTTTATCAACAGAAGACATTTAACAAACATAATCAGATAACGTACTGACCATGCATTGTTTGCTGCTCACCTGTTCCGTATCAATTCAAGCCAACATCATTTTTGTGAATGCGGGCAACTAGAGAATCTAGATCATATTTTATTCACTGCCCAATTCGTAAATCAAATAATTATGACTTCACTGCTAAAATAATAAAAACAGGACCACAAATAGATGCAAATACGACTGACATATTAAAAAATATTAACACAAATCAGATAGATATAAACAAATTTCTCTCCATAAGCAAATGTAACATATAGTCAAATATTTCTTTTTCTTTTTTAACCTTCCTTTTCCTGGGTATCTGTCTAAGGCTAACTCCCTGGGTATAGTGAAATGCTCTGCGTTGCCCTGGAGCGAGAAAAGTTTATTTTCCCCTGTTGTAATTGTTAAAAACTCTCTCACCAAGAATACACAGATCATATGAGATAAAGTTTGAAGTGAATTAAAACCTGAATATAACCTGAACATATTTGATAAGTATAATTATTTAAATTCAATCACATATGTTACTACTTCAATTTCTTCAGCCTGTAGATTTCCATCTTACTAAACTTAATTTTATTAATTTTTCACCATAGGAGCATTCTTAAATAAAGTCATTTAAATATGAGGTCTGATATTAGCTTCAAATATTTGTTATTTCATTTTTACCTTGTCCTAGATGTGTTAAACATAAAAGGATAAATTTCATAAATATAAGCTAACCCAAAATTAAATACACTTCAGACCACATTCCATACGACGAAAAGCAACATAAGTTGCCTAAGGCACAGGTCATTCTATTAATCATGACTATAAAACCATCATTGATTTGACATCTTTTATACCCTAAATTAATAAATAAAAAGTTTTTAGATCCCAACACCTAGATTGTTGTTATTTTTTAAAATCATCAAAACTTGTTGAATCTTTTGGCTGTAGTAATACTATGTACAACTATTATAGTTTTTGTTACATTGACATTCTGTTATCTTCATCCTTCAAAAGTATCTTGTCAATCAGTTCCACGTTGTTCTCCGAGTGCAGAGGTTCCCTCTCACCGGCTCTGGAACCAAATTGAGCCATGTGTTACCTATAGTCAAATTTAATTTAATACTGAACATCACAGTTATTTTATAACACAATGTACAATATTTCATAACTAAATGTAATTTAAAGGGTTTTTACCCTAATATTTTGGTGGCTCAGGCATTGTGACCTAGTAAGTATAACCATCTTTTGCTTTTTAACCATAGTCAAAATTTCACAATCTCGTTTGTTTTAACTGAATGGTTTATACTTATTTTTAGGCATTTTCGATTTTAATAACCTGATGATGGACTGTGTGGTCCGAAAACGTTTGTTTTATTGATGTGGCCCTTTTAAGGGTTTTTTTAAATAAATATACCCATTTACAAAGATTAACCTCTTTTTGTTATACGTGGTATACAGCCAGCTACAGGAATTTTTCCTTGTGAATTTTTATAATTATTTATTTTCAGAAATACATCCACACTGTACAATTGCAAAGAGCAAGACAAAGTACAGTGTACCCAAATGTGCTAGCAAATGCACTTGTATGCAAGCCAATAGATAAGAAAAGAAGAAGAAGATACAATTACAAAAAGTACCTGTAGGTGGCTTAGTACAAAAAACCTAAACTTAACGACTTTCAATTTTGTTAAGGAAAACACAGTAACTTTTGTGTCCCTACAATTTTGTGAACACAAATTAAATATATGTTTGTCATTTTATATTTATACTAATTTCTGCATTACAAGAAAACAAATATTTATTAAAAAAACCCAATTGAAGCTGTTACGTCAGATTTCTTAAACATTTTTGTTTTCGTTACAAGTGCTAAGAATTCAACAACTGGACTATAAAGGTGTTTTCGGTGTAAGAGGTTTTGATTTCCGTTTTGGTATTACCTAAATCATAAATTGGATTTTTAAAATGAATGATTTGCTTTGCTACTTATCTGATTGTTTTATGCCAAGCTATTTTCAGTGGGATGTACTTATGAAATAAAAATACAAACAAAACTTTAAACGATGAAGAATGATTTGCAAGAATTTAATAATAGCAATAGCTTAAATTTTTGCTAATCCAAGTAAATTTAAGAAAAAATCAGTTGTGAAACAAGAATAATGACAGTATTTTATTATCGTCGAAAGGAACAGAACAAAATATATGTTTAAACATACCTACATATGTAAGTAGTAAATACATCATTGAGGTACATTTTTTTTATTAAATTTGCAAATTTATAATCTGCTGTTGAAAGCTATTTGTAAATGTGAATATTGTAGATGCATTAGAGGAGAAATTATTTACTGATAACTAGACTTCGGCAAATATGAATATTGCATATTTTGCATATTGTGCATATTTTATGCAAATATTTAATATTTTGGCATATTTGTATAAAAGTGTGCATAAAGTGCATAAAAGTTCAGATTTTTATACTGTATTTGAAAATTTTTAACCAATTTATTTCAATTCTTGTATAAAATTTTGTAGTCATTTTAATCAAAAAATGATCCAAGTACGTAATCTCTACAGGTACAAAACATTTACAATTTCAAAGAAGATCAATTTAAGTAGCACTTAACATTCTTAGAAAGTCTCGGTCACTGAGGCATTCAGTTATTGGATAATCGCTAAGGGTTCGCTCATTTGCATTTTATGATCTAATCCCCAAATCTATCTACAATTTATTTTATCTTAACAGCAGGTAAACGGCTAATAGTTTTGTTCCTAATTTAGGGATTTTCCAAAATCTCCCAGTTTATTGAATTAGGTACCTAAACATTTCTAATAAGATGCTCAGATTTGTAAATCATTTTTGTTTTGATATTCAAAGCGTAAACATTCGTTGTGCGTAACAAAAAGGAAGATTGTGATTTTATAATGCCTAAAACAACCAGTGCTTCAACTTGGATTAAACCTTATAAAGAGCTGTCTATGGATATGGGAAAAATCTACTGTTCAGTCTGTGGCAAAATTGTAAGTATCTAATATTTTCTATTAAATATCTAATATTTCATACATACAGGGTGTTTCCAAATGACACTTCCAACGTTTGACTGTAGATACTTCTCCAAAATTTAACAAAACGATATAGTTAATGAGGGGTCAAACTTATTTACTTTTCGAGATACAGGGTGTTAAAATTTAAAAAAAAATTAAATTTTTTAAGTTAATAACAACAATAACTTTAAAACCAATAAACCTATTTACTTGAAATTTAGTACTCGTAGGTTGTTTTTAAATGAAAAATAGCTTTCTTTAGTGAGAAAAAATTGTCCATGGTACAATACAATGGTGTGTATTTAGAAAAATTTTTCACCTTTACTTTTTTTTATGAAGTCAGCTATTCAAAAACACAATTATTTTTATTGTAATTGAATTAACAAAAAAAAAAACTTTTGTTGAATTTTAAAATAAGTTATATGATGTACTAATGGTTAGTAACAAAAACTAATTTGTGGATTAATACTGCATTTAAAACACTTAGCGAGTGTTTTTTTTTCCAAACCAGTTATTTGATTAACCAAAAACACCTTGTATATGTTTATATTTTAAAGGTTGGGTTAAAATAAAGATTTTTATTTTTATTTATAGATAGCATGTGAAAAGAAATTTCAGATAGACCAACATGTGAGAACTGCTTCACACATTGCAAAAAAAGGAAAAATAGGAGGAAAACATCAAACTTCAATAGCTAAATGTTTCCAATCTACTTCAAAAAAATTAGATGAGTAAGAAACTTTTAATGAAGACTTATGTCGCGCATTAGTGTCTGCAAACATACCGCTTTCAAAATTAGCAAATGTAAATTTTAGTTCGTTTCTAAAAAAATATTGCAAACTTAATGTTCCAAGTGATCGGTCTCTAAGAAGAAATAATGTGAACAGGCTATACTCGTCGGTGTTAATTAATATTAAGGAAGAAATTGCAGATAATTATTTTTACATATCTGTAGAAGAAACCACTGATTCCTCAGGAAAGTATATTGCTCATTTATTGATTGGTGTTCTTAAAGAAGATACCTTACCAAAATCTCATCTTATTTCGTGCCAGCAACTTGAGAAAACAAATGCTTTAACAATTTCGCGTTTTATACAAGAAACATTAGTAACTTTTTTTTCCGACAACTATTTCTTCTAATAAATTACTGCTTATTTTATCGGATGCTGCTCCTTATATGGTGAAAGCAGGACAAAATTTAAAAATATTTTTCCCAGATTTAATATATTTTATTTGTGTAGCGCATGGATTAAACAGAGTTGCAGAGGAAATACGAAAAAAGTTTCCTCTTGTAAATATCATGATATCGAGTGTCAAAAAAGTATTTCTTAAATCTCCTATAAGAATTCAACTTTATAAAAAAATGCTAGATAACATTACTCTTCCACCACAACCTATTTTAACGCGATTGGGAACATGGTTAGAAGCAGCTAATTTTTATGCAGATCATTTTGTTAAAATAAAGAACATAATTGATACGTTAACAGATGAAAGTTCCCAATCTCTTTTGGATTCTAAACAAACTTTACAGAGTAACTTGCTTTAACAAGAACTTTCATTTATAAAATCAAATTTTAGTTTTGTTCAAAAAACAATTACTCAGTTAGAATCACCAAAACTCTCATTGTTCGAAAGTACAGCATTAATAAAAGAATTTGCGTCATGTTGTCGGAACGCTAGAGGTAATATTGGAAAAGATATTTTAAAAAAATTTGAAGCTACTATGGAAAAAAATAAAGGTTACCATATTCTTTCTAAAGTAGTCAGTGTTCTAGCTGGAAATATTTCGGAAACAATTAGTTTAGAACCAAATGTTTTGGTTAGTTTGAAAAATGCTCCCGTTACATCAGTTGATGTTGAACGAAGTTTTTCCATATATAAATATATGTACTCAGACAGAAGCCACAAGTTTTTGTTAAAAAATTTTGAACAACACTTGGTCATTTATTGTTACCATATTTCTAAATAAGTTTATTCATATTTAAAAATGATGTAGTTACTTAAAATAAATGTAAATCTTAATGAATAGTAGGAAATATTTAGTTATGTACACTTTTTTTTTAAATAAAATTGTTACTATTTTACGATTTTTTTATTTATTTGAATGCATATTTTGTAAAATATTTGCATATTTTCTGATAAACACGTGCATATTTATGCGCATATTTTCTACATTTTTATTTGCATATTTGCCGAAGTCTACTGATAACACTCTCAATAATAACACTAACAAATTAAATTAATGTTGGATTAAATTTTTAAATTTAAAATTAAAATTCGATATTTTAATAGATACTTTTTTGAATAATGATAATAACATGCAGCAGAAGAATAACCGCAGCTGTATGTAAGCCTACTCACATGCTTTGGAGGCGGCAGCAGAACTACGCACATAATCTGGAGGTAGGACATCGAACGTAAACATCTAATTAGAAGCAAGCAGCCCATCGATGCCATAAGTATCAGTTCCAAATTTTTTTAATATGAATCATCAGCCAGGGTTGTTTTTTGCTACTTCTTCTTCTTATAGTGCCCTATCCAATTAATAGATGTTTTCTACAATTCTGGCATATTCCTCTCGATCTTGCGTGGCTCTAAAAAGTGCATGGGCATCGAGGTTTGTCCAATCCCTTATGTTTTTAAGCCATGAGTATTTCTTTCGTCCGATGCCTCGTTTTCCGTCTATCTTCCCTTCCATAATAAGCTTTAAAAACCGGTACTTGAAATTTCGAAATTTATGACCCAGATAAGCAGTTTTTAAAAGTCGATCTCTTTTAGTTTGTTGGTAATCCTGTTCTCATAGAGCAGTTTTGTACTCTCTGTTGCTAGCGACTCTATATTATGTTTTTCGATGAACATTGGGGGTTTTCTGTTTCGTTGCGGACGTTCTAGTAGCATCTTGCATAAAACAAGGTTATGATCAGTCCCCAGGTTAGCAGATGTTAGTGCTCTGACATCAAGTACTTGTGACGGAGTTATCGCTCGATTTGTGATTATAAAATCTATCATTGATCGCTGGCCTCGATTATTGTTAAAAGTGTATTTATGTTGGTCTTTATGAGGAAAGTATGTATTGTTGATTCTCATTTCATTTCTAGCGCAAAAGTCTATTAGTGCTTCGCCGTTTTCATTAATTATATCTTCGTTGTACTTTTGTTTTATACCTGGTATGACAACGTTTCCGATCCGTGCATTAAGATCCCCGAGTACGATAATTTTGTCTTTCGTATTTATGTTATCTACGACGTTTTGTAGTTGCTGATAGAAATTTTCAGTTTCTGCTGTGGGCTTAGATATGTCTGGGGCATACGTGCTTATCAGGTGTGTTGTGATGTTACGCATTTTTATAGAGATTTTTAATAATCTATCGTTGATGTATTCGATATTTCGATGTTTTGCGTGTATTTATCGTGCAGCAAAATTCCAACTCCTGAATGCGCTCTTTCTTGTTTAGCTTTCCCGCTGTATATGAGTATAAATTCTCCGTATTTTGATGTTCCTTGGCCTTTTTTCTTTGTTTCGGAGATTCCGCAGATGTCAATATTGTGTTTCTTCATTTCTATTATGATCTCCTGGTCTCTTCCGTTCCACGACGTAATGTTCCAGCACGCGATTCGTGTGATGGGGTCTTTAGGTTTTCGTTTACCAATTCGTTTTTCCATTGTCATAGCGTGTGTCGTCATCTGATATTTCCGTCCGGTATCCGAGGCTGAATCTTCAGTTCTGTGAGCCAATATGGGTTTCTTTACCCCAGGTAGGTGGCTAGCCTTGCCATGGGGACCCTCCTCCTTTATCCGGGCTTGGGACCGGCAGTGTCATCCGATGAGCTACTCAATCCACCCTTGTTATTTACTCTTATATTTAATTGCATATTTCGTGTTATACTAATCACCATTACCTTCGTCTTGTCTATATTATTAATCTTCAAGCCCAGTCGTTCTCCTTTAGTGTTTATATTATCTATTACTCGTTGTAGCGCTTGGCTATCAGCTATTATGACTGTAATATCAGCATAGTGAAGATTACTAATATTCTGTCCGTTGATTTTGATTCCATCTTTAGTATCACTTAAGGCTTTATCGAAAATCGTTTCAGAGTAAAGATTATAAAGGAGAAATGACAGAACACAACCTGTCGTACACCTTTTTTGATTGAGAAATATGATGTAGATTCCAGTTCTACTCTCTCAGATGCCACTTGATTCATATAAAGGTTCTTTATGATTTTAAGGTCATTCTCATCTATCGAACGTTCCTGAAGCAATCTTACTAATTCTAAATAATTAACACAATAGAACGCTTTCTGGTAATCTATAAAGCATTGGAAGACATATTTTTGCTGATCTCTGCATTTCTGAAGTAGGAAAGTTAAGAAAGTGCTTCTCTTGTACCAAATCCTTGTCTGAAACCAAACTGTGTGGGGCTAATGTCTCTTTCATATCTGTTGTATATTCTTGTGTGAATTATCTTTAAAAAGTCTTAACTCGACTTATTAATTTATATTTGTTATTTTAAATGTTCCTAGCACATCTTTCATTATTCATATCATCCTAATCTATATCTTCCTCATCTGTTCATCTGTTAGGATATCGACATCTGGAGGTATTAAACAAACATCTATCTCATCATCTACATCCAGGTTTTCAACTACACCTTCGAGCTCTTTCATGGTCAAAGGCCATTTAGGATCATCCTTATACTTTTTATCGCCCTAAAATATTGACCAACTTGTAATATTCACATAAATATCTAAAAATAAAAGAACTTACCATGATATAAAATTTCACGTTATCTGAGAATAACAGGATACTAATTTTTGTCGACTATTACTGAACACTTACAGACACAGTATGACTAACAGAAAACACCTCAAATACAAGAATGACAATAACAGTCGTATTGATATTGGATACGACTAATAAATCGTGCATACGCAAGACAAAATAATTCTTCTTCTTCTTATTCGTAGCGTTCTATCGTCCATGTTTGGACATAAGCCTCTCAAAAACTCCTTTCATCGGTCTCTATCCAGAGCGACATATTTCCAATTTGTTCCAGCTATTCTTTTAAGGTCATCAACCCATCTCATCTGTGGTCTTCCTCTTGGTCGTTTGCTTTCGTAAGGTCTCCAATGTTGTAGTGTAGTATTTTAACGTTGGTCTTTTTGTACAGCAAAACAAAAAACACCACATATTTATCAGGTGAGTAAGATTTACACAAGAAATGAATCGCTTCTATGTATTATTCTTATTATCCCGTAGTTGCATTAACGCAACGCTATATTCAAAGTTCTAAAACGACATTATTTTCTAACAACAAATAAATGTTACGTTTAGAATATTATTAATTTATGTCCATAAGCTCTGAATATATCTTGTGCATGATAAAATAATATTACCTAAATTTTTCAAAGAGTTTTTTGAGAATGTATCTCACTTGTAATATTTTCTATAGTTATTTTGCTATTTTTAACGCTATTTCGAATTATTTTTTGCAAACAAAATTTTTTTCTGACAAGTCAAATCTTTTTTAACACAATACTATTTAAACTTTAGTATAAATGTAAAAAAAATTGCATTCAATGTGTTAATGGATTAATGGCCCAAAGGTAAGGAACCAATAACTTAACTTGTTAAGAAGAAAGCAAAATTCGAAACAAAATGATGATTAGAAACTGACAGATCTTCCACAAAGTACATTGTCGCAACCATAGATAATTTACTGTCAAAATTTACGACAATTAGAGACGGATAAAAATAAAGGAGATTTAATTGAAATGAATGATACAAGTTATCTCAAATGAAAATTTGATTCAAATTTAAATTGAAAAATAAATTTACCAGATATTTCATCTATCCCTTATTAAAGTTTATAGTTCTTTAGTGTTTATAATTAGCAAATTATCCCTATTATAAACAAGTGAATTCTTTAACTTCTCAATTATTTTAGGTGTTGTGGCAGTATCAATCCTTTTAATGTTTCAAAACTATTGATAAAAGCGGATATTTTACGGAAAACTGACGTAATTTATTGAGTAGATATAAGCACGTTATAGAGTTTTCTCGGCTATTTTTAAAACTTGAAGGTGATATATTGCACTTTTAGAAGAAAACAGAATGTAGACGAACTTTGGGGAGATAAATTCAATTTGGAAAAGGTACTTTTATTTACTTCGTTTTAAGGCGTTTCCCTCTCAAAATCTTAAACTTATCAATTCATTTCAAATCGACTGCTTTTATTGAATTTTTTAGTCAACCTAAAGATTTTTTATTAAATAAATCGTAAAAGTTACTTTCAATTTAAAACACAGTAATATAAAATTGGACAGGCAGAAATAATTTTTGGTATTGCATTTGTTAGCTAATACGGGTACTTTGATTCTGAATGTGATTTTGGTTCGAGCGTGTTACGTCAAGATATTTCGCACAATTAAAAAAACCTTTTTTACCTTCCATTAATGGAAATCTATTATAAAAAAAACTATCGATATTATGTTATTGTCTCCAAATGTTGTTATAGAAAAGTAGTAGTAGTAGTAGAATAAATAATATTTTAAGTAGTAGTATACAATATTAAAAAAAGGCTCAATTAGGCGGAATTTACGAAAAAATGCAAAACATGACAAAAACACTTGAAATAAGTAAAATATGTAAAAAAGGGCATTCTGCCAGTAACTATAGCTTTACTAATAACATAAGTAAAATAAAATTCCACGAGGAAACTAAGTTCCTGTAGCTGGCTGTATACCATATATCACAAAAAAAATTTGTTAAAATCCTTTATAAAAGGTATATAAAAATGCCTCAAACGGGCTATCACAAACACATTGCAAAACGTTTTCGGATTAAACAATCCATCATCAGTGCAAACCTAAAAGTATATAACCACTTTAATTAAAAAGAACGTTAAATGAAAATGTTGACAAAGGTTAGAGCAAAATGTGGTTAATACTTACGGTTTTACATGCTAGTAGCCACCAAAATATATGGGTAAAAACCCTTTAAATGTTATAAATTTGAAATTGTTTTACATTATTAGTATTTCTAATTTGTGATGGTTAAGTTACCGTTGGATAGGTAACATGGCGGCGTATGACTCTACATGAGTAAAATGGTCCTGAGACGAAGTGCCTACGAGGACCTGTTGATAACAACTGATCAAAATGACATTGTTGACAAGTTAGGACGGATGTTGTGTCAGAGCAGTCAGTGTAACTTACGGTAGTTGTCTAAAATTGACAGATGTCAGCCTTATTTAAAATTAAAAAGGTTAAAATTATAATAATGTAACAGTATCAACCATCAATATTGTAATCTGTATTGTAAATTAATCAGATAGGTATATTTGTAACATTGAAAATTGGTTTTTTAAAAATTAATGTAGGTAAACTAGAATTTATGAAATTTTGTGGATTGATAGGCAACCAACTATACATGTGTAAAGATATATTTATTTTAAGCTAGAGATTTTGTCAAAAGGCCCTGTATGTTGTGAGACATTTGGTACCTAGAAAATGGTAAAAAGACACATGTGGGAAGATGGGTCATAAAAGATATATTATTGAGTATTGATGTAATGGGTGGAGGTGTGTTTGGATCTGTTATTGAGCTGAAATGTACTACATGAACACCATATTATGATCACATTCTTGTCACATTTACATTTCAGCTCAATAACAGATCTAAACACACCTCCACCCATTACATCAATACTCAATAATATATCTTTTAGGACCCATCTTCCCACATGTGTCTTTTTACCATTTTCTAGGTACCAAATGTCTCACAACATACAGGGCCTTTTGACAAAATCTCTAGCTTAAAATAAATATATCCTTACACATGTATAGTTGGTTGCCTATCAATCCACAAAATTTCATAAATTCTAGTTGACCTACATTAATTTTTAAAAAACCAATTTTCAATGTTACAAATATACCTATCTGATTAATTTACAATACAGATTACAATATTGATGGTTGATACTGTTACATTATTATAATTTTAACTTTTTAATTTTAAATAAGGCTGACATCTGTCAATTTTAGACAACTACCGTAAGTTACACTGACTGCTCTGACACAACATCCGTCCTAACTTGTCAACAATGTCATTTTGATCAGTTGTTATCAACAGGTCCTCGTAGGCACTTCGTCTCAGGACCATTTTACTCATGTAGAGTCATACGCCGCCATGTTACCTATCCAACGGTAACTTAACCATCACAAATTAGAAATACTAATAATGTAAAACAATTTCAAATTTATAACATTTAAAGGGTTTTTACCCATATATTTTGGTGGCTACTAGCATGTACAACCGTAAGTATTAACCACATTTTGCTCTAACCTTTGTCAACATTTTCATTTAACGTTCTTTTTAATTAAAGTGGTTATATACTTTCAGGTTTGCACTGATGATGGATTGTTTAATCCGAAAACGTTTTGCAATGTGTTTGTGATAGCCCGTTTGAGGCATTTTTATATACCTTTTATAAAGGATTTTAACAAAATTTTTTTTTATAAGTAAAATACTCTGTCCAAGAAAACTATGTCGTAGTTTACTTAACGTATTAATGGAGTCGGATGTCATGAAAAATATAGAACTCGAGTACTGCCAGGATAAATGTTTGATTTTAAGACATAATAGATCATTTAGTTACCGTAAAGTACCCTCTTTAAAGCTGGTAAAATGGTGTTATCAATACGCCATAAGCTTTGTAAAGGTTTTAACTTCAACCCTGCTTTATTTTATGAAAATAATGCACCAGATTTTAGTGAAAACAACCTGTCTTACGTCTATAATTTATGTTAACAAACCAATATTTACTTAAGAGATTACCTCTCAACTGATATATCTGCAAAAATAAGTGTAAGACAGATTGATATTCAGGAAAAAAGCGTATCTTAAAACCCTCTTCACTCCTAAAATAAGATGTATCGCAAAAACGGATAGAAGTTTTCGAGGCATTTTCTCCGCTCTGCTTTTCGTAAACATCCGGGCATGTGTAACAGGTGAAAAGCAAAGAAAACACCATAACGAAGTAAACACTTTTTAAAATCATTTTTATCTTGTCATAAATCTCTGCAGCTAAGCGAAAGTATAGCCTCTTATATATTTTATGGGATTTTTCTTGAATATAACCCCACTACACGGCCGTTTCGAGGTTTAAGTGAAGCAAAGCTCTTTTAAAACGCATAAAATTGGTAGCTATACATCTACCATCAATATTTTACGAGAATATCAAAATATTTATGTATTCGACTAGACTTGGTTTAATAACAAAAATAATTTGTTTATTTATTTAGGGTTATTATAAAATAAATGAAGATAAACTACACTGCGCTCCAAAATTAACGCATAATTTTAAAATTCTTATTTTGAGTTGTAATGAAAAAAATTTTGTTTGTTCTTTTCTGCTTTATGGTTGTTTTAGAACATCTTAAATAAAACTATTCTTTTTTTACAAAAAATGTATTGAAATTAACAATATAACATCCTAACATAAATCATAACATCTAAACGAACTGATCTAAACAAACTATTATCATAAATTAATGAAGAAAAAGTTTTTAAAGTTGAAGAAAATACTACTACCGTGTACTAGTATCGAGTATTGCCTCCTCTGGCATTTATTACTGCTTGACAACGATCTCTCATACTGAGAATAATCGTTCTGATTTCTTCTTGATCAATTTGATCCCAAATTTCAACCAACCGCAAAAACAGTTCATCTAATGTGTTTGGTGCATTAGGTAGTTGTCGTAGTCGTCTGCCTATGATGTCCCAAACATGTTCTATTGGGTTAAGGTCAGGACTTCTCGCAGGCCAATCCATGGCAGGAATTACAACCTCCTGACGATACTGCTGCACAATTCTTGCCGTGTGTGGCCTGGCATTATCTTGCATAAGCATGAAATTATCCCCAATAAATGGTACAAATGGCACGACATGCTCTTCTAAAATGTCTGTTATATACCTCTGCGATGTAAGCCGACCGTGATTTATTTTAACTAATTCCGTACGAGCCTCTAAATTAATCCCACCCCATACCATTACCGAGCCGCCGCCATACTGTACAGTCCCTACGGTGTTACACTGTGCGTAGCGTTCCCCAGGCCTTCTATACACTCGGTTTCTCCTGTCATCAGAAAAAAGACAGTACCTGGATTCATCGGTGAACAATATTCTTCCCCAATCGTCATTATTCCAATCAACATGTTCACGAGCAAAATTCAATCTTTGCCTTCTATGGTCTCTGGTCAATAATGGGCCAATTGGTGCCCTTCCAGGGTGTAGGTCGTTTTCGGCAAGTCTTCTTCTAATTGTATTTTGGCTGATTCTAAAGTTATAACGATCCAAAAATTCATTTTGTAGAGAAGTACTGGAAACAAACCTTTGTCTCAGTGTACGAAGTGTCAAAAACCGGTCTTGATTAGGAGTTGTAACCCTTTTACGGCCTTGACCGGGTCTTCTCGAGTTACTTCCAGTAACAGAAAAACGTGTTAACACTCTTGAAATTGTTGACTGGGTGACGTTAAAACGTTCAGCGAGTTCTACTTGAGTGTATCCTTCTTCGCGAAGAGTAACGATTCTAAAACAGTCACTTTCTGACAACCCAACTAAATTCGAAATAAAATGAAGCACAATTAGCATGTTTTTAATTTTTTGCAAAAAAATGATAAAAACATCAGCGTTTTTTACCGTTTTTTCGATAAATTTTACAATATACCGGGGGTAACGATAATATATTAGCACAAAAATCGAAACATTAAAATTATTTAATTTACCAGGGTTTTTAAAATTATGCGTTAATTTTAGAGCGCAGTGTATTTATTAAATAACCAATATTTTTTAATGGGTATTTTAAAACATATAAAGTTAACTAGACTAGAAGAAATTGGTTCATATTATGAAAATACTAAAAATATAGAGAATAGTTGGGGATCCCATGCAGATTTTTACCATTCAACAATAATTTTTCGTAAGTAGGTACATTCATTTGGACGAGACGTCCAACTTTTGCCCTCTCAACAATTTCGTTTATAGTATAGCTAACGGGGGGGGGGGGGGGGACAATGATGAAATACACTGACTGGCAAAAAAAGTGGCCATTCTATAAAATTCCGCAAATAAAAATTCATTGGAAGTTTTATACACTGTTTCAATTTGTTTACTTAACATCTTTCATTTTTCAAACAAAAAATGGCCATTACTGCTTGATTTCTCCTTGCAAAATTTATTTAAATAAAAGGCTACAAAAAAATACTGTAATTTCGAAACGAATTACAAACAATAAAAATTATAATTGAACTTGAACAAAATTGTTTAAAATCAATTATTATACCACTAAACTAAAATTAAACATTAATAACCGTTTCCATACGATTTGAAAGGTAAAGGAACAAATTTTGAATAAAAACTTAAAAAAACACGTTCATATTCTTCACGAAGCATGTTTTGAAGTTCTACAAGACTTTTTGGCTGGCCTGGTTGACTTCTAACCCTAGGATGAAGTTCATCAAAAAGATATTCGATGATATTCAGATCAGGGCTGCAGGTTGGCCGCTATTCTAGAGTATTAAATCCTACTTCCCCAAATTAATTTGTCACGGTTCTTGCAGTATGCAGCCGTGCATCACCATGCATAAATAAGAAATAGTCTCCAATAAATGAACCAAATTAAACTACTGCTTCTGCCAAAACATCCTCTATATACCGGTGAGCATTCAGGGACCATTGATAAAATAAGTTCAGTTCGAGCTTCAAATGAGATTCCAGCCCAAACCATGACACCACTACCGCCAAAATTTCTTCTCTGGGACATACAAGCTTAAGAATATCTTTAATTTTTCCGTCTCAAACCCTCTCTCGGCCATCGCCAGACTTCAAACAGAACCGCGATTTATCAGTTAAGAGAATTCGGCTCCAATCTTGTATATCCAGTATTGATGTTGTCGAGCAAAAACTAATCGATTCCTACAGTGTCTGGGTTGTAATTCAAGAACAATAGCGGGTTTTCTTGCACTAGTTCTCTTTCATTGAGGCGTCTTCTAACCGTTCTCTTACTTACATACACATTTTGAATCTCCTGCAGACGGTATCTTGTAACAATCGAAGTGGAATGTAGATTTATTTAAAGTTCCATCACAATAAACTCAGTTATATATTAACCATACACTCAAAGGTAACTCTTCTACGACCAGAACCAGGTCGACGTGAGTATGTACCAGTCTATAAAGCGATGGTAAGCTCTCTGTACGGTAGTTCTCGAAATAACGAAAGATTCGGATACATAAACTGGGCTTCTTTCGTATTGTAGCAATGCAATAATTCGACCAGCATCTACAGTAGATGACACCATATCTTAATTATTTCACTTAGTTAAAATTCACGTTTGAAAAGATAAATTACTGTTTAGTTAAATAGATATAAGCTTTATTTTTATTTACTAATAATAGTCGCTTCAACCACCTGGGTCATTAGCGACATTAGTTTACATTAGTTACTACATTATATTAAATTATATAAAGATTTAGTATTTAAATGTTCACCTAATACTGTTTTTAAGTCACTGGAAATATTGTTATTTTGTCGGTTAACTGTATATTTTCCACATTCTGTTAGGAGATGTTTAACAGTAATATTGACTTGACAGTAAAAGACTTGACTTTAAAGATAAATATTTATCAATGGACATTATATACCATTGTGTTATTGTTTACTTCTCGACAAATCGAAACAAACCTATATAAAACTATTTAATGTTTTGAAACGCAAATGTAAAGTAATTGGTCTAAAATTCAATCCAAAAATCATTTTCTCCGATTTTGAAATTGCTATCCACAATGCTGCGCGTTTTGAATTTCCAAATGTGCACATTAAAGGGTGCCGTTTTCATCTTATGCAAGCTTGGTATCGTAATATCGGTGTTGTGGCTTAATTCGGGAATATAAATTGGCAGACAGTGAAATATCTAAATGGCTGAAATATATTTTTGGGCTGCCATTTTTACCTCTCTCAGAAGTCGAAGAATCTTTCATATATGATTTTATGGCTATTCAACCAAAGGATTCAAAAATTGAAAAGTTTTCCGACTACTTATTGGACAACTACATTGGCGACCACGCAACATTTCCGTCGGAGATGTGGGCTGCGATGAGTGAGAGTTTACAATTAACAACTAATGCTTGTGAATCGTTCCACTCGCGTTTTAATGATAATTTTTACCATGCTCATCCAAATATTTTCCATTTTATTGATGTTTTAAAAAATTTTCAAACTGAAACTTACATTAAAATTAATAGTGTCTGTAATAGTGAAAGTAATAGACTTAAAGATCCAAAGAGTAGAAAAAAAATTATGTTCGTTAGAAATAGGATACATGAGTATCAAACTAACTGTATCGATCGATTCCATTTCGTAAAATGTATGTCGTATTTATTTCAAAGTGACAAATAAACCTTATCAAGCTTAATCTCTAGAATTTTATTACCTGACTTTCCATTTACATTTCAATTACACCCAGCGTCCAAATCATGTATGCAGAAACAGGTAATTTTATTTTTCAGTGTCGAATTTTAAATTTAGCGTCTAAATCATACACGCCCTAACCTAGTCTAACCTAACCTTTTTTCACGTACTTAAGATGGTGGAAAAGACTTTATGTCCAAACTGCAAAACTAAAAATCTCCACAGAATAGTGCGTGACTCAAACCAGAATGTCCAATGCCAGGCTCGTTACCAGCTAAGAAATTTGACAAATAAATGTACTTTAATAACGATAAGGTTTGATTGTTTTTATGACACTCAAGGGTGTGAAAAGTGACTTAAAAGTTTTCGGTACAACCGAAAAAAGTTTATGTGTACCACCATGTGTACATGATATTGTATAAGAGGGGGGCGCGGTGAAAATAATTATATAAAATTGGGTCACAACTGGTAACAGGTTGAGAAACGCTGACTTAGTGGGTCTGTCTAATGCTTTTAATAATATTTTAGTTGTGACGTCTATGTACACTTGTTAGCACCGAATTTTTACATGCTTGGTAAGTCAAAAGTTTCACTTTTAAACGGTATGTCTTTGATAAAATGTTTTTTTAGTCAATATTACTTCTTGAAAAAGGCATGGATTTCCTGTCAAAACGTCGAAAAAAAATAAAAATGTCTTAGTATTAAATTTAGTCAATGTCACACGAAAGTTAATATATATAAGTGACGTCACGTCTTGAGGAACAGCGGAATATATGGGTGACAAGGCAAAGAATTTTCTGGCTGAAAATCTACGTACGTCGTTTAACTTTTCAGTTTATCTTTGTTTACAACCACAAAACTTTTCAGAGTATCATTTTGCAAAATACAGATTGCCATGATATTCGCTAACATCCAAAACGGGTAGGCACTACAAGAAGAAGAAGAAATTTAACCAAAATATTAATCCAATATTTTAAATTAATTTGCAACAAAAATTAATAAACCACAGTAGGTATTTAATGGATTATCTGAAAATGATCACGTATGGATCGTTTCGAGAATCGCTTAAAAAATATATACAATTTTAAAAATGTCTGTAATTTTGCAATCTTCTTTCAATCATCTTGTACTTTAAGGTAGTTCCTGTTCATTTGAATTCAAATGCTTTAAAATATTTTCCAAGCGTCAAAAACATCGAACTCAATATCGAAGTTCGTGATCGTGATGTGCTGCCGTGTATGTAGGTCAACTAGTTATGTAGATTTCATGGACTCTATCGTCGAAAATAGCTTGGAAAATAGCGTCACACTGCTCCCAAATATCATTGCCTATTCAACCCGTTTAATAATTTCTTATGCAAAGCGTTGCATTATTATAGAAAAAATCGAAGAGCTATAGGCAGGAACTAATAACTGCAGTTTTAAATACTGCAATTTGAAGTTTCTGCTGCTATATTTCTAAGAATTTTAGTTATAAACAAAATGAAGGCAGCGCTTATCAAACTATTTAAGATTATGAAAAGTTCTAGTATATACGAGACAGAAAAAGTTTTATTTTAACCGTTAATCACTACTAATAAAAACTTCTTTGAAATTTTAAATATCAAGAAACACTCTCCTCCTATTTGTGATGGATTAAGAAACGTGGCCTTAAAACCACAAACAAAGTTAGAGACCGACTACTTTGATCACCTTGTTTCCTGTGATGTGAATATACCACTTTATTCGGAGTTAGCATCATTTAATAGTATAGTCATAAATCAAATTTTAGAGGAACATCCAAATAACGTCATTATTATACAGTGATGGATCAAAAAACACCGATGGTACAGGTTGCGCTTTCGTAATACCTAAACGTATACAGAAAAAATACAAGTTAAACAAAAACACATCTATTTTCACAGCTGAGGCAATAGCAATTCTAAAAGCACTAGAATATGTTTATCAGGAAGAGGATCAGAATGCTATAATCTTTTTCGATTCACTCTCCGTTCTTAAAATTTTAAAATCAAACTCGAACACAACTAATGATATTATTTTTAGCATCCAAGCAATACTTAAACAATTACAAGATCAGAATAAATATATAAAATTCTTCTGGTCAAAGCACACGCAGGAATAACAAACAATGAAATTGCAGATCAAATTGCCAAAGAAAGCATAGTAATGGGGGAACAAATAAATTACGAATTAACTACAGACGAACAAATAATCATAGCAAAACAGAGAATGATGAAGAAATGGTCCTATTTATGGCAAGAGTACAGCTTTACAAATCCAACACGTTACACCAGACTTAAAACCAAATTAAGGAGAAAACCTTGGTACAATGAGTACGATTACAGTCGAAAAAGTATAACTACTATCAGCAGAATGAAGTTTGGTCACGCATGTTATCCAGCACATTTATTTAAAATAAAAATACTTGAGAGTGATCTTTGCGAAGCCTGTAATAAAATCGGTGATCTTGACCACATCTTTTTTGATTGTTTAAAATATAGAGCTCAATCTAATGAGCTTTTCAGTAAACTTTTAAAATTAAACATTGAAAGCCCATATAATATACTGCATCTTCTTGCTTTAGAAAAAAAAAGAAATTTACGATTGTTTGCTGTCTTTCGTCAGAACAACGAATATACAAATATAATTACAAATCATGAATGTGTTGCTTGTGTGAGTCCATTTCAAATAGGTAAAGAAATAATAAATAAGACTTACTCACAATCAATTTAATTTAACTATCAGACGACCGGTTTCGCTTTCTACAATATGCAAAGCATCTTCAGGTCTCGATACAAAGTTAAACAAATGATGCCGGTACTCTATTAATAGATGGATGGTAGAACATGTTTGAAACTACTTTATATTGTTGAATGGAGAACTCAATACTATTATTGCAGTTGTTTGACAGTAAACGGGAAGTTCTTGAGGAGATAGATTTGATCCAATGAATTTGAGATATGTGTGAGATTGTTTGTTAAATGTAAGTGATGTAATATACTATTGTGTTATTAAAAGTTATTTATACTTATTCCAGAGATATATTTTTGAAATGTGTGTTATTTATTGAGTAATTGTTTTATGAAGGTGACATTTTATGACAATGAATAAGTGTAGATGTAAAAATTGTGTGGGTGTGCAATTATTTTCCAAACTTGTAGTTATCAAATTACTTTGATAAAGTTCTATTGGCAATGAGTTAATTATTGGAATAGTCAAGTGAAATAAAATGGTAAAATACAAACAATTAAGGATAATTTAAACACACTAAAACAGAAAACACTTAGAAGGGACGAAACAAACATTGAATTTAAAAGGGGGAAGGACTTTAATGCACTACATCATAGTCTTGGGCAAAATGAGTTTTTTTATTGTTATTGTTGTTAAATAAAAAAATCCTGCTTCCTGCTTGATTATTTTCAAATAAATTTCGATTTTACATCGTAGTGGATATTAAGATGTTATCATACATTCGGTATTTTCTGCAAATATTATAATATTGTATTGAAGATATGTGTTAATTTTTGAAGCTCGTCTTCTGTCTCGGCGATGATTGCGGCGTCGTCTGTATAACATAATATTTGGATTTATTTATTCTTAAATTAATGATGGTATACAGACAGCTCTGCAACCGATAAAGTAGTTGGAGTTGGAGTATACGGAAAGAGACCAAGACTAAGCGTTAGTGAAAGCCTAGATAATTAATCCACAATCTTACAAGCAGACTCTTATAATGTAGAGATGTGCTTGCAGAAACTAATAAAGACGAATTGCAAAGACAGATCTATAAAATTATATCATTTTGCCAGGCTGCATTAAACGCATTGGCATTAAGTCGAATTGACTTTATATTAGTTTAGAACTGTCTTCAGAATCTGATTCAAATCGGAAAAAACAATAAAGTAAGTCTAGATACCTGGAAATAGGGGTATTATAGGGAACGAAAACGCGGATCTACTTGTCAGGTGAAGAGCAAAAGAAACATTAATAGGCTCAGAACCTGTCGTTGGCTTAGTTAAAACCACAGCCAAAACAACGATCTTGGACTAGATGGAATATATGGAAGGTAACCACTAGTACAAAAAATTGTATTATTTCGTCCATTATTATATTAAAGAGAAGTGGACTTAACGAGTCACTCTGTCTGACTCCGCTTTGTACTGGTATTCATTGTGTTAGTTTTTCATTTATCGTTGCTTATATTTGATTACTAAGCAGATGTTTTCGATTATTTGTATAATATTGATTGGCATGTTTCTTTTATTATAATTAGCATATTCGTACAAATACGGCGTCTACGCAGGATCTTCCGGATCTGAATCCGTGTTTTTCATCTGATAAAGTTGTTGGTTTATTAATTTTTTTTGTTGGGACTTTTCTGGTAAGCTTAAGTGCGGTGTTCAGTAGATTTATACCTTTATAATTGTAGGAGTCTTCTTTTTTTCCTTTCGTAAATATTGGTATCATTATGCTGTTTCTCCTTGCGTCTGTTATCTTGCAGTGCAATATTAGATTTTGTATAAGTTTTGTCATCTCTAGGGTTATACTTTATCTGCCGTGTTTTAGATGCTCGTCGGTTATACTTTCTTGGTCTGGTTGGTTATTCCTTCTTTTTTTGATTGAATTTATGACTATCTCTTCTTCCTAAAAACAGATTTCTATGTCGTGTCTTAATTCCGGTACGTTGCATAAAAACACATAAATTACCCATGAGTTCTCCTTGACATGACTTTCATTAAATCTTTGTTTTACTCCTGAAATTATTTCATTTCCGATTCGTAGATTAAGAATTCAGGATTCTTCATGATGTATTTTATTCAGGATGGTTTACAATTATTTGTAGAATGCCTCTCGTTCCTTCTTAGGTTTGTAGTCCTTGGGATTGTAGATAAATATGACATTTAATTTTTTGTAGTGTCCATTGTGATGTTCATATGTATTATTCTTTCGAATATAAAATGGCAGGTATTTATGTTGTCTTTAAATTTTTTATTGATAAGTATACCTACACCTGTTTGTGTTCATTAATCTTTATTTACTCCACTGTATGCTAGAAAATATTGGTTATATTCTCTTTGTATTTAACCTTTATTTTTGGTTTCTTAGATTGCACAAATGTCTATGTTTGTATTTATCAGTTTTTCTATTATACCTTGGTCTTTTGTGTTAAATGAAGTAATGTTTCATGTTGCTAATCTGATTGTGGGTTTATTTTTCCTTTTCGTTTTCCTTCTCTATACTTGGTTCGTCATCTTAGGTTTCGTCTGATTCCGAGGCTTTATATAGGTTCTTTGAGCCTTGTTTTGGTTAACGTAAGTGGGATGCAAACCTATACCATTAACCCTCCTCTTTTATCCGGGCTTGGGACCGACTGTGGACATGAAAGCGACTTCTGAGCTACTTAATCTACCCATTCCTTGTGCTCATAACCCCCAGGCAGAATAAATAAATAATATTAAACAAAGACAATAAACAATAAACAAAAAACAAATGGAAGTAACATTGTATAATTAGAGTAGAAATAAACATTAACATTAAATAAGGGAGTAATGATATCTTAAAAATAAACGCGGATAAATGCCTTCAAAGTAAGAACACATGAAGAGGAATTCCGAAAGGTCTTGGGCTTGAGTTCAAATCAGATTTTTTACATAATCCAGACAAAATTGACGATATTAGCAAACATAAATAAAAACCTTTCCAAAGCTGGACTACAAGTCGCAAAAAAAACAAGCAACTAAATAAGACAACATAAGCAACAAAACTAAACAACTCATGAAGAAAAGAAGACAACAACTAGCGACAAATAAACGCGATACGCAAGCATACCTAGAATTTATTAAAATAATCAAAAAAGAACTAAAATGCAATATGAAAAATAGAACGAGAACTTAATAGAGCAAGTCATTAAAAACAATAGAGGCCTAAAATATTTAAGACGAATACTGGGTCTCCAAAAATATTTAAAATTAAAGACACAAATAATGAGAATGAGAAGGACAAATATAAAGTAACAAACATAGTCCAGGACTTTTTACCTTTTGCAGCTCGCAAAGATAGTCCAATAAATCAACAAAGGAGAACACCAGAAGAAAAATAAAAAACGTGGCATCAGATGTTCGAAGAAATATAGAGAGATTCGAAATATAAAGAGCTTTAAAATATCTAAAAAATAATAATAAAGTTCTAGGATCCGACGATATAATTTTCGAGCTCTTAAAAGTAAATAAAACAGTACCAATTCTTATACTAACAGAGCTATTTAGTATATGTCTCTATAATCGCGCAATACCTAAATACTGGACAGAGAGTCTAGTAGTAGTCTTACACAAAAATGGTACACATGTGACTCAAATAATTTTATACCTATATCGTTGCCTAAAAACACCAGAGGAGAGACATTAGCAAATTACGTAAGCACCGAAAAAATGTTTTGCCTGAACACGTTCTATAAAAAACAAATACAAATAAAGTGAACATGGCGTAGCCCTGACGGCTAGGTTAAGAATGAAATAGATTTTATCCTTTCCAGTAATAGATCAATATGTAAAAACATCGAGGTGCTGAATAAATCTAACACCGGCATTGACCATAGACGAGTTTGTGCCGATATACGTATTACAACATACCCTTTACCGACGGCAGACATCCTAGTCCAGTAATAAAAAAAGAGGAATTAGCACGGAAACTACTAGCAAATACCATTGAGCACAAGAATATAGATAAACTACTGAGAAAATAACTAAAGACATACAAACAGTCACTAAGAAAATTTGTTGCAGAATAAGAAAACAAAAAGAAGCTAAACTAAAACCCGAGACTCTATAACAGGTAGAGAAAAAGAAGAAGAAGAACAGAGATAAAACTATAAAGTGCTCAACAGAAGCGTTAAGAAAAATATTCGAAAAGACCTCAGAGCTTATAGAACAAACCAGATTCTTGAAACCATAGAGAACAATAAGAACATGAAAGTACTAAAAACATGTAGATCCACTGGCAGAAAATAAAATCATAAAGATAAAAGACGACCGTGGAACATTGCGCATGCATAAGGAAGGAAGAGATCGTTAGACAAATCCGAAAATTTTATGAGAAGATGTATACTTCTACTATTCGGTACCACGGTGTACCAACAAAACATATCTTAAATGTGGACTCAGAGGATCTCCCTGAAATAATAACATCAGATATTAGAGCTAAACCAGAAGATAAAATTACTTTGGAGATGCTAAAAATGAGCGGTCACTGCATTAGAAGAGGCAATGAGAGAATTACTGAATAAATGCCGTCGTCGAATAAATTTTCATCCGTCGTCTAAAACCCAGTCATTCGTTTAGTCATGTCCTTAATCTACCTTACTTGCTAATCTAATTTTTTTTGGTGTTTGCATTCAAGAGCGTCGTGCGGCGTGCCTCCGGCTCTCTCCTGCATGCGGTTTTTGTTTATTTTTTTTTTGTTTTTTTTTGTGGTTAGTACCTTTTGTGTTAATTTTTATATCTACGTCTTAATCTATGGACAGGTATCATCACTATGTGACTCGCTATCCGATTCATCTGAATCTTCATCTGTACAAATAAATAGGTAATTGTACAAAGGTCTTACTTCATCAATAACTTGTTCTATTTCATATGACTCTAAAATTTTTTTTTCAGTATGCTCAATACATTTCCGCCATTGTTATTCATTGACTTGGTTTAGTGCATCTTGCCAGAGTTGTAAACTGGCTTCGTCGGTGGTTTTACATTCATGTTTATCATAGTAGTTTTTAGTGATGCCCCGCACCAATTCAATTGGATTTTACTGGCAGTGATATGGTGGTAGTCTTAGGACCTCATGACCATATTTTAGTGCCATTTGGTTAACGACAAATTTTTTCTCAGTAATGTGTTCTTTGCACTTATTTAATAATTCAGCTTTTAAAACTAGATTATATTTTTTTTCCGACAGCCACTTTCTTAAGTCTTCTTTTTTCCAGCTGCTTGTGGGAATCTTTTCCTTTTCTCTGATGTGATACAAAGCATTGTCTAAGACCATTAATGACAGGTTTTCCAATATTTTTTAATAATTTTTCCTTAAACCAATGTTCAAAAATATCGGCGTATTATTTCCTTTCGCAAAAATCCATGTTTCGTCAAGAAACACAAATTGTTTGGCAAATTCGGAATCCTTGTTTTTTAAATAGTTTCTTATAAATTTCCACCCTTTTCCAACAACACTGGACAGCTCCCACAACACTTTACGATTATTGGTTTTTTTGTATCTAACATCCATAGCTTTTAATATTTTTGATGAACTGGTCAAACCCATATCACAAAGTTCTCTGTCCTATATTTTTTGAATAAGTGTCTTTCTTGTAACATGTTCTTTTGCTTTGTACATGTCATAAATGATATTTCTGATTGAGATTTTAATACCTTGTGGCAAGTCGAGGGTTTTCGGATGCAAACGAATCCTTTTATTTTCTTACTTAATTCCTCCTCACTCATTTTGCGAACTCTTTGCAAGGTCCGTTCTGAAATTCCACAAGCTGCACTTGTTCTTTTTTGAACTGCCAGTACTGATGTAATTGGTCCCATGTTGATTTTTTCTAAAGTAAAATAATTTTCCACTTTCAACACAATTCGACGCTCACTCGGAGATAAAAACTTATATTTAGGTGTTCTATCGTTTTCTTGTACGTTATCCATTGTCACTATTAAAAACCTGCGATCGTTGAGTACTAGCGAGGTTTTTCGGAGCGATTCAATTTGCGTTTTTTCACGATTTATAAAAAAATTGTTTTGGTAGCGCTGATTTATCCTTAAGTACTACAGCCGACCAGTAGGAGGTTCGGTACCACAAAGCAGGTAGAAAAGGGAAAGCATAACAGAGTGGCTGTAACTAGAGTCATAAATTATTTTTCGGGCGTTAATCCGAAATACGACACAGTAAAACGACTTCACTATAATTATTTAGATTTACACTTTTTCTAATAAAAAACTATAAAAGTTGTGAAGCTTGAATTAAGTCGACTTTCATGCCTCCATCTCCAAACTTATTAGTTCTTTAATGCATTTATTTCTTACTTTGTGCATTAGTGTTAATACGCAGCTTCTTCTCCAAAACATCATTTCTATTATAGTTATTCTTATTTTCCATTTTTAATTCGTCACCCACGGCTCAGAGAGTTACACAGTGAGTAGCTTTCCACTATTGTCTTAAATATTTGGTGTTTAGTTTTACTTGCAATATCGTTGCTCCATATAATCGACTGTAATTATTGTGTAATTCTTAATTTTATATAAAAAACACTACAATACAAAGACCGGCATATCTGTGTTTCTTGGGCCCTGAAAAGGCATTTGTTGGACTTAAATTAAAGGGCGGTATCTACTTATTGTACAAAAGAGAGATACCTCTTGCAATATCCATTCTTCTTCTTCCGTGCACCTATAGTACGTTGGTGAATTATCTTATGATCAGACGTCTGTCTTTTGCAGCATGCAGAAGATCGCCAAAGTTATTTATGCCTGTCCAGTTCTTTATTCCTCTGTTGTCTTTAATCTCTCCCTGGATGATTAGTTGACGGATTGCCTATTTTTTTTCTCTCAAAATATCTCATAGGAATAATCAAAATGATTAATAATCGGAATAATATTAAAAGTAAAAGAACAAAAAGAACTAACCGACTCTACTGAAACTGGCAATGCGACAAGACAGGAAGATTTCCCTAAGTCCTTTATTGTTCAACCTGACTATGGATAAAACAATAAAAAAGTAAGAACCGAGGTATGCTCAATGACAATGGTATAAAGATCATCAAAACGATGGAACGACAACTGAAAGCACAATAAAAAACACACAGAGTCATTTCTACATAAAAAGAATGTTTGGGAAAGTATGTGCGAATTCATTTCATAATTTTACAGTTAATATTTTTTCTGTTACGGTACTGTAATGTGATCTAATTTGGTGCTGTATTTTAAAGACCTTTTGAAATATATTGTTTCCTGTTGTCTCGTAAAACTTAAACTGGATATCTCATTTATGATGTTGTGAATACGGAGAATTTGGCTTCTCTTTTGTATGGTTCAAAAATATACACACAAGTGTCGTGTTACCGTCACAATTAGCTAAAATTATCGGAAAGGTCGCAATACAATGGAATGATTTATTGGTACACCCTCTCGGACCACCGCTTAGAGGGTTTCTTCTTAGCTCTGACCATATCAACGCATTCTCAATTCTCACTTCTTCGTCAGACAACGATCGATCGACACGCATCTAGTTCCGGACGGTTCTGTTACGAACTCGTTAGCCTGTTACGAATTCATCAATATAAACCAAAGGGTAAGTTTGTTCTTTGTACAAAACATTGACAATGAGTAAACCAGTTGATTTCGTAATTTATTTACAATTTGTAGTTGCTATTTTCACCAATTTTATGTACCAACCAATATTGCATTTTTCGTTATAATTATTTATCTGATATAATTTAACCAGCGACCTCTCAAGTTTAATCCAAACAAAGAATACCAAGATATATTAATTCCTATTACCTACTAAGTAGGTATACCATACTACCGAAATAGCAGACGTGTAAAAATGGAATGGGCAGCATTCGGAAGACTCTCATACGTACTTAAAAATAAAATTATACTTCAAATACTGCCAACCAAAGTATTTAATTCCTGTATTGTAGCTGTACCTATATATGGAGCTTAAACCTGAACATTCACTAAAATAAACTCAGAGAAATAAGATTAGAATCTAGAGAGCTATGAAACGACAGATGCTGTGTGTCTTACTCAAAGACCATAAAAACAAAGAAGACATTCGTAATATAACAAAAAAACTGCATGTCGAATAGGCAGCTAAACTGAAATGGAAATGGGCTAGACATAACGAACGTCTTAAGGATGGCCGGTGGAATAAAGAAATCGAAAATTGGAGACCATATGAAGCCAAAACACCACGAGTAAGACCACAAATGCGCTAGAGCGACGACATTAAAAGAACTGCAGGACGAATGTGGAAACGTCTTACAAACAACAGAGAGAATTAGGAGCCTATATTCGGCAATCCGAATAGAGAAAAGAGCTTAAAAAACATGTCATACGCGAAACAAAAGATTCGTAGCTACCCTGGACTAAGCCGTCACTTCTAAAAAGACGTCCAATCGAGATAGCGAGTTAATTGTTGTAATCAAGTTTCTTAATAACGTATTTTAAGTAAAAAAAGAACTATTATGTTAGAACAAATAATGTTTTATTGCTCTATTTTCATTAAAAGAAGAAGAGTTATTATTTAAGTTGTTTTTTTTTTGGTGAAATCCATAATTAATCCGGTAACTCGAACTTCGAATAGAATTTTTCAATAATAATAATCAACTATTATATATTCCGTAATAACTATTTATAAGGGCATGCTTTATTACCCCCGTAATAAAGTTCATATTGTGACGGGTACCTCTGACTGAGTCTGTCAAAGCGACAGACTCAGTAAAACACAGGTTGAAAAAATAAATTTATTAATTCTAACGTATGTACAAAAATAAAAATAAAATATATTCTGTATCCCCGCCTGGATCCCGCGAGATTGAATTCTGCTTAATTAAGGACAAAGTATAATCCTCACAGCGGAAGTCTCTCTGTTCGGGTTGGCTCGCAGATTCAATACACTAGCGAGTCAGGGAGCCTAGAGCGTTAGCCACAAGACTTATTTAATTCCGCCAGTCGCTCGCTTTAAATAGCCGCTCCGGACCCACCTCGTCGTCTCGTCGTGGAAATGGATGCGTGATTATCGACACTCCCACGGTTCGAACTGTTGAACGTTCAGCACATCGTTACAATATGTCACATATTTGTGTACACATTGAATCAAAGAAATATTCTTTGTTTATATAAATATATAGGTATATGTTTGGTGACTATTCCGTCAGAAAAGTTTTTTATTTCAATTACGATATCCTTTCAATCGAATGCCAAAGGGTAGAAATTCTTTTTTTTTTATATTTTTTAAGGTTTTATTTTGCATATTATAATTTGATGCTAAGGGCCGGTTGTTGAACGGTAATCAAAACTTGATTGTAATCAAATATTTAATTACAATCAAATAGTCACAGCAGCTGTCAAAATTATTAAAAATTGCTTATTATTATTATTGATTTGTAAATAAAAACATGAAATTAACATCAGAAAGAGTTTAGTTATGGTTTATTTTAAATTAAAACGCAAAATAATAAAATTGAATAAAATAAATCAGTCAACATAACCTCAAAATGTGACGTATTTGATTTTAATTAAATATTTGAGTTTTGATTAGCGTTCGAACAACCGGCCCTTAGGGTGCTATTTGATGCTTACCCTGATAAAAGGGGTTTAAAGTTTATAATTATAGATTTCAATATATTAAAAAGTTAAGTTTAGCTTCATTCTTTTGTTTTATTTAGCTTTTTATCTTTTTTGTCGATCAGTAAGTTTTTTTGGTTTTATAATTTACTTGGTCATTTTCCCTTTCATGGCGTCTTCTGCTACTAGTTGTATATCGTTTTTCATCTGTCTCTTCTTTTTTAAATGAAGTCTTTATTTGAATTTAGAAATATTTAGAGTGTTTGTAGTAACTAATTTTTGTTTGAACTAATTTGTAAAACTGCATATTAAATATAAGTTTATTATTTTACTTAGCCATGGTAATGTAGCTGTGTATTCTAGCATTGATTGAATTTCCGAATTCGGATATTCGATCAATGATTCTAGTAAATTTTTCTAACTAAATATGCTTTATTATTTCAGTTTTAATATAGGATAGGATTTCAAAGCTGAAGATTTTAAATTAATGATATTAAAAAATTTTAAAATTAGATTCAAGAAAACTTAAACGAATCATAAGCAAAATCCTGTATAATTTTGTTTCCCTTTTATAACTTTGATAAATACTTCTAAAATGTATAAAACCGTAGTTCTATAGATGCTGTATATAATATTACACAAACGTTGCTTTCAGGTTCCTAAGAGAAAATATGAAGTAAGAATTGCCAAATCATTAATTTTAATCCACGAAATGGAGAAAATGGAGGCTTGAATGGAGTGAACGCCAAAGATATACACTTTGAGTTTTGGATGACGAGCTTATGAATAATCACTTCTACCTTATCCCACGAATTCAGTTTTCGGTTGCTTTAGCTATTCACTCCTCAACAACAGTTGCGTATTTTAAATTAATTTTAGAATAAACACATTTTAGAACGCGGTATTCATAAAGAAAGCTGTGTTATTCTTTCATGACGAACCTGTAGCTACTTTCTAAAATAAAGATCAAAATACAAGTTAGATGTACTTTCGTTTCAATTAATAATTAATAATATAAACAATCTAATAGATATCCGGTTAATATCTACAAAGACAGTAAATACACTTAGTTGTGAATAGTACTTTAGTGAGTATGTTTTAGCCACACTTTAGCCAGAAATGAATTTTTAAACGTAGTAGTATAAAATTCTAGTCAAATGGGTTATATGATCAAGCAAGCAAGCAACCGTAGTAATCCCAACTTAAAGAGATTTGCATACTCATATGAGCATACAATTTATTGGGGTGAAAAAATTTGGTCTGAGTAAATCAAATACAAATCTTTTGAGCCCCAATGCTCTTAAGACTCGTATTAAGTCCCTCATAGCAGGTTGATGTGCTATGCAAGGCTACTATCATAATTATATCTATCATGAGAGTCCCGGGAAAAAAGTCCTTCATATGATATCTGCTTTTGATTTAATGCAGGACAGCATGAGGTATTAATTTTCGCAGCATGTTGTTACATTTAAAAATATCTTTATAACGTATAATTATTTGCCTAGATATGAGGCCTTTTTTCGCTAACCTAAGAACTTTAGCTCTCTGTATTGGGTACCGGATGAAGATCGCTGTGGCAAAAGTTTCTAATTAAGGTAATTAACATTGGTCTTTTATTACGTTTCGTCTCTTAAATTGAGCATATAGAGCTTAAAAAGTAATAAATTATTACAAAATAACACTTTACTACAATACTAAAATGGAAAGTGTTATACAGGCGGAATATACTTATTTCGAGTTTTGACCCACTCTATATATCAAACTTAAATATTTCGCTGTATTAATAATTGTGGACAAAAGTAGACTATATTAAAACTCTGGCGAACATAAACATATTTTTTAAATTAAATGTTTACAATTCTACGGGTGTAAATTTTGCTACGAAATTAATAAAAATACGCAATTATCTTTTAAAGTACCTCATATAAAAATGCTAAATCGTATGTTGAAAAACGAAAAAATCGAGAGGAGTTCAAAAATGTTAGAATATTATTAAGCACTTAAGCAAAACTGTCGATTTTTAGAATAATTATTTTCATATAATTATAGCAGGGTATATTATATTAATATATAAATAATAATATAAAAAAAATAATACATAAGAGAATATACGAAAGGCTAGAGGAGGATATTAGCGAGACGCAGTTCGGGTTCCGAAATGGAATGGGTACTCGAGAAGGACTATTTGCCATCAACATATTAATTCAGTGGGATGTGAATGTTGATCTACACTTGTGCTTCGTGGACTACGAAAAAGCTTTCGATAAAGTAAGACATGAAAAACTAATATCAATACTTATGAACAAGCGCATTGACAGTAAAATCATAAATATAGTGCAAACATTATATTGGAACCAAAGTGCCATAGTTCAAATTGATGGGCAACACTCAGAAGAAATGAAGATCTGTAGAGGAGTTAGACAGGGATGTGTGTTATCACCAATCTTGTTTAACTTATATTCTGAAGAAATTTTCCAAAACACGCTTAATAATATCGAAGCGGGAGTCACCGTTAACGGAAAATTAATTAATAATTTAAGATATGCAGACGACACTGTGATCATAGCAACGAGTATAGAAAATCTACAACATCTTATCGAAAGCTTGAGTATAAATAGTGCTGAGATGGGAATTACTATAAACTCCAAAAAAACGAAGTACATGCTGATTACAAAAAGGCCACAAAATATACATCACCTATTGACAATAAATGGTAACGTGATAGAACAAGTAGAAAAATATCAGTATTTGGGAACTTTGATCAATGAAACCAATGATCATACTGTAGAAATAAACAGACGAATAGAGATTGCCAGATCAGCATTTATACGAATGAAGCCACTCCTAACGTGCAAAAATCTAAATTTGGAGATCAGACTACGTACCATTCGCTGTTATATATTTTCAATATTATTATATGGAGCTGAGACTTGGACATTAAAAAAATGTAATTTAAAAAGAATCGAGGCCTTCGAACTCTGGTTATACCGCAGAGTATTGAAAATATCATGGACTGATAGAATTACAAATAAAGAAGTACTGGAGAGGGTTGGTAAAGAAACAGAACTAATCACCACTATACAAACCAGAAAACTGGAATACCTAGGCCACGTGATGAGGGGACCAAAATATGAAATTTTGAGACTGATAATACAGGGAAAGATTCAAGGAAGAAGATCTGTTGGCCGAAGGCAGAACTCATGGTTAAAGAATCTACGTGATTGGTACCAATGCAGATCGATTGATTTGTTTAGAGCAGCAAGTTCTAAAATAAAAATAGCCATTATGATTGCCAACCTCCGTAGGGAGACGGCCCTCTAAGAAGAAGATATTATATTATACCAGGCAGCAAAGACTGGAATGAAGGTATACCCATACAAGCTGCTGCTACCTGTTACACGGAAAGCCTAACAACATCAAAGGGTGTTAAAACCCGTATAGTAGAGGTAAGTCAAGGAATTCATTATCCGGTAAGTCTATTCAATAATTTTACAGATTTCCAGGTGGAAATAATGGCAATACATCACTGCGTGGAAGAAATAGAAAGGCAGGAAAGAACGTTTGTTTCAGTTGCCATTTTCACAGATAGCGAGGCAGCGCTTAAGGAATTCAATTCTGTAGAGGTCAACTCTAAGCTAGTATGGGATTGCTTGTGTGTCCTAAATATAGCCGTAGATACGGTAGCAAGTTTACGGAAGCCTAGGTACCGGTGTACGAGGGTCATAAGGGTTATGAAAAAGCAGATAAAGTGGCCAAACAAGGCTCATCAATGCTATTCATCAAAGACAGAAAAAAAGTTAAAACCATAGTAGGTCTTCTAAAAGGGCATTAGGTATTTATATTATACCATCAATGTTTTAAAGTTTAAGCGATGGCACTTCAGGTGATAGGAATAATTTCGATTTTTTTTGAGGAGAAAGTGTGAGATTATGTGGAACTTCATTTAAAATCTTTTAAAATACTGATTTTTAAAATGTATTATTCTTTGGTTGAAAAATTTACAGAAAGTAAAAGAGATTTTGAATAATTGATGGATTTGACCGTTAATTGATGGAAATTCATTTTATGTGACAATAAAACAAATAAAACACTGAAAACTTTGTTTTCAAAATTTCTACAAAATTTATTTTAAACTCTTATTACTACAGCTGTTTCAGCTGATTGCCTTTCTCAAGTGATCTATTTTTGGCATTCGTTTACACTTTATAGTCTTTAATGAAATAGGTTGAGGAGGGGAGAACTGTTTGTCTCAAGTTGTCATTCAGAATTATGTCTGTGTTTTTTAATTTGTTAATTTCCATAGATTCTAACAAAGATAGCTTAAGGCCTTTATTTTGAATGTGAAGAATTTAAATTCGTCATTAAAAGAATGATTATGATCTAGAAGGTAAAGTGCGTATGTAGAATCTGTTTTTCTATTATTGAAAGCCCTTTTATGTTCTGCTATTCGTTTGTTAAAATTTCTACCAGTTTGACCGATGTAAGTTTTTGGGCAGTCGCCACATTTAAGTTTGTATACACCACTGTGTAAGTGCTTTTTATTTTGGCTCTTGTTGTTTTTAATATATTTGCCTAAGTTGTTGTTTGTTCTGAAAGCTGGTGTTATTCCTTTCTGTTTATGTGTTTGGCTATTTAAAAGCAAAAGCAGACAAAGGTAGCACTACTATTGCTTTAGATAAAATAAAATATAATAACAAAACAATAGAATTTTTAAATAATCGTAATATTAAAACATTACACAAAGATCCGACAGAAAAGTGTCATAAATATTTAGAAATAGAAGAAGAGTTGTCAGACTTTAACCTACATTATCTTGTCAAATTTACCTCTTAAAAATGCTAGTAGCACACAAAAGAGTCCAATTCCTCTCCTAGCAAGTAATGTAGTGCCTATAAATCCCTATTTTAAAGTTTTATGTTTGTTTGTCCTGTTAATTGTGTCCTGTTTGTCCATAAGTGTGTTTTAATTTATTATTTTTTAACATTTGACATCACAATTCTCTTCCTAGCAGAAATTAAATGCTTTTCAATCAAAAGTTTATAATTACAAGTCAAAGAAATTGCACACCCACAAAACATTACAAGTACTTTCATTCATCGTCATATAACTGTCCTCTTTCTTTATAAAAAATTTCAATAATTTAACACACATTTCAAAATATATCTCTTCAATAAATATAAATAACTATAATATTTTAAATAATATAAAACATCACATTTTCTTTCAACAAACAATAACATATACCCTACTCCTACATCATCTGTTAACACCCATCCCCTCAAGAAACTTCCTCCTAAGTTGTTAGACAGTTACAACTTTGACCGAAGATCACTTATTATTAGTAATAAAGGAAAGTTTGAACTATGAATCACCAATCACTATATAGTAATTCTTGTACCGGAATGTAAGTAGTATTTTGTATATTTCTAATGTATCACAATTCAACAGACTTTTTATCTTAACAAGTTGTGGGTTGTTACTCTGTCTGCAAACGCAATTTATGCATATTAATTAACACAGACATGTAATATTGGCATAATTACTAAAACTTTTTTGATCCATAACTTTTTTATCTATATCCTTATAAGACAGCACCCTAATATGGGCATTTTATAATTTCGATTTTTTAACAAATCGATATTTTAGAGTATTAACAAATAGAAAAATATCAAAACCACATGGTTTTGACCAGAAGCCACAATTAAAGATAAAAATACGTTTATTGACGTTTTAATTTCCACTTCGGAAATCGTTCTCTTATTAATTATTATTATTAATTGTGGCTTATTCCCAGTTAAATAGTAATTAATTTAAAATGCCACAAGAAAATAGCTTCAGAACAATATTATTTGGTTCCGTTAGACCTGAAGATGCTTAGCAAGGTGAAATAAGCAAAACCGGTCGTTTTGGTTGTAAAATTAAATTGATTGTGAGTAAGTCTTATTTTATTTCTTTTAACCTATTTGAAATAAACTCACACAGGCAACACATTCATGATTTTAAAGTAATTCACTTTACCAAAAATATTGTTGAGGTCCTACGTAGAATAGGCAAGGAATGCGAGATTATTAACACCATTAAAGAGCGCAAACTAGAATGTCTTGGCCATGTTATGAAGAATGAACAGAGATACGGCTTGTATGGCATCAGAAAACCGTCCAATATGCCTATACTGTAATAGCCCCCTTTCTTTTAAACACGTGATAGTGAACTGCTGACAGTGTGATTCTTCCAGACACAAGCACAGACTAAAAGGAAATCTAAAGACATTCTAGGTGTTCCAAACAGTTTTGACAGTGTTCTTAAATTTTTAAAAGAAACGAAAAAAAGAAAGTTTAATTCAGCTCATCTAAACAGTCCATAGTGATAAGCTTTATTATGTTTAATTTTTCCAAAAAAAATTGTTCATACTAAATGCTTGTATATAAAATATGTACAGCGTTGTAAATTGTACCCGTGTCAATGGCCATAAGCTGTTAAGATACGTTAATTTTAAATAAAAAAATATTATTTATTCTGATTTTTCTTTAATATGTGTAGATTCAATAATTGTTCAATTATTTGACTGAAAAATATAATTTAACCAAATATGTAATTAACATAACCTGCAATGTAAATTGTTTCATGTATTTCTAGGAATTTAATTACGATTATGGGTACTATGATTTGCCTGTTGATATTTCGAAATATCAGCCATCGAATTATTTCTCATTTTGTAAATAAACCTATAGGTAGATAAACGTAAAAGCAAAGCTACCGCTAGCAAGATGAACAGTATTTGCTGAATTTCATTATACAATTGTTATTCGAGGAATGAACGCATGGAGCAAGTCCATCGCATTTGTTAATATTGTAATAGAAGGTTGTTAATAATATAAGCCGTGATATTAATTATGCTTTTCATTAATGTATGTACGTCAGAAAAACCTCTATAAGCAGATGCTTAAACAGTTCTATAAAATATATCTTATGCAATCTAATTCTAATCTAATCTTTAATCTAAATAAAAATAGAAAAAGAACCTCTGGGAATATGACAAATAGATAAACGACTGTCAAATTTACCAGGAATATGTAACGCGCATATCACGCATTAAAACCTATCACAGGGCATGATCTCATTTTGCCAGACAAGAAGTAAAAGTTTATGCAGTATCTCTAGCAGAGTGTCGCCACGTTTCTTTTTTGGTGTACTGCAAATTTGATTAGTTCCTGGTGGTTATTAACTTAGAGGTACAACACAAAACGATAGAAATGGTAGAATGTTATTTTGGCCTGGGCCCTCAACAAAGAACGAGAAGTATGTTAATAGCAACAAAGTGCAAACTTTATAAAACAATAATATGCCAGTGCTCACATACGGATCGGAAACATGGGCAATGACGACCCGAGATGAAAAGTTACTACGAGTCTTTGAAAGAAAAGTATTGAGGACCATATATGGCGGATTAAACGAACATGGTCTGTGGAGAAGACGATATAACTTTGAACTCTATAGACTTTTTGGTGATGCAGATATTGTAAAGACCATCAAAATAAACCGCCTAAGGTGGGTGGGCCACGTTATGCGGATGGATGAGAGTGATCCGACTAAAATAACTATGCTAAACAGGCCGGTCGGAAGAAGAAGAAGGGGGCGACCTAAACTCAGATATCTGGACGATGTACAGGAAGATCTGAGGGAGATTGGAGTGAGGGGCTGGAGAAGACAGACACTCGATGGGAAGGATGGAAGAATGTTTTGAAGCAGGCCAAGGCTCACGAAGGGCTGTAGCGCCAACTGATGATGAGTTATTATTTTTAAGCTTTTTAATGAATTTGGTAACCTCTTCAATGGTGGGTATTTATATATGGTCAAAAGTATTTATATGAGGGTATTCTTAAAAAAATAGCATACTAATAAGTTTAAAAAGTTTTTTTTTTAATTATCATATTATAGATGTATTTGGGTGCACCATGTGCATAGGCAACCAAATATACACTGTATTATGACATAAGAGTGAATTTGAACAGAAAGTAGAATTTAAATGATAATTACGGATTTAAAATAGTGTTATTTATTAATTTAAGATGTTTAATTTACATATAAGTTTACATTCTGATCTGAAAGCCTAAATGTCCACAAAATTCTCCATAGAAAAGTTAAGAATTATCTGGACATTCAAATAAGACGTCAATAGAAGGATGTTAACCTTATTTGCGTAGTAGAATATTCGAGAACATTCATATATCTAGGAAATAGAAGGATTCGAATATGATTTCTTTCAAGATGATTCTGGAACAATGAAATGATATAAATACTCTGGAATTTGGAGGATAGAGGACAGTAGGAGTATAATTCAGTTAGTTAATTCATTAAAGTTAGTTAGTCAGTCGGTCAGAAAATAGTACAAGCAGTTCATTAGTAGATAGTATACAGTGGTCAGTATTAGAGTATTAATTATGCAGTACAGTATGCAATAATCAGTGATTCAAAGTTTTATAGTATTAAATGTGTATTACATGGAGATTGAAAAAAATTGTATTAAGAGAGTATTAATTGGAAATTAAAAATTATATTATGTATATGGAGATTAGAAGAAATTAAAATTATAATATTTATATGGTGATTGGAGATTGGAAGAAGAAAAAATAAGATTATAAGAAAGAAGATTATAAAAAGAAGAATAAAATAAAGAAGAATATTTTGCCATTTATAAATGCTATTAAGAAGAAAAATATTTTAAAATGGTGGAAGCTGATAATTAAAACATTGTGGTGTATTTGGAAAAAGCAATTTCACAAAAACAAGGATAACCGAGGCTGATAACGAAGATATTGAGTGGTGATTAAACCCTTTATTTTGGAAAACAGTTTCATTTAGGCATTCAGTGACAGAAAGGTACCAAATTTTGTTAATATAATTTAATTATTGTAAGAATTTCAATTTTAAGATAGGTTGTTCTAAATTTATATTGTCTATATTAGATATATATGTGTGTTTCATAATAATTATAATAAAGATAATTTAAAAAGTACTTACAAACTAATTCTTTGAGAACCGCGATAAAAACCCTATACTTATATATGTTATTTTAAAATACTCATTGCTCATACACAAACAAAACATCATAGCAATTTTTATATGTATATATGTAATATATATATATATATATATATATAATATATATATATATATATATACATATGTGTGTGTGTGTGTGTGTGTGTGTGTGTGTGTGTGCGTGTGCTTAAGCCTACCGCTCCTGAAACTTGTATTATGTTCAATAGATTACATTACATTATATTACACGTGAAACTAGATTTTATTTTCCATAGAAATCAACGTTTCGGCAGGAAAGCTTTGCCATTGTCAAGATTTTAAGAAATTTATAAGGATAAGAACAAACAGTTATCGTATATGTATCTAATTTATAACCTACCGAAACGTAAAACGGGACAACGATATTAATGAGTGGCAAATAAAAGTTGATATCTGATATCTCATGGTTTACTGTCATTATTTTATAATTATTTTTATGTATCTTTTTTGTCATTTTTTGCGTTGGTATTTCTTTTGATTTCTATTAATTTGTATAGTACGATCCAAGAAACAAAAAACCATAATTTTTGCAATTTTTTAAGAAAAATTTGTAAAAATACTGGCCTAACCAAACTTTTGATTGACAATTTTAATCAAAAATGTCACCTCATTTAGCGTAGTAACTAAACTACTAAAACGCAGTATAAATAAATATTGCAGAAGCATTTTATGGCCTTCTTAAACATCGATACTTTACTGTGGCTCTATATTGTAAAGCTTTGGATTGCAATTATTCTTATAAATATAATATTATGTGGCTGGAAAATTTAAGAAACTAATCTAAAAACTTAAATCAAAATAAAACTAATAAATTTCAATCTTTGTACAAGACTCTAAAAAACTACAAATAAAATCTAACAGGTAGCGATAGCGTCATCCCTTTTTTTACTTCAAAATAAACTTTTTTTACGAAAGTGGAGCATTCCGATCTTCCCATCTTTTCATCAGTGCATTATTGTGCCGTTCACAATGACGCGCTGCTTTAGTATTATCGACGACGACGATAGGCTCTAGCAAACGAGTGGACTTGGACGTTAGTCCTGGCGTTTTTTATCGTCATCCTTTTTATTAGTTTTGTTGACCTGAAGGCCAACGTGCACTAGAAAAGAAATCGATCGATTGCTGTGCTATTTCAGTGACATTTATCCAAGAAATATTATAGCTTCGGAAAAGTTTTGGTTTTTTATATCAAGTCAATACCATAAAGTAAATATTTTATTTTTGTATCAATATTCAGTAATTTTTATGTTAATATAATTAATCGATCCATTTATACGCCACAAATGGAGTCGGATATAAACTTTAAAAGCGAAAAAGCTTAAAAGTAAATATTAGTTTTAAGAAGAATTTTAGATATATAGTGGTTCACAGCCTAAATGATGCAGTTGCAATACAATTAGTTTGTGTCAGTGGGTCAATATGTATTAAAAAAAAATGCATAGTGAAATTAAATTACCATAAGGGTTCAAAAATAGCACAAACTATTTTATAGGTTTCTAATATATCATACTTAAATAACAATAAATATTTAGTTATTTTATGTATGATTTTGGTGTCAAAGATAAAATGATGAAAACTATAAAACAAGAAAATTAATAAAGATAACAAAGTCAACGCATCTAAAATTGATTTCTAATATTTTGTAAATCCTTCTTCATTATCAATTATTAAAAATATATTTATATTGCGGTACTATTTACTTTATTTTTAATGCCAACTACAAATTTTCAATACCATTCAAATCTGGTGACCTTCTTCTTCTTAGAGTGTCGTCTCCCTACGGAGGTTGGCAATCATAATGGCTATTTTTATTTTAGAACTTGCTGCTCTAAACAAATCAATCGATCTGCATTGGTACCAATCACGTAGATTCTTTAACCATGAGTTCTGCCTTCGGCCAACAGATCTTCTTCCTTGAATCTTTCCCTGTATTATCAGTCTCAAAATTTCATATTTTGGTCCCCTCATCACGTGGTCTAGGTATTCCAGTTTTCTGGTTTGTATAGTGGTGATTAGTTCTGTTTCTTTACCAACCCTCTCCAGTACTTCTTTATTTGTAATTCTATCAGTCCATGATATTTTCAATACTCTGCGGTATAACCAGAGTTCGAAGGCCTCGATTCTTTTTAAATTACATTTTTTTAATGTCCAAGTCTCAGCTCCATATAATAATATTGAAAATATATAACAGCGAATGGTACGTAGTCTGATCTCCAAATTTAGATTTTTGCACGTTAGGAGTGGCTTCATTCGTATAAATGCTGATCTGGCAATCTCTATTCGTCTGTTTATTTCTACAGTATGATCATTGGTTTCATTGATCAAAGTTCCCAAATACTGATATTTTTCTACTTGTTCTATCACGTTACCATTTATTGTCAATAGGTGATGTATATTTTGTGGCCTTTTTGTAATCAGCATGTACTTCGTTTTTTTGGCGTTTATAGTAATTCCCATCTCAGCACTATTTATACTCAAGCTGGTGACCGGGCTAGACTTTTAATGACGTTTCGGCAATTACAAAGCAACCAAGTATGAACCCGACATGACATGTGTTTTGGTTCGTTGTCCTGATAAAGCCGGTAATTGATATTAAAACCTAACAAAATGCATGTTACCTACTCCTGTGAACGACATACACCCTAACATCATGACCCCACCTTCACCGTGAGTTACCTTTTCTATTTTTGAAGTTTAGTTGTTCATTCAGCTTTCCCCACACCAATAAAATTCCATCGGACCCGAACAGGTTTAGTTTGGTTCCATCAGCAAATATTACTGAATTATAAAAGCTTAAATCTTTGTTAATATGATCCCTGGCGAACTACAATCTAATACGTCTGTTTCTTTGGCTAATAAAAGGTTTATTTCTAGCAGTTCAACCACGTAGAGTAGTCTTTCGTAATTTCCGTCTAATTGTTTTAAGGTTACATCTTTTTCCAAACTGTCTTTCCACCTCATCATACAATTTTGGTTTACTTTTTTCAAGGATTATTTACTATTTCTCTGACAATCCATCTTTTTCACGTTCGGTAAAAATCTTATTTGGAGCTAATCTTGATTTATTGTCAATTCACTTTTATTTCGGTAACCTTTAGCATTATATATAAATATATATATATATATACATATATATATATATATATATATATATATATATATATATATATATATATATATATATATATATATATATATATTAAAAATTAACGTGCTCGGCAACAAATTCCACTTACACGAAGACCAAAGACGTTTACAAAACATATTGTTATAATACAATCATACTTATATTTTATAATAAAACTGACTGTCTCTGAAAAATTTTAGGCTTGAGGGTATTTGATTCAGGTTATTAAGTATGCCTTTTAGATCACTTTTAAGGCAATAAAATAGCGTTTTTGCTAAATAGTGATGACAGTCTGTGAGAATATGGTTAACTGTTAGATGTATTGACAGGTCTCTCAAGTGGGTTGGTTGTTGGATGACATCAGGTATCCATGGGTTAATCCTGTGTGTCCTATTCGAAGTCTTCGTGTTATAATAGCGTCTCATCTGGACATACCAGAAAAAATCAAATCAAGGGGGCTATCGACTAACTGTTGGATTTGATGAAATGCTGAGTTATTGGTGTCCCAGTGTTGTTGCCATCTGGTTCTTGCTCGATTCTTAAGGTGAGATTTTAAATATTTATTAATTTGTATATTAACCGTATTATTAGATGATGTTGAGGAAAGTTTTGCATAGCTGTCTGAAAGTTCGTTGCCTGTAATACCAATATGGGATGGTAGCCAGATTAATGTAACTGTTATTTTTTGGGAAGCTATTAGTTGGTAACAATCAAGGATCTTTTGGACAATAGGATGATCAGTGAATATATTTTGGATTTATTGTATTGAGGCTAGTGAGTCTGTGCATCAAACTCTAATTAATTTCATTTGACGTAAAAAATCTTTTTTCTAGTATTCCTTCTACAGAAACTTTTATTTTAGTAAAAAACCTTTTAGACCGAAATAGCACAAAACCAATCATTACATCTGAAATTTTACATCCTCTTTATGGATCATCTAGAGACTGTCATCTAGTTTTAAAGATTTTAAAACGTGCCATATTTAAACAGGTTTTATATTGATGCAGATACGTAGACGACGTACTGGTATGTTTCACAGGAACTAACAGGCAACTCAACCAATTTTTATCGTATATTAATTTACTTCATAGTCATATGGAATTTACAATAGACACAGAACAAAATCAATTCATTTGTTAAATTTAAAAACTATCAGACTTGAAAATAATAATAATTTCTCCATATTTCATAAACCTACCCATACTGACACGACTATATACAATTCATCATCCCAACCCACAAAACATAAACTAGCAGCCTACCATAGTCTACTACAAAGATTAACAGAGATTCCGATGTCAAAATACAACTTTAAGACAGAATTAAATATCAGTAAGCAAATCGCAGAACACAATGAATACAACGAATAAACAACTAATAAAATTTTAAACCAAAAACTACACAAGAAAGCCCTGGAATTAGTATTTCCACCATCAGAGAAAAAACCCAGTACCTTCTGCTTGTTTACATATACAGGCAAAATATCAACTAAAATAGCCAAACACATAAAAAAGAAAGGAATAGCAACAGCTTTCAAAACAAATAACACCTTGGGCAAATATATTAAAAACAACAAAGGCCAAAATAAAAGCACTTACACAGTGGTGTATATAAACCTTAATGCGGTGACTGCCCAAAAACTTACATCGGTCAAACTGGTAGAAATTTAAATAAACGAATAGCAGAACATAAAAGGGCTTTTAATACTAAAAACACTACGCACTAAGATTCTACATACGCACTTCACCTTCTAGATCATAATCATTTATTAACGAATTTAAAATTCTTTACGTTCAATATAAGCCTTAAGGTATCTTTGTTAGAATCTATGGAAATTAGCAAAATAAACAACACAGATAAAATTCTGAATGAACAACTTGAGACAAACATTTCTCCCCTCCTCAACCTATTTCATTAAAGAATATAAAGTGTAAATGCATGCCAAAAATAGTTCACTTAAGAAAGACAATCAGCCGAAATAGCTGTAGTGATAATATTTTATGGACAATTTTGTGAAATAAATTTCCATCAAGTTAAGGTCGAGTCCATCAATTAAGTAACTCTGATCAAATGAATGGCAAATATCGAGCACAGTTTATTAATTAAAGTGCCCAAGTAATTAATCTTACCCAAGTACTTTAGCTTACTAGAACATCTTCAAGGGCCTTTCGTCAAATTTGGCCTATCCAACAATATATTGAGAATGTCATAAAAATATAATTGTAAATTTAAACTACCTAAAACAAATAAGTAACTGTTTTCTTGTGGTATGCTCAAGTTAAATGTTATATTATTTGGGATTAAGCCAGAATTGATTGTGATACAATACTTTTTATAATTATTTTGGCATTACGAATACAACTTTGAAAACCAATTTTAAAACATATTATTTTAAATGAAGCAGTTATTATTCTAACCTATTGTTGATTTAGCGTGTAAATAGTTTAATTTGGTAGTCAGTTTAAAAATTTTTGAACCTGCCTTGATACAATATCTGTCTCTTACATTCCATGTTTAAAATAATTGAAAACTTCAGAACGACACCCTACAGCATTCACAAGGAATAATAAGAGGAAAATAACAATACCATACATAAAAGGATTATCAGAAAAACTTAAAAGGATAGGAAATAAATTCAACATTTCAACAACATTCAAAACAACAAACACGTTAAAATCTATATTGACCAAAACCAAACCTAAAAATCAACAAGAAAGAACAAAGAATTGCATTTATAAAATTCCTTGTGAACGCGATCAGTTTTATTTAGGTGAAACATTAAGGCCATTAAGTGAACATTAGTCTTATATTAAAAATAGAGAATTTGATAGATCTCAAATATGTAAATATGCATGAGATAATAAACATGGGGTTTAATGAAATAATTCAAATATAGTCCTAAAAGAAACGGATGGTAAAAAGAAAAAAATCAAAAAAGCGGATCTAATTATGCTAAATGAGACCAATTGTGCCACAAATTCCTCGGCAGAATGTAATAGGATCTGGTTACCCATATTGAAAGAGGAAGTTATTAAAAAGAAAATACCAGTATTAGTAAGTCAGTAACATATGGAGTATACATCATTTATGTTTTTTAAATAACAAACATATAAAATCAGAATTTGGTGTTTATTGATAGTAAACTAAATGCACGACCATATACTTATCATGTCGGGATAGTCTTATGAGGTTTTTTTCCTGGTTTTTCCCTCATAATTTACTGCATATGGAATCACTAACAGGAGAATTTTACTGTCATCATGGCATGTGTTTGTCTTTTTAAAGACGAATTACATGCTATGATTTTTTCTGACGGATATTCTCAAGTTAAAGTTGATTTCATGTAATCGAATGAACTATCTTATAAGTAAAGTCGTCCAGGAGCGCATCTCAACAATATTGGCAATATCATTTTAAAGTCGTTAACTTTAAAATGTATAATGTATGTCTGAATTTGTCAATATAAATGAGTCAGATAAAATTAAATTGTTAGAAGAATTTTTCACTAAGTAACAAAAAAAAAATTTGTTTAATTTACTAATGTTTGTATTTTGAGAATGATTTCCGAAGTGGAAATTGAAACGCTAATAAACGTATTTTAACCTTTAATTGTGGCTTATTCCCATTTAAATAGTAATTGCGATGAAACCTTTAAAATGTATACAGCTATAAATGTAGTAAAAATATATAGACATCAAAGCTAACGTGCAACAACTAATTTGAAGAAAGCAAATATATTTTAAAATAAAATAAAATTCAAAAACCATAACTGTAATCCTGTTAAATTTTACTCTCTAATATCGCTTGCACTCGCATTTTAATCTTTAATGTTGTAGTCTCTCTTTGATCAACTTTGTTATTCAAAGTAAAATAAAGCATATTATTCTCAATAAAATGTATCTGTCATACATATGTACTACACGAAAAACAAATACAAATTAGCTGTTTTCCTGAATCCTTCATATCCTTCGTATCCTAATATATATATATATATATATATATATATATATATATATATATAATATATATATATATTTAGTTTGAGTTTAGTTCTTGAACCTTAATATATATTTTTTGGTGGATTCTCTTGGGCTTAGAGTGGACAACACACTCAGTCGGAGGAAATAGAAAAGTTTTTATGGATTCTTATTAAAAATTCCGACTCTTCCTCCTTAATTAATAAGTATCTTTTTCGAGAAGTTATGATTCCACAATTTATGAATTATCCAATGGTGACCAATAATTAAGGTTAATTTTAAATGAGGCATCTAGATGCAAAACCGGACATCTCACTTTTTGGTCGAAAGAAAATTAACATCAGGATTCTTTTCATTATAACCTATTGTATCAGTCCACAATGAAAATTCGTTGCAAAACAAGCCTTTTACCGTAAAATATTACAATCAAGTACTGATTGTAGTTTCAAAAGCAGACAAAGCCCAAGCGTCTTGGTTGCAAAATCTGACATCAACTTTCGACCAAAGAATTGCAATTACATGGCGTAGCGCAACACGTATTTGTATTGTTATTCCCGGCAGCGTAGTCATTACTAGTTTTTAATTATAATACGTTACAGTGCTTTCTTACAATATTTTAAAGATGAATAAATCCTTCTTAAGTGAGGTTAGCATGAGTTCTGGAAGGAGAAAGAAAGTAAAGAAAGCAGAATGGAGAAGAGCTAAAGGTAAAGTTAACAGGTAAATATTATAACGATGAAGTGCTTGGTGAGTGAATTAATTTTTGAGAATGCAAAAACTAACCTCAAAGTTGCATTATGTATCAATAAGCCAAAACTTAAAAAACGTACACGAAACGTAATTCGGAAGATTTACTTAAATGCGATTGACAAAATACAATGACACGTTTTAATTATCTTTTTTAACGGTACATTTTTGTTTTGTTGCAGGTATTTGCTTAAAGGTTAACCAACATTTCCAAAGTGTAAGTATTCAGCAGCAAAATGGAAATGTTGAACACTCTCAATGCACGATGTCAAAAAGTTCCATGAAGATTTTTATAAAACTGCAGATAATCTCACACAAGATCAGTTCGTTTCTCGCTTTTATATAATTCATAGACCAAAACGTCAGCGACCTAGAGATGCAGTAAAACTAAAGGAAACCACAGTTTGTTATTTTGTTCGATAACGAAATTTAGAAAAAGTCCAAATGTGCCGAGATGCTCTTCTTGGATTGCTAGGTATAACCAAACACCGCGTCAATGGTGTTTTAACATGTTTCCAAGTCTATGGTAATTAAAAAGAGAAAAGAGGTGGAGGCAGAAGAACAGACCTTTATAAGGATAAATTGGAAGTCGTAAAAACGTTTATTAAGACATTAAAAGCTAATTGATCTCATTATTGCAGAGGTAAATCAGCTGTAAAACAGTATCCTCCTGCAGGACTAAATATTACAAAGTTGTACAAAATGGATAAATAACAAGCTATTCATATCATTCAGCTATTTTCATAACTTATTTAAAGAATTCTTTAACATGGTCTTTTAGAAGTCCTAAAATTTTATAAGTCCTAAAACAAATGTATGCTCCGCATGTATTGAACTAAAGTAGCGAATTAAAGTCGAAAATGATCTTGATAAAAAGAAAGTATTACAGATTAAACAAGAATTTTCTTCTAGTCAACGCTTTTTTTGGCCATTTGAAAGAGAAGACTGACGGATTAATGATTTTGTCATACGATTGTAAAAAGAATTTGCTGCTGCCCAAAGTACCTGACCAAAGGGTCAACCTATAGTCGTCAACTATATCTATATAATTTCACCGTTGTTAAAGGTTTTTCAAAGGGAAACTTTAACAAACAAAAATAATGTATATGCCTACTCTTGGATGAAACATGAACGATCAAATGAAATTGCTTTAGCAGTATATAATTGTCTGAAAAGGAATGAGCCTACTATGACTGATATTCATACTCAACGTCTAGTATTCGATGGATATTCTGGGCAAAACAAAAACTGTACAATATTAACTATGAGTGCAAAATGGCTCCAGAAAGCTCCCAAGAACGTAACTAAACTTCAGGTCATATTTCCGGTAACAGGTTATTTCTATATACCTCCTTATCGAATATTTAGTGTCAGTAAAAAAACATTGAGTCGGTAAGATAGCCAAGCAAGCTGGGTGGCCGGATCTCATTCGCTTTACTGCGATATGGGTTCAATACCCAGCTCGCTGTACAGAAAACAAGGCTAAAGCAGCAGTTATAGCTAATATAAATATAAAGCAGCTAAATATTTTTATATTTAATGGTGTTTTTTATAAACAAATTTTTGGTAGCCCTATGGGATCTAGTCTTTCACCCATTCTAAGTAGCTATGTCATGGATGATGTTATTAGTGATTGTATCAATAATTGCACTTTTTTCATTCCATTTATCAAAAGATATGTAGATGATCTAGTTTTGGCACTTCCTAAATACAAAATTCTTGAAACAGTCAACATTTTCAACAATCATAATCAACATATACAATTTACAGTTGAGGAAGAGGTAGATAATTCTCTACCATTCCTTGACATGAGAATTGTAAGAAATACAGACAATATGTTGAAAACTGGATGGTTTAGAAAACCAATATGTAGTAATAGATTTATAAGCTATTACTCTAATCATCCAAGTAAGATGAAAATGAACCTTATAACAGGATTAAGGGAACGTGTTTTAAAACTTTCTCATCCAGACTATCTACAAGAAGATCTTGATTTGTTAAAAAATATTTTAATTGAAAACTCTTATCTTCCAGATATGCTACATAGGATGCTTTTTTCTAATTTATTAAATATAAATAACTTAACACCATTTTTTGCTAAATCTCAAAACACTGTATCCAACAATCAAAACATATATTATCATTCACTACCTTTTATACCATCATTAACTCCTAAATTAATACAAACATTAAAGGATATTGACAATATAAAAATAGCAACAAAGAACATCAAAACTATGTCATCTTTATATTCGAAAACTAAATATCCTATAGACAAATTAGATCAAACAAATGTAGTATACAGCATTATTTGTACTCAGTGTGAAGCTGAGTATATTGGTGAGACTGGAAGAAATCTCTCAAATCGCATTATTTCTCACAAGAGTGATTGTAGAATTAAGAAACCATCTTGTGCTTTGGCAGAGCATGTAATAGACAAAGACCATATTATGGATTTTGATAATATTAAAATTTTAGTATTAGCAAAAGTGATAATAATTTAAACAAAAGGTCAGAAATTCAAAATTTAAGCAAAATTTATAATTATATAATTTCTATTTAATTTATATATGCAGTCAGTAAAATATCACATTTTGAATTTTCCATGTATTTGTTTCATTTTTTCGGGCATCTATCAATGGTGAATAAATCTTCTTCTTTTTTGTTACTAAACAAAGAAGAATTTTTTAAACAAAATTTTATTTTTGATAATATGTCAAAAATAAAAATTTTTAAGTTAGTATTTATGACATTTAGGCTGGTTTGTAGCTATTCTATTTTTGTTTACAAATTCAATTTTTTTTTTACGAAACTTCATAAAAATTTTTCATAGAAACATTTATTAGAATAAGACATTTTTTTATTAATATTTTTTGTATTTAATATGTAAGCAGTAGTTTTATATAAAAAACTAATTTTATTTGGTGAGTTAACAAAAAATTTTTTATTTCTAGTTCAACTTTGTAAGATATTTTGTATTTTTTAGAAGATCTTGATAAAAATTGTAATCACAATTGAAAGCTCGAGTAAAAAATAGTCAACAAATAGCCCCTTTTATTGACTCCAACCCATCAAAAACAGTGTTATGTATATATATATATATATATATATATATATATATATATATATATATATATATATAATAATATATATATAAGCATCACTCAGACGAGTGGTGGGTTCTTATATCGGTCTCAAGGTGGAGAAATAAAAGACAAAGTTGATAGGCTACTTTATCTGTTTTGAAGACGTTTCGCTTTCGAGTTTTGAAAGCATCATCAGTTCATCTAAAAAGTACAATATGAGAATCAGACAATCATGGAAACGATGTTAATTGTTACCTTAAAAAGACATGAAGCAGTCAAAGTTATTTACAATAATGTGAATGAAACTTAAGTAAATGGGCATAATACACATAACATAATACCGATATAAGAACCCACCACTCGTCTGAGTGATCCTTATATATATATATATATATATTATATATATATAATATATATATATATATATATAATTATTTATATATATACATTGGGCTACTGGGAGAATGTATGTTATAATTAATAGGTATTGTGACTCACGGTTGTACCACGCTGCCTGAGAAACACTCAGGGTATGAGATGTAACACTGCTTCTTGTCGCGTCAGTCGGTTCAATGTATGAGATGCCCACTTGCTTCTCGTGGCGTTTAATGGTTTAAGTTTATGTTTGGTAGTGACAGCATGTTCTGACAGAGAACAAGTTTTTTAGATAAATAAATATCACTGCGGTAGAAGGTTAATCTACCCTTAACTAACCGCTCAGTCTGGCCTATGTAACAGAAAATACATTCAGCAGAGGGAATATGGTAAATCAGATTAACTTCTAACAGGAGAAATAAGGGTATATTGGTCTTGGAAAATTAGTTTCTGACAGTTTTTACCATTTTTATTGTTAATTTAGCTACTATATTTTAATAATATTTAATATTAACAGTACTACTCGAAGCGTTTAGATGCAAAAAAGGACATATCACAGCTAAGTATTTAAAAAAAAAACGCAAAAAACTTTAGAATAAAACTTGATGGGTATATTTAACGTTTTTTTTTGCTATGAGGAAGATTGCACAGAAATCATTATAACTGAAAAAAAGAATTAGCCTATTTTTAATAATTAATAATCTACACGGGTATTAAGGTTAGTTGTGTCCGAGTTTACAACAACAATTTGAATATGTCTTGCTTTAAAACTTGTATGACAAAGCGATGAGAAAATTAATAATGAGATTTTTTTTACTTTGACCGTTTTTTCTATTAAAAAGACAAAATAAACAAGATGTTTTTTTTTGTAAAAAAGAAAAATTTTTATATTAAAAATTGAATATTATTTTTCTTCTAATTATTCGCATGGTGGTATCATCATTATCGTTATGTTGAGTGGTGTGTTGGACCACAGCTAACGAGAATGCTTTTGTAAAAATCACATTCAGGCATAGATCACCTATCATTACCAAAATGACAGCATAATAATGTCTCGATATCCTTCTTCTCTTTAAAATTCAGTGAAACACCGATTTGCAGTTCTGCTGTAGAAATTTGGGGTATCCTTTACCTTTTTTTCGTAATGCAATGCATTTGACGCAGAAAATAATAATTTACTTCTCGTATTGCAAGGATATTTTTTTTGGATGTACGGTTTAGTATAAGACGTTTTATTTGTGAAATCTTGAAATGTAATGAACTGAATGCTTTAATGAATGCCCCAGCTTCTTTTTTCCAATCTTGGACAATTTTTAATAACAAAAATGTTGCCTGCTATTTAAAAACTGCATAATATGTATCAGAATTTATTATAGTGTTATCATAGTTTTGCTAGTATATAGCATATTCTAGTCTAAGCTACAGATTCATCTAGAATTTTAAACTGCTGCTTTAGCCTTGTTTTCTGTACAGTGAGCTGGGTATTGAACCCATATCGCAGTAAAGCGAATGAGATCCGGCCACCCAGCTTGCTTGGCTATCTTACCGACTCAATGTTTTCTTACTGACACTAAATATTCGATTAGGAGGTATATAGAAATAACCTGTTACCGGAAATATGACCTGAAGTTTAGTTACGTTTTTGGGAGCTTTCTGGAGCCATTTTGCACTCATAGTTAATATTGTACAGTTTTTGTTTTGCCCAGGATATCCATCGAATACTAGACGTTGAGTATGAATATCAGTCATAGTAGGCTCATTCCTTTTCAGACAATTATATACTGCTAAAGCAATTTCATTTGATCGTTCATGTTCCATCCAAGAGTAGGCATATACATTATTTTTGTTTGTTAAAGTTTCCCTTTGAAGAACCTTTAACAATGGTGAAATTATATAGATATAGTTGACGACTATAGGTTGACCCTTTGGTCAGGTACTTTGGGCAGCAGCAAATTCTTTTTACAATCGTATGACAAAATCATTAATCCGTCGGTCTTCTCTTTCAAATGGCCAAAAAAAGCGTTTCCTAGAAGAAAATTCTTGTTTAATCTGTAATACTTTCTTTTTATCAAGATCATTTTCGACTTTAATTCGCGACTTTAGTTCAATACATGCGGAGCATACATTTGTTTTAGGACTTCTAAAATTTTAGGACTTCTAAAAGACCATGTTAAATAATTGGTTAAATTAGTTATGAAAATAGCTGAATGATATTAATAGCTTGTTATTTATCCATTTTGTACAACTTTGTAATATTTAGTTCTGCAGGAGGATACTGTTTTACAGCTGATTTACCTCTGCAATAATGAGATCAATTAGCTTTTAATGTCTTAATAAACGTTTTTAACGACTTCCAATTTATCCTTATAAAGGTCTGTTCTTCTGCCTCTACCTCTTTTCTCTTTTTAATTACCATAGACTTGGGAACATGTTTAAAACACCATTGACGCGGTGTTTGGTTATACCTAGCAATCCAAGAAGAGCATCTCGGCACATTTGGACTTTTGCTAAATTTCGTTATCGAACAAAATAACAAACTGTGGTTTCCTTTAGTTTTACTGCATCTCTAGGTCGCTGACGTTTTGGTCTATGAATTATATAAAAACGAGAAATGAACTGATCTTGTGTGAGATTATCTGCAGTTTTATAAAAATCTTCATGGAACTTTTTGACATCGTGCATTGAGAGTATTCAACATTTCATGTTTTCAGAGAAACATTTATTAGAATAAGACATTTTTTTATTAATATTTTTTGTATTTAATATGTAAGCAGTAGTTTTATATAAAAAACTAATTTTATTTGGTGAGTTAATAAAAAATTTTTTATTTCTAGTTCAACTTTGTAAGATATTTTGTATTTTTTAGAAGCTCTTGATAAAAATTGTAATCACAATTGAAAGCTCGAGTAAAAAATAGTCAACAAATAGCCCCTTTTATTGACTCCAACCCATCAAAAACAGTGTTATATTTTTTCCAAACGAGTCACAAGTACTTCTTTTTTCTTACTCTTATATATATATATATATATATATATATATATATATATATATATATATACATATATATATATATATATATATAATATATATATATATATATATATATATATATATATATATATATATATATATATATATATAAGAGTAAGAAAAAAGAAAAAAGAAGAAGTACTTGTGACTCGTTTGGAAAAAATATAACACTGTTTTTGATGGGTTGGAGTCAATAAAAGGGGCTATTTGTTGACTATTTTTTACTCGAGCTTTCAATTGTGATTACAATTTTTATCAAGAGCTTCTAAAAATACAAAATATCTTACAAAGTTGAACTAGAAATAAATAATTTGTTGTTAACTCACCAAATAAAATTAGTTATTTATATAAAACTGCTGCTAACATTATTACAAAAAATATTATTAAAAAAATGTTCTATTCTAATAAATGTTTCTCTGACAAATTTAGATAAAGTTTCTTAACAAAAAACAATTGGATTTATAAACAAAAATTGAATAGCTACAATTCAGCCTAAATGACGTAAATAACAACTTAAAAATTTTTATTTTTGACATATTGTCAAAAATAAAATTTTTGTTTAAAAAATTCTTCTTTGTTTAGTAACAAAAAAGAAGAAGATTTATTCATCATTGATAGATGCCCGAAAAAATGTAACAAATACATGGAAAATTCAAAATGTGATATTTTACTGACTGCATAAATTAAATAGAAATTATATAATTATAAATTTTGCTTAAATTTTGAATTTCTGACCTTTTGTTTAAATTATTATCACTTTTGCTAATACAAACCATTTCCAAAAAAGTTCTTTTAAATTTATTACTTTCATTACATAAAATTTTAATATTGAGATATAAGAACCCACCATTTTTATCAAGAGCTTCTAAAAAATACAAAATATCTTACAAAGTTGAACTAGAAATAAAAAATTTTTTGTTAACTCACCAAATAAAATTAGTTTTTTATATAAAACTACTGCTTACATATTAAATACAAAAAATATTAATAAAAAAATGTCTTATTCTAATAAATGTTTCTCTGAAAAATTTTGATGAAGTTTCTTAAGAAAAAAAAATTGAATTTGTAAACAAAATAGAATAGCTACAACCAGCCTAAATGTCATAAATACTAACTTAAAAATTTTTATTTTTGACATATTGTCAAAAATAAAATTTTGTTTAAAAAATTCTTCTTTGTTTAGTAACAAAAAAGAAGAAGATTTATTCACCATTGATAGATGCCCGAAAAAATGTAACAAATACATGGAAAATTCAAAATGTGATATTTTACTGACTGCATATATAAATTAAATAGAAATTATATAATTATAAATTTTGCTTAAATTTTGAATTTCTGACCTTTTGTTTAAATTATTATCACTTTTGCTAATACAAACCATTTCCAAAAAAGTTCTTTTAAATTTATTACTTTCATTACATAAAATTTTAATATTATCAAAATCCATAATATGGTCTTTGTCTATTACATGCTCTGCCAAAGCACAAGATGGTTTCTTAATTCTACAATCACTCTTGTGAGAAATAATGCGATTTGAGAGATTTCTTCCAGTCTCACCAATATACTCAGCTTCACACTGAGTACAAACAATGCTGTATACTACATTTGTTTGATCTAATTTGTCTATAGGATATTTAGTTTTGGAATATAAAGATGAAATAGTTTTGATGTTCTTTGTTGCTATTTTTATATTGTCAATAACCTTTAATGTTTGTATTAATTTAGGAGTTAATGATGGTATAAAAGGTAGTGAATGATAATATATGTTTTGATTGTTGGATACAGTGTTTTGAGATTTAGCAAAAAATGGTGTTAAGTTATTTATATTTAATAAATTAGAAAAAAGCATCCTATGTAGCATATCAGGAGGATAAGAGTTTTCAATTAAAATATTTTTTAACAAATGAAGATCTTCTTGTAGATAGTCTGGATGATAATAAATAATAAAGATAATCTTTAACTCCTAAATTAATACAAACATTAAAGGTTATTGACAATATAAAAATAGCAACAAAGAACATCAAAACTATTTCATCTTTATATTCCAAAACTAAATATCCTATAGACAAATTAGATCAAACAAATGTAGTATACAGCATTGTTTGTACTCAGTGTGAAGCTGAGTATATTGGTGAGACTGGAAGAAATCTCTCAAATCGCATTATTTCTCACAAGAGTGATTGTAGAATTAAGAAACCATCTTGTGCTTTGGCAGAGCATGTAATAGACAAAGACCATATTATGGATTTTGATAATATTAAAATTTTATGTAATGAAAGTAATAAATTTAAAAGAACTTTTTTGGAAATGGTTTGTATTAGCAAAAGTGATAATAATTTAAACAAAAGGTCAGAAATTCAAAATTTAAGCAAAATTTATAATTATATAATTTCTATTTAATTTATGCAGTCAGTAAAATATCACATTTTGAATTTTCCATGTATTTGTTACATTTTTTCGGGCATCTATCAATGGTGAATAAATCTTCTTCTTTTTTGTTACTAAACAAAGAAGAATTTTTTAAACAAAATTTTATTTTTGACAATATGTCAAAAATAAAAATTTTTAAGTTAGTATTTATGACATTTAGGCTGGATTGTAGCTATTCTATTTTTGTTTATAAATTCAATTTTTTTTGTTAAGAAACTTTATCTAAATTTGTCAGAGAAACATTTATTAGAATAAGACATTTTTTTTTAATAATATTTTTTGTAATTATATGTAAGCAGTAGTTTTATATAAAAAACTAATTTTATTTGGTGAGTTAACAAAAATTATTTATTTCTAGTTCAACTTTGTAAGATATTTTGTATTTTTTAGAAGCTCTTGATAAAAATTGTAATCACAATTGAAAGCTCGAGTAAAAAATAGTCAACAAATAGCCCCTTTTATTGACTCCAACCCATCAAAAACAGTGTTATATATATATATATATATATATATTATATATATATATATATATATTTGATTGACGGTCGTACTCCTTTCCGATATATATATATATATATATATATATATATATATATATATATATATATATATATATTATATATATATATATGCATATAGTGTTATGATATGTAAAATTGAAAATAATATTGGTTTGCTTTTAATATATTTCAAAGTACAAAATAAAATATAATTTAGAAGAAATGAAAGTCCATTATCCTGGATTACCTGTAGTAAACAAAATTTAAAGATATGCATAAATTATTTTCTTTGTAAAATATATTCGAATGACGTGAGTGAGCTTAGTGAAATCGTGAACAATGCGAGCGGGTTTTCCAAATAGATTTGTACGTCGATATACAGTGAATAAGACAATAGAATAGAAATATTTAGAAAATATAATTCTCCGTTAGTTCTTAAGAATTTGTAGAAACCGATTAGCATGTTAATAGTTTTTAGGAAATTTATAATTGTAGGTAAAATTGTTGTTTGTTATCTAAATGGTAGATGGGAATAAGTGTGACGAACTCTGATTGGAGGAGATTGAAAAAAGTGGGATAGGTATGTAAGGAATGAGAGTTTAGCTAGAATTTTGAGGAAGAAAAGATAATCAGTTGTTTTTCCAAGGGTGCAAGGCGAACAGTCGTTGTTCTCTGGTGGTTCCCCAGAGGTAGTAAGCAGTAGAAGTGAATGTTTGTGAGTTTTCGTGGAGTAAGTGTATCTGACAGAAGCTGATCCAGTAAAATATTGTAAGTTATATTTTTCTACTTATATTCCAAGAGTCACTGTTCAGGCCAGAACGAGAGATTCAGTTTATCGAGAGGAGAAGAGGCTAGCATTATTTGAACGATACGTGCATTTGAAGGAGATCATTAAAGACGATAGGCTCGCAATAATTTGTTGTAAGATTGCTGATTACCTAGGGGACTGCTAAGAATAGATAGTGTAGGCTACAAGGAACAAGGATTTGGACAACTCATCATCAGAGAGATAGTTTTACCATTCGTCAGTTTTTCTTTCTTAACAACACATTTTTTTAACAATTGCTTTAGAAAAGATAGAAATATTTTGATCGGGAGATTTAGAACAACAATTTTGATTTAAAATTTTAATTTATATTGTATATACCATTAATTATTGAAGGTTCACGTACGTAGAACAACATTTTGATCATCCTTACATGAGACATTTTTTATTGAAAATATTTTAGTGTGAATTTTATTTCAATATATAATGTTGTGTCATATATGTTTTTATTGCGTGTAATAGTGTGATAGAATCATAATTGCATCATTTAAATAAGTTTAAGTAATTAATTAATTAGCTAATTTATTGCTTGGCGCACATCAGACTTTTAGTATCACATTAATATATCTAGGTATTAGGCAAATTGCGACACCAAAAAAATATTTCACGCATCCGCCAAAATATCGAGTGTTCAGCCCATGGCTATAAAGTGAGTGATGGAAGAAGCGAGCAGGTAAGCCATGCACAAAAGAAAACGGGCTCCCTGTGGAAGAAACGAATGGAAAAGGGACAGAGTAATTGATTTGTAGGAACCGAAACGACGGACATGATGGATTGTTGGGGTTTGGAATAGCGGTGATCAACAGCTGTAAAGTCGTTATTGACTCTTATTCTTACCAGAAATGAATGAAAGAAAAAAGGATATTGGTTTTATTTTATCTGTTAGGCAGAAAATTGCAATACTGAAGTTATAACCTACATAAATTTTACAAGGTAATTGATTTAAATTAAGAATAAAAAATAGAGTGTTTTATATTTTTGATAAAGAGCATCGTACTCAAATTCATCTTAAAAAACTTTGGGTATTTATGTTGTATATTTAAAACTTACATGCAAATGTAAGGCTTTTGACGAAATTTTGATTATTTTTACACATTTTTGTCATTTGAATTAATAAAAACTAATTTGGGTATTTATTTAAGATACCAAACTGAGAATAGTATTTCTCTAATATTTAAAAACAATATTAATACTGCAATAATTTTAATATTTTTTAGGTAGTAATCGGATTAAAACTGCGCCTCAAAATATTATAATACTACAAGATCTGGTGCATGATGTACAGGGTGTTTCATTAATATTTAAAAATATTTAAGCTATAGATTTCTGAGCTCACAATATTAGGGTTTAACCCAAATTATTTAAATAAAATGTGGCTCCTTAGCCTTACTGAGTTACAGGATGTTGTATTTAAAAATTTAAAATCTATTTGTACCCAATACTTTACTATTACTATTTGACAAATTTGAACAAACGAAATATGGATTAAAAATATCTATGCATAATACCAAAGTAATTATTATAAAATGACTTTGGTACCACTCAGACTATGAATAGAATCAGAAACAATCAGGCACATATAAGAATCATGCCAGGTTATGAAGTGGTGTGGCAATTTAAGTACTTAGGCTCCGTTATTACTAACAGTGGAGGATGCTAAGACGAGATCCGTCGACGTATCACAATGGTCATATCGGCAACAGCCAAACTTACAAAAATTTGAAAAAAAAAAAAACAAAATTGCGCCTTATCCGAGCATTGATATAGAAATGTTGGGAGTACTTCAACTCATGTTTTAAAAAAGTTATATTTGAAAAATTATAATTTTACAAATTATGAGACTTTTGTTTTACATTCAAATTACAAATTAAAAAGAACCTTTGTTTTACAATTGAATTATAAATTAAAAAGAACCTTGAAAAGTGTTTTAGCGCCTATTTATTGATTCCGTTATGCTATTCCGGGTCATCGGTCTACTTGGGTTGCTGAGGATTATATTTCTCCTTCCTCCTCTGGAATTGACTTCGTCCTCGAAGTCCGGAAAACTTCTGCTATCAGCTCGTTCAGTATCTGGATCTGGGCAGGATGCAATTTTTCTCCAAATAGGAGTTTGGAAATTCGTTTTCTTTTCTTAATTAGGAAGATTATTAGGAAAGCTAAAATACTTAAAAATATTATAACAGAAGTGGTGCTCAGTCCTATTGATAATCGGGGTAGTACCTACGTCTATGGTATCTAGTGGTTGAATTTGACCATGTGTCTCCGGGATTGTTAGTTTCTCAATTTTCGTCTCATGGTTTGGTATTAATTTTATTGGAACAATTTTTGGAATTAAAATGTCTTGTGACGTCTTTTTATTAAATTGGATGCCTTCAATCGTTATTGGTACATCTGTCGTCAAGAGGCTGGTTGAGTTAATTTCTATCTGCTGGATTCTCATCGGGTGAACTATTCCTAGTAATATGACTTTGCTGGTCTCTTGGAAAAAGATCTCTGTGATTAAAGTTTTCGTGCAATTATCTACATTGGGTATGTTACATTTGGATTGTACGTAATTGGAACAGACTATGTTATCGCCTTGTCCTATACAAGTGTCGAACCATTTATTATTTGTATAGTAGCTTGCAGGTGGCAGAATCATAACATGATCTTTGTTTGGAATGGGGTAGATTTTATAGGTAGTGTAAGGAATTTCATGGAGTATAGGGATTTTAATTATTATGAGCATTGTAGTTGAAGTTACACAAACTAAAGTTTTTGTTGACTCTACAAGTTCATAAGGGTATTCATTATTATTGGGGATTGAATTTCTGGGATAAATTGTGAGAAGGTTTTCTTTAAGGTCTATTATTTCCTTTAAAGTGAATAATTCTATATTAGAGATGTTTAGTTCAGATAAAGTAATGATTCTAATAAGTTTCATTAGAAATTCGTTTATATTTTGGAGATTTATTATCTCATTGTGTAGAATGATATAGCTGTCGAAATCAGCTGATAATTTGTTAAGTGCAGATATGAGAATTGAATTGTCAGAATTTAGTTTTTCTAAAAGTTTATCGAATCTCGTGTTAAAAGAGTTTCCATAAGATATTTGGTTATTAAATTTTTTAATAATTTCATTTTGTTTATTTTCTAAAGAGATGATGTGTGATTTTAATAAGTCTAAGTCAGAGTCGTCTGGATTTCCAGTCACGTATTTGATGGCTATACCTAGAAAATTAAAAAGTCCGCGTTTCTGTTTTCTCGTAATCTTGTGTAGATCGTCTTTTGTTTGTTCTTGTATGTGGGTGTATTGGGAGTACAGTAGCGAAAGAGGTGCATTTTTGAAGTGATCTCTGAAATAGCTTGTCGGACTAACGTCAATAGTGTTGGATAGTTTGTCTAGTGGAATGTGAAGAAAATGTCTATGGTAATGGGTGATTTCTCTCGATTTGCCTATCTCTTCAGCATAGTAACCGTTATTCGGAATCTCCTGAATACTGAGTGAATGGACCAGGGCGAGGATTGTCCTGTGAAACATTTCGGTCTTGAGTAGGTTTGTCTACATGTTTTCGTATTCGTTTTACATATTTAAGGTGAGTGCTTGTTAAATTTTGTTTATCTGTTTTACCGATAGTTTTTGTTTTGTCTTGTTTCTGGATGAATAGTGAAGAAAGGGGCTTGTAATTTAGACTTATGTTTTTTTTTTAGAAACATACAGGGATTTTGTAAGGTCTATTTCCGGAATATCTTCGGCATTTTTGTTTTGTCTATCTAAAAGTTGTTGTCTTTTTTGTTTTTGTTTATTATATAGGTCTGCAAGGAGTTCTGCAAGTTTCTGCAAGGATAGGGTTGGAGTTCTTCTTTATGTCTCTGATTATATGTTTCGTATATCGGAAGATCAAAGTCGAAATGTATTTCTTCGGCATAGGGTCCGTACAAAATTAAAAACGGAGAATAATCTGTGGAACTGTGAATTGATTGATTGTAAATGAGAATGGCATGTGTTAGAATGTCATCTAGCGAATCGTTTGGATTTTGGGCTTGTAAGGTCCTAAGTTTTTCTATAAGAGTTGAATGAAAGCGCTCTACAGGAGAGTTTCAGGAACAATTGTTTACTGTTGTAAAATGTATTTCGATTTTGTGGATATTTAGAAATTCTTTAATGACTGCGGAATTGAATTTGGTGCCGCTGTCGCATACAATCTTTTTTGGATAATTATGATGTGAAAAGTAATGTCTCAATTTGTTAAGTATGAAAATGGAAATTTTGTCGGTGAGCTTATAGCATTGACCGTATTTGGAAAAAGAATCTATTATTGTGAGGTACAGGTTTTTATTGCAGTGGAATAGATCGATATGTAATATATCAAACGGTTTTTGACCTAACAACGGTCCTATTTGGGGAAGTTTGTAAGGACGTCGTTCGTATTTCGACTGGTCCAACGAAGACTGTAGTAACTCATTTTTTATGTAATTGAGATAATTATAAAAATGTATTTACACTGTTACCAAAATTCATTAATCTATTAAATGGATGTTTTTATAGCATTAAGTGATACTTTTAATAATGATCTTACAAGAGTAAAACAGATTTAAGTCAGAAATGGTCATAAGTGACTTTTGAATGAGTTACTATAGTTTTCGATGGAGATATTTTTAAAGTAATAAATACCAGAATTATTTGTTTCTTAACTTTATTTATATAAATGATACATTTTGAAGAAGCTACTGATATAATTTGCAGTTTTACATTTTAATTCAATTTTCCTTATCCGACTCTTCTTCGCTCTCAACTGAATCAACTTCGAGCTCGACTTTAGGAGGTACATAACTCTTTGAATTAAGATTTTTATAAAATCCATGGTGCATTGTGGGTATTTTGCCGGTATTACACAGCCACAGCAATCCTTTTAGCTTTTTTCTTCAACTGGTAATGGTGCATCATACAGTTTCGGTGGAAATTTGATAGTAGTGGAAGGCCGTCCTCTGCATTTTCGATTTACTTTTATGTCACAAACCTCTAAAACCATCATCGAATTCGTATTTAAACATTATAGAATTTTGGTGTTCATGCGAAAATTTTATTTCTCGTATTTTGCTAACTTTTATTGATTTCTTTTCGTTGTCAAGTTTCCAATTCTCGGTATCAGTCAGTTTTTGAAAATTAAAAAAATTATCTTGGGACATTTCCGTAACATCATAAACTCTTCCTGTAGTTTAAGCCATTCTAATTAATGTAACCCACTGTTCTGGCACATATACAACCGATTGCCTTTTCTTTGCATTTTCGATAACAGCATGCATACTGTCACCCTCGTTCTGAAAATCTGTGAACAATATCAATATAAAAATGAGCAGCAGCAAAAGCAAACATCGAAAACACAAAACAATTCCTATTTTGTCCCCACAGTTGTCTGAGTAGAATATTATCGTTCTAACACTTTGTTGTGCCTTGAGATCTAAAAATTTCCATAGGCAACTGGCAATTTCATTAGGACCTCTTTTAGCCACCTGATCGTGCCATACATAGCAGTAACCCTGATTATTTCCAACATCATAAACTGTAAAGTTATATGTAGAGTATTTGCTTTTGTAGTAAAAAATCACTTACGTTAGACAAAGGGGTAGCTAAAAACCTTTTGAAGGTCAAAGCAAGCCACACACAAGCTCTTATCATCTAGTGCAAGCTGTTTGTCTATGTCTTTTAAGTTTCTGATAACGTCTTTGTTTTTCATATGGGACTCATATTGTTCGAGCAATTTTGCTTTTTCAGCATCACTAGCCATACTAAAAACAGAACAAACAGTACACTGGTCCTTTTTTGGTTTAAAGAACCCAATATTGAACTGTTCATTGAAAATATCTCTATACTGGCGTGACGTGGCAGCTGTAGTGATGTTATATTTTTCGCAATGCTCGTTGTACAATCGGTACATTTTCTGGATAGTTAGCCCTTCTTCAAGGTACATCTTCATCGTATTCTTACGGGTATAATGGGAAGGTACTACAGGAAACTGATTTATGTGATTTTTTACGTTGTCTATAAGTTCTGGTGATAGTTTATATGGTCTGTTAGTGTGCTTTCCACGTTTATCTTCCTCTAATGATCTACCATCTTTCAGTTTCCTTAATGCTGTAGCGATCCAAGTTTCTGAAACGTTAAGGGTTTCCAAAAACACAGTTTTGCAAACACGTTGTTTTTCATTGCGAATGTAGAAGTAATATTCTCGAGAGTAATTTCTTCGAGACCGTTGTTCTGCAGTAATAGTTACTTGTTTTTTGGCAACCTGTCTCACATGACGAGCAATAAAATCCCACTTTCTCGTATGATCTTTTAACTTCCAAAATTCATTGAAAAAAAGGTCTCTATCTTCTTTAGCTATTTTGGTAGCACATTTTAGTCTACATGTGTTTGCGCATGGTGCACCCATCTGTCTTCCTTTAATTTAAATACCTTTTCGATTTCATGTACAAGTCCCAGGTTTAGACTTGTTTTAGATTTTCATCCGCCCACTTACTAACGTCTCTAATTCTTTTCCTACTTACTCTCTCTATATTGCCTCTGCTTCTTCTCTTTCTATTTGTGGTTGCTTCAGTTATATTCTTATTAGGTTCAATTATTACTTCAGGGATGTTTTTGTCTTCTGTCGGAATGTAATCTGGGTCAGTATCAGAGTCTGCATGAAATGGTTCCTCATCGCTTTCCTTCTCAATTATTTCATTTTCATTCCTATTGGCTTCATTCTCTTCTAAGCTTACTAAAATTAATCGAAAATGAGGTAAATGCCTACGTAATATTTTTTCATGCGGAATTTAAACCAACCTGTAGAACATTCAGAGTTAATATCAGGTCACCAGGATCCTCATTCGCCTTTTTGTATTTGCTTTCTTCTACAATACTTTCAGCAATATGTTTACCTTAAAAAATAAGTAGGTTTTTACTTTGCTGTTATTATTTTAAATAAAGTTTATTATAAATTTACCTTCAAAAGAACGATAAGAAATATCCGTTTCAGTGTTTTTATACGCTTTCTCAGCTAATTCCAATATTAACTCACTTCTGGAACACATTATGGCAATTATAACAAAACTAAACTTTTGAACATAACCTTAAACTAACGCAGAATACCGTAGTAACTCATGTTACGATACCTATGCTATCGCCTCAGATAACAACGAAGACTATTGTAACTCAAGATGCGATGATTTTCTACGGTTGTTTTTCATAAATCGGAGATACTATAAAACTCTTACACGTAATATTGGTTGCATAGCTACGTTTACTGAGATACGATTCTTTCCTGGGGAAGATATCATTATGTTTTATTGTTTTGCGCTCATAACTCAAAAAGTGGAAAATTTGAGTTACTACAGTCTATCGTTGGACCAGTCGATTTATTTTATAGACAAATTTGGCATTTATTGATAAAATTTGAAATAGTTGTCTGCATTGAGGGCCAATAACATTTTTGTTTTAAGTATTTGTAAGTTTCAATTATTCCATTGTGATTTTCTATGTGATATTTCTTGATGCATTCTATTTGTTGATTTTCCTCTTCTATGTCCTGAAGTAGTATATTGCAAAATATTGTTTTGACTGTGGAATTTATTTTTTCTTTAAAATAGTTACAGATAAAAGGTCTAAATTCGTGAGGAATTATCATTGCAAATTTTTGATTTGGTCTAAGAATATTTTGGAAGGTATTTGATATTTCTGTTTTCCAATTATTTGTTAATGTGACAGTGTAACGGTGTTTGTTAAAAATTCTTTTGTATTTTATTTCAAAATTATTTGACTCTGGTTTGAAAATAATTTGGTTTGAGGATAAATTAATTGGTTCAGGTGAAATCTTTATTCCAGTGATAGGGTTCTCAACTGATATATGTTGTGTGTCGGTACTGTTTTGTAAGTTGTCAAAGTCGGCAAGGAAATTGTCAATGTCGAAATTGTCGGGTGGTTCAGCACATTCTGAACTAGAGCTTAGGGCATTTATTTGGACTCGGCTTAGAGCATCGGCAACTTGATTCTCTTTGCCTTTCTTATATTTGACTTCAAAATCATATTCTTCTAGTTTAAGTCTCCATCGAGCTAATCTAGAAGTGGGGTCTTTAATTTTGTAGATCCATACGAGAGGATTGTGATCTGTTTCTACTGTGAATTTTTGGTTGTATAAATACATACGGAAGTGTTTACAAGAATCTAGTATGGCTAAAAGTTATTTTTCAATAGTAAAGTAGTTTTGTTCTGCGGAATTAAGAGTTCGAGAGTAGTAGGCAACAGGGTGGCTGTTTTGAGATAATACTGATCCTATAGCTATATTAGAGGCGTCTGTAGTCAGTACAAAAGGCTTTTCGAAGTCTGGGTATTGTAAGACTGGAGAATTAGTTAACAGTTGCTTGCATATTGCAAAACATTCTAAATAATTTGGATTAGTAGGGTCGATAGTTGCTCCTTTTCGAGTACATCTCGAAAATGGGGAAGTTATTTTTGCGAAATTGGGTATGAATCTTCGGTAGTAACCGATTAATCCAAGAAATGATTTAATTTCTTTTATTGTTTTTGGCGAGGGTATTTTTGTATAGCTTCGATTTTTGCTGAGTTAGATTTAATTTCTTCAGTTGTTACTACGTGACCTAAGAAAGAGACTTCTTTTGTGAGGAACTCGGATTTATCTAACTGAATTTTTAAATTATTTTTCCTGAAAGTGTCAAAAATAGTTGCAATATGTACTAAGTGTTCTTGCAGTGACTTGAAAAAAATAATGACATCGTCCATGCAGACGAAGCAAAACTGATGAATAAAGGGCCTAAGAATATTGTCCATTAACCTTTCAAATATTGCTGGGCTATTCTTTAAACCAAAGGGCATGCGTAAAAATTCAAAGTGACCATGCGGAACTGAAAAGGCTGTTTTGCGAATAGAATCCGGATGAACTTCAATCTGATGGTAACCTTGAGCTAAATCTAAAGTTGTGAAATAACTGGCTTTTCCTAAGTTATCCAGTATTTCGTCTATTTTAGGAAGTGGGTAAGGATCAGTTTCGGTATGATCATTAAGCTTCCTGTAATCAATTACTAATCTAAATTTTTTCTGACCTGAGGCATCAGCTTTTTTTGGTACTATCCAAACGGGAGCTGAGTCCGGTGAAATTGACGGTCGAATTATCTTATTATCTAATAAATTATTTATTTGTTTCTTTATTTCTTCCTGCATTGCTTTGGGATGCCGAAATCCCTTTACATAAATTGGATTTTCATCTTTCGTTTTAATTTCGTGTCTAACAGCTGACGTGAAACTTAAATGTTTATTTTCATTGTAAAACACGTCTTTGTACTTTTTACAAAGATTTATAATTTTATACTTTTCTTCGTTGTTTAAGTGCGAAGTTCTTATTTTATTTTCATTAAAATGTGTGGAAATTTTTGCGATTTCATAATTACAATAGTTCTCGACTTCAATCCGTTTATCAAATTTCGTCGGAAATACCAAGTGTATAGTTTCTATAAAACCATTTTTTGCAACGTGAATGGAAGTGTGGATTTTAAAAACCTTGAAATTGTCTTTTACGCAATAAAACTTCGCCGTTATTTATCTTTACGGGGATTTTTTGATACAATGTTTGAAATGGAATGGTAACATGAGGATTCTCAAAGGTTAACGTATGAGTCGCGTAATTGATAGTGGCATTGAAACGTTTTAAATCGTAATTTCCTAGTAAGATATCAAAGTATGGACTAAAGTCAGCGATTTTTACATCGAATTTTTGTGAAATTCCATATTTCAGAAATAGTGGCGTCTTAATATTTAATTCATGCTTGGAAGTAATTTTCATTGACGTTAACGAAACAGGTACGCGATAAATATGTTTTTTATCAAATAGGTCGAGAGCTCGTGGATTTATAATTGAATGGGAACCTCCGGTGTCAATCAAAACGCGTAGATGTGTTCTGGGTGTGACGAAGCAGGATAACCCAGGGGAACTTTCTATATTATGTAGGTTTATACTGGAGGTGGATGATCGTGTAACGGAATGGCTTGAAAATCCTGATGATTTTCATCATGTAAATCGGGCTCTTGTTCGGATTCGTGATTTTCGAAATCGTTTTTGAAATATTGGGTATCATTTTAGTTTATGTGAAAATTATTTCACTTCTATTTGTTGTAATTGTCATGGGCTGATGGTTTCTAGTTGTTGTAGTTTGAACACCGCTCATTGGAGTGGCAAAATTTGGTTGGGATCGAGGAGCTTTATATTTATTTAATCTTTGTTGGGCATTTTTCGGGACATTGTTTCGTTGGAAGGATTGATTTTGTTCGTAAGAACCGAAATTTTGTCTCTGAGGAAAATTATAGTTTTGTTGTGAAGTGAAGTTAAAGTTGGGCTCTGCGTTGTGGAAGGGTGTGTTGTGAGTCGAGGGTCTCACATAATTTGAATACGTGGGTTGAAAGTTTGAGTGTGTGTTGGAAATTTGTGGATCTTTGATTATTTGAAGATTGATAGGGTTTATTTTTCATTGGGGGCTTTTTATTTTGTTGGCTCTTAAGGAAGTTCATGTATTACTGTTGATTTTTGTGATTGTCATATGCAATACACCTTTGTAGGGCTTCTTTGAGGGAATTTAGTTCAAAGTGCGATAAGTATTCGCAATAGGGTTCGTTGATTCCAGTACAGAAAGTTTTAAGGGCAATATTTTTAAAGTATGGGGTTTTAAAAGTTACTGTCGCGTGATTGTCGTTTAGGGTGATGTGTTGAAGTAAGTCATTTAGATTTGTCGTTATTCTTTGATGATAATTGTCGTAGGATTCACTATGTTTTTGGACGGTGGTGGATAATTGTGTTACTAATATGTCTTCGGAACGTCTGTCTCCGTATTTAGTTAATAAGGCTGGACGAATTTCTGTCCAATAAGTTTTATTAGAATAGTTTAAGAAATTTCTAGGTTCTCCTTTAATTTGAAATACAATATGGGAATTTAGAATAAACTCTTGGGACGGATTTAAATCTTGGGTGCCTAAGAAAGCTATTAAATTATCTACTGCTTTGATAAAGGTGGAGAGGTTGTCTCCAGACGAGAATTCGGGCAAAGTTGAGCAAAGGCTAGCCATATCGCTATTGGTCATCGGCATTTTGGAATTTAATTTAGATGCAGGCTTGGATTTAGAGGTTTGTAGGTTTCTTTTTAAATTTAAATTCAAATTATCGAATAGTAAACTTAAATTTTCGATACTATTTTGGGAAATATCATTCAATGTACTCATAAAATATGTGTAAACATGTAAAAATATAAATGCAAATATATATAAAAAAAAATCGTTGAAGTAAAAATATTTCAAATGATATAAATTCAATTAACAATAAATAATAAATTCAATTTAAATGTTTGAAAAAATTCAATAAAAATAATAAATGCTCATAACAATGGTAAAGAAAAGGAAAAACTTACGCAAGGATGATCGTGTTTGATTTCCAGTACATTTTTCTCTTCTACCAGGTTCTTCAGGATTTTATTAAACTAACGTAGACCAGAAAACGACTATGTTTCTGTATGAAGTATCCTGTGGTTCGCAGCGCCATAAATGTTGGGAGTACTTCAACTTATGTTTTAAAAAAGTTTTATTTGAAAAATTATAATTTTACAAATTATGAGACTTTTGTTTTACATTCAAATTACAAATTAAAAAGAACCTTTGTTTTACAATTAAATTATAAATTAAAAAGAACCTTGAAAAGTGTTTGTAGTGCCTATTTATTGATTCCGTTATGCTGTGTCTGCTTCCGGGTCATCGGTCTACTTGGGTTGCTGAGGATTATATTTCTATATTTTCTATCGCCACTTATGCGTCAAAAACTTGGACAATCAAAAAAGCCGATTCAAAGCGTATAATGGCATTTGAAATGTGGATCTACCGTAGAAAGATGCGCATACCATTAACCAACCATCGCACAAATAACTCAATTCTAGCAGAACTTAACATAAAAACTAGAGTCATCACATCTATCAACCAAAATATACTGAGATATTTTGGACGTATAACTAGAGATAGAGAAGGAATGGAGCGAATGATAGTTGAAGGTAAGATATAGAGGTAGCGGATACAAGATATAGAGGGAGATCTCCAGTACGATGGTCGAATCAAATAAAGCAGATGACTGGTTACTTATTCTCCGAAGCAAAAAAACACGCACAGGGGAGAGATAATTGGACAGAAATAGTTAAACAAATTACATTACGCCACTACATCCTAAGAGGAGAAGACATTAAGGAGGGCAAGCGATTACTCCACACAACGGACGGAACAAACTATTTTTCTCCGTTGATGTCCGTTAGGTAGAAGTTTCACTATACTCATTTACATATAAATTTTTTTTTTATTTAAATTTACGTGTCTCGACAACTATGGTCATTGACACGGGAACAAACAAAATCGGTATTTACAATATATGATTAAGCTACAGTTTTGGTACTTTTACAAAATTCGTAAATATTTTATATTAAATTATATAATTTAGAGTCTCTTAAAAAAATAATCATTGAACCAGGTGAACTAAGTATATCACTAAGGGCACCACTAATGTTATGCCGTCGTCGGGTGGAGCTGAAAGTACTGCATTCAAGTAGGATATGCTGTATGGAAAGCCGCGTGTTGTTGCAGCGTTCGCAGACTGGTGGATTTCCAGAACTCATGAGGTAACCATGCGCGAGACGAGTGTGTCCTATTCTTATTCGTCTGATTATGGCTTTGTCTCTTCTTTTTTGTATGGGAATTTGCAGTGGTCGAATTATTGGTTGTATTTGATGTAATTTGGATGTGCTTCTACTCCATTGATCTTGCCAATTTTCCAAAACTGATTGCCTGAAGAGATATTTTAGGTCCTGATGGAGCTGTATCCTTTCGCCTGGATCATCAGGGCAATTAGCTTCTTTCGCCGCTTGGTCCCTTTCTCGTTACCAATAACACCTACGTTCGAAGGAACCCAGATTATGGAGACTGAGGTTCCCGAAGTTAACAGCTGATGACAGTGAGCGTGTACCTTATTGACTATTGGGTGTTGTGATCTTAGGGTTTTTAGTGAATCTATCGATGACATAGAGTCGGTGCATATGGCTATACGTTTGCTGCTTTTTGGTGTGACTTCTAGCGCCTTGTTTATTCCATATAATTCCGCTGTATGTATACTGCAGATAGTAGGGAGGCGAAATGACGCTATTGTTTCATTTGTTGTGGTAACAGCACAGCTTGTACCATGTTCATCTTTACTGGCGTCTGTGTATATGATTGTATCAAACTTTTCCATGTCAATCATTTTGTTGAACTCTTGTCTAAACATACTAATGGGAGTTTTCTTTTTATCGTATCTACATAGACTAATGTTAAAACTAGGCTGCTTTCTGGTCCAAGGCGGGGTATGACGGATACAGATCGGGGTCCTATGTGAAAAATCTGTGTTGTTAATTAACTGGTGTAATTTTCGGTCAATTGGGTATACAGACCTAAGTTTTTTTGTTGGCTTTATTACTGTGTGTCTGGCGACAAGCTTGGCAGCTGGATTTGAGGGGTTGGCAGAGACCTTTGCAAAGTAATTCAGAAGTAGTCTTTGTCTCCTATAGGTCAGTGGAGGTTCATAGGCTTCAACATGAATGATTTCAGATGGGCTAGATCTAAAAGCACCAAGACAAATACGAAGAGATGTGTTCTGAACGACGTTAAGAGAATTTAAGAGAGACTTGCATGCAGACATATAGAGTATGCTACCGTAATCAAGTTTGGACCTAATTAGGGCTTGGTAAATTCTGAGTAATTCTTTCTCTTCAGAGCCCCAGTGATAGTGAGCAAGAAATTTAATTATGTTTATTCTTTTTAAACAATTAGCTTTAGTGGTTTGTATATGATTTCTCCAAGACAGTCTTTTATCAAACTGCATACCTAAGATTTTATGGTTATCTACTACACGAAGCGGAGTTCCATGCAGTTGTAAATTAGGTTGAGGAGACCTGTATTTTTTACTAAACTGGATTACTACAGATTTAGGTGGTGAAAATTTGAATCCTGTACTTTCTGACCAATTGGTTATAGACTCCAGGGTGTTTTGGAGTAACGCGCATGTACTGGATGTGGTCCTACCTTGACAAAATAGAATGATAATATCAGCGTAAATAGCGTGTTGAACTGGTGCTTTTATCGTAGAGCATATGTCGTTAATACAGATTAAGAATAGTGTGGTGCTAAGTATACAACCTTGAAGTAGTCCATTCTCTACAGCTTGTGGTGCACATTTTATGGACATTTTACCATTTGCAGACACTTGAAACGTTCTATCCGTTAAAAAATTATTAATAAATGTTGTTATATTACCTTCTAATTTGAGGTCACTAAGTTTTGCAAGAATTATTGATTTTGAAGTGGTATCGAAAGCACTCTCTATGTCTAGAACAACGGCAATTACCTCATTCTTGTTTTGCATGGTGTATGCAATTTCAGACTGAAGTGAAACCAAATTGTCCATAGTGCATCTATTAGATCTAAACCCTGACTGAAATGGATTTAGTAACTTATGTCGTTCTAAATACCAGTTTAGACGATTATTTATCATTTTTCCAAGACTTTACATAATGAGCAAGTTAAAGAGATGGGTCAAAATGAACTGGGTAATGCTGAAAGGCAGTCATTCTTTTGAATTGGAATCATAATGGATTTCCTCCATAGCCTGGGAAACCGTTGATATGTCCATAAAATATTGTACAGATCTAATAATTTTCTTAATGTACCTGAATGTAGTTTTTTAATAAATATTGAGGGAATATCATCTGGTCCGGCAGCAGAATTTTTTAGAGAACTAACAACATCATAGAGTTCGTTTAGAGTAAACGGTAGGTTGAGTGGATTAGGGTTCGATAAGGAGGACTGAGGCGGGAGCAGTTCGTCTCGTGTCAATAAATGGTTAATTCTGTTTTTGGATTTGTCTAAAAAATATTGTGCCAAGGTATCAGAGATTTTCTGGTCGTCTGTAATAATATTATTTTCATGGATAAGAGCGGGTATTTTATACGTTGTGTTGCGTTTATTAATTTGTTTTATTTTGTTCCATACTTGCGTTGGAGATGTGTCAGCGGTTATAGTACTGAAGAATTTAATCCACGATTCTCGTTTCCTTTCTTTTATTACTCGTTTAGAGTTGGCCTTTAGTCTCTTGAAATTAATTAAGTCCTTTTCTGATCGTGTTCTGCGATATTTGTTTAAGGCCTTTTTGCTAGCTTTAACTGCTAGCTTGCAAGATAGGTTCCACCATGGTACAGATTTTTAGGATGGATTAATGGAGCACTTTCCTATGTGTTCCTCTGCTGCTTGCAGTATACATCTATTAAATTTCTCAACATCAGTATCAGCATTGTTTTGATAAACAATTTCGTTAACTCAATCCTTAACAGATGCGCTGAAAAGCTCCCAATTAGCTTTTGAGATATTCCATTTGCTCTTAACATAAGACGGTTTAGCTTCATTATTAGTGATGAAAATTGGGAGTGGTTGCTATCATAGAGACTATCAAGCGTGTACCAGGTAAGAAGAGGAGCTGTTTTGGGATCACTTATGCTCAGGTCAATTGAAGAGAAGGAGCCAGACTGTATATGAAAATACGTGCTACTTCCTGTGTTTAAAAGACTAACATCATGATTAATGATAATATCCTCAATAATCTTACCTCTATTAAACGTATTTCTGGATCCCCATATAATACTATGAGCATTAAAATCTCCAACAAGAATAAATGGAGCTGGAAGTTGGTTAATAAGATTTAAAAGTTCAGCACTGACAAGACTATAGTTAGGAGGAATGTAAACATTGCAAATGACAATTTTGTTAGGACACCATGCAGTTACTGCTACAGCTTCCAGCGTTGCATTTAACAAAAATTCTCGGTGAAAGACATCATTTGAGATAAAAATGGAGGATCCACCGCTGGCCCTTAAATGCGTTGTCCTAATAAAATTATAGCTAGAATAGTTTCTAAGATACGGATTGTGTGTTGTGTTAAAGTTAGTCTCTTGTAAGCAGAGAAAATCAGGGGCGTGATCTGAGATTAACTGTTGTAATCGTTCAAGACGGGGCAAAAACCCGTCACAATTCCACTGAATTAATGTGATTAAAATTACAGATTATTGTAATGACTTTTGAGACTGTTGAGATGCGTCTGAGTTACTGTCATCATCGCTTACGTCATAGGATATATCAATACTAGATACACTTTCGGCGTCATCAGGTTCCAGTTAGAGTTTAATTTTTTTATTTATGCGTGTTATACGATATTTAATTGCTCGTTCTTGGAGAGATGAGTACAGAAATTGTAAATTTAAGATCAAAGATTTAATATCGGTCGTGAATTTCAATGCTTCGGTGTAAGGATCGTTATTTCCAAAGGTGTTTTCAAGGAAAGCTATCAAATTATCTTGAGGAAGTATGAATGCTTCTGGTGATTTATTGTAGGCTTTTTGTATATCCTCTTTAGTTTGTTCAGTTAGTCCGGTTTCTATTGGTGGGTTTGTCCTTCGTTTCTTTCTTTTTTGCTTAATGGTTTTATCCTGCTGTATATGGCTGGCAGGTGAAATGGGTGGAGGCTTGCTAACAGTGTCATCTAGGGAACTGTTATCATTCGTGACCGTCGATACTTCTGAGCGACCTCGTTTAAGGGCTAGATTTAATGCGGTAGTTGTGTTTAGTTGTGCAGTATTTGTAATAGGGGTCGCGCTGGAGGTGTCTGTCGACTGTGTGTTATCTAGTAAAGGGGATGTGTTCGTGGATAATTCGGGATTTGAATTGGAGTTTGGGTTACATTAACAGTTGGAGGATTAGGGCACTTAGAAGCAATGTGTCCTGGTTGTTTACAGATAAAACACTCCATTTTACCTGTAGATAAGAAGATTCTGTTGTCAATACTTTCAAAAGGTATTACAATTGACGTTTGTAATTCAAAATTATCTGTATTGTAAAAAACATATACTTGACGTCTAAAGATAAGGATGTGAGAGTACTCATCACCTGGGATACCAGCTCTTAAAAAGGAAACCGGGGAGGCTAACTCAAGCCCAAGATTTTTGATGGCAGATTCTACTAAATCGTGCCGAACGGTTGGGGAAATATTTGATATGACAATTCTTTTTGTAGGGGAAACCAGTCTGCGAATATTTAGGGTAATGTTCCCTATCTGAATATTTGGATGGAATATCAATAACTGTTCGACTAGATTGGAATTGGTGAGATAAATACATATCCTATTATGGGATATCCTAGAAGCAAAAGAAATTTGTTTGGGACCGATAATATCGCCTATAGCTCTAACATAGTCATGTAATTTAAGGTTTTGATCAGCATGTAATACTACCGTTTGGTTGTGCTTTGGAAACGAAGGTTTAACTATGGATGTTACTATGGATGCATACGAAGTTGTTTGTCTAGAAGTTGCATTATCTGTAGTTTGAGACATATTTGAAGCTGAACTGTTTTGCACGTTACTGCCCATGTAGTCAGAAGCAGAAACAATATTATGAAATATTATTATTTGTTTAGTTTAGAGTTTTGATGATATTTAAACAATTTGCCGGCACCACAGGTAGCCGGCTATCACTTTTCGATGTTTATGCTAGTCCATTAATATTGTAGTTTCTAATTAATGTAAAAAGCAAAAAACTGGATCTAATTATAGATCCGAATAAACTAAACAAATCTAATTTAAAATGTTCAAATACGTACGTTATAATTACTGTTATCCAGACGATGTTAACTCGAAAGTAGAGCAGTTTAATCAACTTATCTTAAGCGCCGCCCACAAATTTATTGGTAAATCTAAATCTGTTAAAGGCCGATGTCCTGTACCATGGTGGAATGACGGTTGTGCGACAGCAATCCGTGAAAGTAAATCAGCCCTAAACCGATACAAAAAACATAAAACATCCGAAAATAAATTAAAATTCAAAATGCTTAAAGCAAGGGCACAGCTAACTATCAAAACGGCTAAAAAATATTCATGGAACAAATACGTATCGGAAATTAATAGCAATACCCCCCTCTCTGATGTCTGGAACAAAGTAAGGAAAATTTCTGGTTTACATACTTCATATAATTTCACGGGGATAAAAGAAAATAATAATTTCATAACATCGAGCAGCGATATTGCAAACATTTTTGGAAGAATCTATCAAAGCCACTCATCGAATCAACAGTATACCACCAATTTTCTCAAAGCCAAAGAATTCGCCGAACAAAATCCTATTTATCTGTTTGAAGCACAAAATAATTCATTAAACCATCCCATCACTTTTCAAGAGATAAACTCATTTATTCTTAACTTGAAGGACTCTAGTCCTGGGCCTGATGATATTCCTTCAGCATTTCTGAAACATCTCCCTGTTTCAGCCATAACGTATCTTGTAGCGTTTTTTATTTAAAGTGCATATAAAATATTTCTATGGTACGTCCCTGTTGTTTTTACCAAAGAAAACAATCGAAATAATATTTCAAGTTTTTTGACGAGATTTTTAAATCCGTATTAACGCTGGAAATATGTTTTTATCTCGGTGTTGCAATGTTAGGTAAAACAAACAGTTTTTTGTCGCCAAAGAGGTGTTATGTTACATGAATTCCCCCTAATATTCCAGTTGACAAAAAGTTGTTTTTCGTTATTAGAATGAGAGTCAAAAAGAATATTTGTTTATTTAGGATACCAATACTGGCGTCTAAAAACGCAATAAAGGAACATTTAAAAGTTGTTTCTTTGTCGATAAGAGGAGGGAATATTTTGTTTTGGTTCTTGAGTTTGTGGGGACAGGTTAGCTGCAAGACGGAAGGGAAATTTTTGGCGAGTTTCTGGTAAAATGTAACGAAGCAAGGGAGTCGACATTTAAGTTCCAAGCAGGGCAGACGTGCTACCATGTAAAGCCCGAGATTTGATTTGAAATGGGGCAGACATGTGACAATTGAGTCAAAGATTTGAATTTGAAAAAGGGAGTCGACATTTAAGTTTCAAACAGGGCAGACATGTAACAAAAGAGTCGAGATTTAGATTCCAAGCGGGGCAGACATGTGATAAAGAGTCGACATTTAAGTTCCAAGCGGGGCAGACATGTGAGAATGGAGTCAAAGATTTGAAACGAAGTCGACATTTAAGTTCCAAGCGGGGCAGACATGTGAGAATGGAGTCAAAGATTTGAAACGAAGTCGAGATTTAAGTTCCAAGCGGGGCAGACATGTGGGAATGGAGTAAAAGATTTGAGAGGAAGTGATGAAGAACTTCTCGAAGAAAAAAGTCGACAAATTTTGTTAATTAGAGGAACAATTACCCTCTGTAATAAGACAGGTTTAGAAAAGGGTAACTACTAAATATTTAAAGAAGTATGATATAGGATGTCCCCGTAATCGGCTTGATTCTTCCACTAAGTTCCTGTTCCAATCGTTTTGTCCTGGAGTGTAGAACTAGTTCCTGATGGTTGCTGCCTTCCAGTTTTGAAAGTTTTTGTCCGAGTAGCTTCCCCAGAGATGTAAAGTTTCAAAGTGTTTGTATAAAAAAAAACATTAAGGTAACAATTCAATATATTAATCTTTCAAAGTAAAGACAGATATTTTTTGGCTAAAGTAATAATTGCTTTCATTCTTTGTCATCAAAATTAAATGTGATACCTGACAGCAAGCTTAATTTGTTTTTTTGTTATGACAATTTTAATTTGATTATTATGTAGAAACGATATTTCATATATAAGGTTAAATTTATATGTTTTCATTAAGAAGGATCCTTAATTTTTGATAATCTAATTGGCCATAATATAGTAAACAAAGAACATGTAAGTTTTTGTTATTTGTATTATGTTATATGATATGTTTCTTTTATAATATGTATTTTTGATCTGTTTTGTTTGAGACAAGAATAAATGATTAATTTGTTTCTCTGATCTATTTTGAGTTTTATTTGAAAAAGATATTTTTTTTCTATATTTTTGATGTTATACAATTATTTCCCTAGTTACAACTAGTGGTTGTAATAGGTATAATTGGGCACCTCAAGTGGCGCCCTATATTAAATTTCTTGAGGTGTTTCCGTTTATTTTCATTCTGTTTGTCCCAAGAGATTTGTATAAGTACCTTTTATTTCCTTTTTTGTAGTTGCCCCAATCCAACCCCCAATATCTTCAACTTATCCACGACCCAGCTCTCCAACAACCAACTGAGTGTCGTATGCACTTGTTTCGATTATTTTGTTTGCCCAATCTTGTCCCCCCATATTCTTACCCTGTGGTAAGCAAAATAGTCGTTACAATTTTAGCGCCCAACGTGTGTGGCTTGTCTTAGATTTGCGCCAATTGTACTATCGTTACAATTTTGGCGCCCAACGTGGGGCATTCTTTTAGTTTTGCTCCAAATTGTACTGTCGTTACAAATTTGACGCCCATAGCGTGGGGCAATTTTTAGATTTTTGATCCTTTTCCTGAAGCCACATATCTTTTTCAGTTTCCCCAGTTCCCTGCCATTTATATGAAACTTTTTTCCTTTTGAATAGTGCCCCAAAGTGTCTCACAAACAGTAGTGTATTTGTATTACAATGTATGTATTTTGTACCAACATTATGTATTGTTGTTTTTTCAGGTAATGTACTTATAGTGACATATGTATTGTTCTTCATATATGTAATGGTAAATGAAAGCAAATATTTGAGTTAAATATTTAAATATGAGTTTTAATTGAAGTATTGATATTGAAAAGAATTTAAAAACGGTAACAAATATTTCAGTTATTGTTACATTTATTTATAATTGATTCAACAAATTTTACAGAATAATCGGTTTTTGTAATTTTTTATTTGTTCAGTCATTTTGAGTAAATGTTTGTATTCGTTTGAAGGAGTTTGTTTGAGCTATGTAGTTGAGAAGTAGTATTATGCAATTTGTCTTCTAATTAACCGTCTCTGAAGGTGTATTTAAATGCCAAGGGTTAATTAATGTTGTTGTACGAGGGGTAATCATTGTGAGTCCTAGAGAAGATTCGACAAGTTTAGTCTCAGTAATAGACTGTTTGTTTATTGTGTATCCTTTCTTGTATCTGAATGACCACAGGTGTAATATTTGTGATCAGGAGATGCTGTTTTAGTTTTGACTAGGAGCAGTCTCATTTAGTTTTCGGAACAAGAGTTGGTTTATTTTGGTATTATTTAGTGTAGCTCACTCAAAGGTCAAGTTCTCAATATTATTAGTATTTTGTCTTTCCCTGCATGTACGGTTTATGTTGTTTGTTAGTGTCCATGTTGTCCCATGTTATTTGAAACCATTTTTTTAGTCGTTGTTAGTGGAAGTGTGAACTTTTAGGAGACAGGTTAGAGACCTCATTTTTGTTTACCAACTGTTTACTAAGTCAAGAGCAGAAGTTGCAGCAAACTGATTGAGTTTTGGATTTCAGTACGCGGGAGTGCAAGTGAGACTTACTATCAGGTGATAAATGGAAACGGTTGTTTCTTAAAATTGTTGATTTTAGTTATTTTGTGTGTTTGCTTTCATCCAATTTTTGAAAAATGAAGTCTACTCATGTTAATCATTTGAAATCAGGAGAGTTATCTTATGAGCTTTTCATAAGAGGTAAAAATGTCCCAAATAAGACAGTTGATGATAAGAGAAAGATGTTAAGAGCTTTGTTGGCCAAGGAGGCCACTTCGTCTTCAAGTTTAGTCGATTTGGTTAGTAATGTAGTAGATCCTGAGAAAGAGTTGTGTGAGATTAAGTCGATTGTAGAAGATTTATATAGTTGTGCTCAATCAATAAATGTAGAATCAACCAAAGCTGATTTTGCTAGATTTGAGACAAGGTCTTCACATTTAAATACCAGATTAGAAAATTTCCCTATGAATGATGTTGAGGAAGATGTTAAAAGTTTGTCAATGAGTGTAAAGATGATTTGTTGTTGTTACAGGGTGATGTGTTAGAAAAACTAGAAATGTCTGATGATTTAGTAAAACCATCCACTAGTAGCCCAGTTTCAGTCCCTGTAGTTCCCAGTTGTACAGTCCCAGCCCCAATAATACAGGTTTCAACTCCTGTCATTATTTCTGATTTACATATCAAGTTTAATGGTGAGAGTAAAGCCCTTCCCACCTTTTTAGAGAAAGTTAGAGATTCTGCTAGGTCTCGGAATATTTCCGAAGACATCCTGTTTCGCTCAGCCATTGAGTTATTTGAAGGTAATGCTGCTATTTGGTATAGGAGTGTTAGAGATAAAATTAATAGTTGGGATGAGTTGGTAGCCCTACTCAAATCTGCTTTTTTGCATCCAGATTATAATGATAATCTCTTTGATGAAATTAAAAATAGAAAGCAAAAAAGGAATGAATCCATAACCATTTATTCAGCAGTGATGGAAAACCTTTTTAAACGTTTGGAAACATATCCTAGTGAAGCCCAAAAAGTGAAAATAATGAGGAAAAATATTTTAGTGGACTACATTCCACTGATAGCCCTTCAAGATTTTGCTACAGTAGAAATGTTAGTAGCAACTATAAAACGTTTAGAGCAGAATGTCCTGCCCTTGTTGCAGACTACTAAAGGTCTTGCAGGTATTTCGATTGATGATTCAGAAAAGCCCAAAGAACAAGTTCATGTGGTGAATAATCAAACCAAGCAAGATAGAAGTGGAGTATGTAACAGACAGGACAGAGAAAATTCTGTATCTAGGAGACCCAATCCCAAATTTAAGTATGAAAATAATAGACCCAGTCCACCAGAGAATACTGAAATAAGAAATCAATCTTTTTCGTCCCCACCCCCAATGATGCAATCTTTTTCGTCCCCACTTCCATTAATGCAGTCAGTCCCTTATCAAGCTCCAAGAAATCCGAAAAAGATTATTTGTTTCAATTGTAATAGACCAGGTCATATTTCCCGTGATTGTAGAAGCAAGTCAGTATCTTGCTGGCGTTGTGGTCATAAAGGTGTGATCATATCTTCTTGTCCTAAGTGTAGTATTTCTAATAGATCTAAGTCTAATAGACCTTACAGGCCATCATTGAACCCAATTTTTGAAAAGAAACATTTTGATAGTCGTCCCCATGTTAATTGTTTAGAAGTTGATGTAAATAGAACAGACCCTTGGTTTGATAATTTGAGATCAAAGATAATCCAATTCCCCCTTGATTTTCCACAGTGGAAGGTGGAGAATGATTTTGTTTATAAGTTTGCCCCTACCAGAAATTCTTTTAAGACTAATGATGTAGAGTGGAAAATTCTTGTGCCCAAACCACAAAGGTTTGAAGTTATGAAGTCTTGTCATGAGCCACCTACGTGTGCTCACTTTGGATTTTCCAAAACTTTGTCCCGTATTCAGGAAAGATATTATTGGCCCCAGATGCGTGTTGATGTGCTTAAGTTTGTCAGGTCATGTAAAGTTTGTGGTGCTCAGAAGACACCAAATTATGCTCCATTGGGTAAAATGGGTAAGCAGAGAGAGGCCAAGTTTCCTTGGCAAATAGTTGCAATAGATCTGGTAGGTCCCTTTGTTCGTTCAAAGAAAGGTTATACGTGGTTATTAGTAGTTGCTGATTGGTTTAGTAAATATACTTTAGTCCAACCTTTGAGAAAGGCCACGGCTAAGAATATTGTTGAGTTTTTGGAAAATGATGTTTTTCTAATGTTTGGTGTTCCTCAATATGTGATTTGTGATAATGCCTCAAATCTGAACAATCCTCTCTTAATTGAGCTCTGTAATAGGTATAACGTTCAGAAAGTATGGTTTAGCCCAGTACATGCACCTCAGTGTAATTTTGTGGAGAGGAACAATAGAACCATTGGTACAGCAATACGTAGGTATGTTAAAGACCACGTAGATTGGGACAAGAATTTAGCAAAGATCAGACAAGCTATTAACACTGCAAAGCATGAAGTGACTGGATATACTCCAGCTTTCCTGAATTATGGCCGTCATGTTCCTTTAAGTGGAAACTATTATGGTGTTGATCATAAGGATCAACAGAATCAAGATATCGAGATAATTCCAGGTGACCGTAACATGTATGCTTCAGAAGTCAAAGGTATAGATAAAGTTTTTGAAAAGGTTAAGGCTAATCTTCGAAAAGGATATGAACGTAACGCTAGAAGTTACAACTTACGTAGAAGAGAAGTCCAATTTTAAGTGGGTGATAGAGTTTGGAAAAGAAATAAGGTTTTGTCTTGTGCTGTCAACAAGTTTATGTCCAAACTAGCACCGAAGTATATTGAAGCAACTATCAAGGAAAAATTGTCACCAGTGGTTTATCGTTTGTCAGATTTAAATGGTTCAGATCTTGGTAAGTGGCACATTAAGGATTTAAAGCCTTTTGTATCAGATGAGGACAATATGTCATCTTTAAGTAATTAGTTCATCCTATCCCATGTCTGTATTTTCGAGTTTTTATGTTGATTTGATTTCATCCCTTTGGAATATTGTTTCACTTTTGATAATTTTAATTCAGGTAACCCATTTGGGAGACACATGTGAGAATCACATTTTGTCATATGTAGGTATATAGATTTTGGGTCTATATCCTATTTTTTTTTGTGGAACCGTTGCCGAATTCCCTGTCTCGCTAAGCGTATAGTGGAGATAGTAACGCCTACATATTATGTGTAGAGCAAATTTTTTTTGGATTTGTGCATAGCACTTGGTTTAGGCAACGAGGTGTCATGGCTATGCCTGCCCGACAAATCACTTGTGTTACTGCTGTGAATGTCAGCGAGGTTCACTGCAGGGCATAAGGTTAGCTTCCCCCAAGGCATAGAAACTCATGTCACCTACAGTTCATTTTAGAGTCAAACATTTCAGTCTACTCGACTTTAAAGAGTCTGGCGATCGATGGCACGCTAGCCCATTCTTTGTAACTAACTTTGTTTTTGTTGTTTAATCCCATGCTAGCCATCATCTAAAAGATATTATTAAGAAGTTTCGACTCAGTTAAGAGGTCATCTTCTGATTTGGTTTTTGTTGTTTTGCCTTTATCAAAACTGGATAAAAATTATCCGAGTTTTTTCTTTTAAGAAGGGGCATTGTAGCGTTTTTTATTTAAAGTGCATATAAAATATTTCTATGGTACGTCCCTGTTGTTTTTACCAAAGAAAACAATCGAAATAATATTTCAAGTTTTTTGACGAGATTTTTAAATCCGTATTAACGCTGGAAATATGTTTTTATCTCGGTGTTGCAATGTTAGGTAAAACAAACAGTTTTTTGTCGCCAAAGAGGTGTTATGTTACATGAATTCCCCCTAATATTCCAGTTGACAAAAAGTTGTTTTTCGTTATTAGAATGAGAGTCAAAAAGAATATTTGTTTATTTAGGATACCAATACTGGCGTCTAAAAACGCAATAAAGGAACATTTAAAAGTTGTTTCTTTGTCGATAAGAGGAGGGAATATTTTGTTTTGGTTCTTGAGTTTGTGGGACAGGTTAGCTGCAAGACGGAAGGGAAATTTTTGGCGAGTTTCTGGTAAAATGTAACGAAGCAAGGGAGTCGACATTTAAGTTCCAAGCAGGGCAGACGTGCTACCATGTAAAGCCCGAGATTTGATTTGAAATGGGGCAGACATGTGACAATTGAGTCAAAGATTTGAATTTGAAAAAGGGAGTCGACATTTAAGTTTCAAACAGGGCAGACATGTAACAAAAGAGTCGAGATTTAGATTCCAAGCGGGGCAGACATGTGATAAAGAGTCGACATTTAAGTTCCAAGCGGGGCAGACATGTGAGAATGGAGTCAAAGATTTGAAACGAAGTCGACATTTAAGTTCCAAGCGGGCAGACATGTGAGAATGGAGTCAAAGATTTGAAACGAAGTCGAGATTTAAGTTCCAAGCGGGGCAGACATGTGGGAATGGAGTAAAAGATTTGAGAGGAAGTGATGAAGAACTTCTCGAAGAAAAAAGTCGACAAATTTTGTTAATTAGAGGAACAATTACCCTCTGTAATAAGACAGGTTTAGAAAAGGGTAACTACTAAATATTTAAAGAAGTATGATATAGGATGTCCCCGTAATCGGCTTGATTCTTCCACTAAGTTCCTGTTCCAATCGTTTTGTCCTGGAGTGTAGAACTAGTTCCTGATGGTTGCTGCCTTCCAGTTTTGAAAGTTTTTGTCCGAGTAGCTTCCCCAGAGATGTAAAGTTTCAAAGTGTTTGTATAAAAAAAAACATTAAGGTAACAATTCAATATATTAATCTTTCAAAGTAAAGACAGATATTTTTTGGCTAAAGTAATAATTGCTTTCATTCTTTGTCATCAAAATTAAATGTGATACCTGACAGCAAGCTTAATTTGTTTTTTTGTTATGACAATTTTAATTTGATTATTATGTAGAAACGATATTTCATATATAAGGTTAAATTTATATGTTTTCATTAAGAAGGATCCTTAATTTTTGATAATCTAATTGGCCATAATATAGTAAACAAAGAACATGTAAGTTTTTGTTATTTGTATTATGTTATATGATATGTTTCTTTTATAATATGTATTTTTGATCTGTTTTGTTTGAGACAAGAATAAATGATTAATTTGTTTCTCTGATCTATTTTGAGTTTTATTTGAAAAAGATATTTTTTTTCTATATTTTTGATGTTATACAATTATTTCCCTAGTTACAACTAGTGGTTGTAATAGGTATAATAGGGCACCTCAAGTGGCGCCCTATATTAAATTTCTTGAGGTGTTTCCGTTTATTTTCATTCTGTTTGTCCCAAGAGATTTGTATAAGTACCTTTTATTTCCTTTTTTGTAGTTGCCCCAATCCAACCCCCAATATCTTCAACTTATCCACGACCCAGCTCTCCAACAACCAACTGAGTGTCGTATGCACTTGTTTCGATTATTTTGTTTGCCCAATCTTGTCCCCCCATATTCTTACCCTGTGGTAAGCAAAATAGTCGTTACAATCTCTTAAACGTATTCAACAGAATTTGGCTTCACCACCAATGGCCAGCTATTTGGTCAAATGCAATAGTCATTCCTCTCCTAAAATCTAATAAACCTAAATATGACCCAGAATCCTATCGACCCATTTCTCTCACATCGACAACCTGCAAATTACTAGAAAATATTGTTAACTCCAGACTCTCATGGGTTTTAGAAAATTCCAATTTCTTAATCTCAGAGCAAAATGGCTTTAGAAAAGATCGTTCATCCACAGACAACATTTTAGATTTAGAAAGTGAAATACATGAAGCTCTTGCTACAAACCAAAAATGTGTTGCTATATTTTTTGACTTAGAACGTGCATTTAATAAAGCTTGGAAATACAACATTTTAAGACAACTTTATAAATGGAATATTCAAGGTCACTGCCTTGCTTTCATCCAAAACTTTTTAAATAACAGATCTTTTCAAGTAAAAATAAATAATATCTCTTCAAATATTTATAGTTTGGAAAATGGTACACCCCAAGGATCCATACTTAGTCCAACACTATTTCTGGTAGCAATAAACGACATCATTAAAAACATTTAAGCACCCTTACAGGCTCCTTTATACGCTGATGACCTAGTGGTATCTATTAAAGGTAAAAATATTTCCTCAATATCATCAATTCTTCAAAACTTTTTAGATACTCTCGAAAATTGGTCCAACTTCACAGGTTTTCAATTTTCAATAGAAAAATCAATAGGAGTCGTATTCTCTTCAAGCTCCTTGCCACAACCTCCTAACCTAAGAATGTATGAGAAACAGCTGGAGTTTAGAGATCACCACAAATTCTTGGGTTTAATCTTCGATTCAAAGTTAACATGGAAAAATCACATCTCACAACTCATCCTTTCCTGTAATAAAAGAATAAACGTATTAGGATCTCTCTGTAATAAAAACTGGGGCTCAGACCAATCCACTCTACTCCTCCTGTATAAATCTTTAATACGTTCTAAGCTAGATTATGGAGCAATTGCCTATGCCACTGCTAATAAATCTCTACTGAAATCATTAGATATTATTCATAATAAAATTCTTAGACTAATCTTAGGGGCTTTCCCAACTACACCTGTATCCAGCATTTATGCTCTTTTAGGAGAACCATCGCTACATCACCGCCGCATGTACCTCGCTCTATCACATGCAGCCTCAGTCGCTGGAAATATTTCAAAGCCAATATATCAAAATACTTTTACAAATAAATATGTAAACGTATTCCAAGATATTCGCTATACTAAAAAACCATATTATGAAAGAATTAAATCCATTCTTTAAAACCTAAACATTAATTTTCCGGAGGTTTTCTCCTCAGATATTAAATACCCCGAGCCTTAGCTGATCGATATACCAACTTGTGACGCATCTCTAGAGTATATAGATAAATCTAATACACATCATTCTCTGATTCAGTCCAAGTTTAAGGCCCTCATAAATAAGTACCCCGATTACCATAAAATCTACACAGATGCATCTAAATCCGAAGACGGAGTGGGGGCATCAATCGTTTCTTCAGCTGAACTCTACGCCATATATCGTGCTGTGAAACTTCTTAACGAGCTTACACTCACTAAAGCCCTTATCATAACAGATTCCCTTAGCTCTCTAAACTCATTAAAACACATTTTTCCGAAACATCCTTTTGAAAAGTTGCTAAAATACCAGCTTTCCCAAGCTCATGAACATGAAAGAAGCGTCCAATTTTTATGGGTTCCCTCACACGTTGGAATAACAGGAAATGAAGAAGCTGACAGGATTGCACGAGAGGCTATTTTAAGTGATTTGTCGGAGCCGATAGACAAGTGTGTTTCCAGTGACTTAAAAGCTTATTTTAAAAATAAAGTGTTGTGTTTGTGGCAAAATGAGTGGTCTCGAACTAATTCCAATCTAAATAAAATTAAAAATAATGTGTCTCAGTGGTTTCCATCGTCGCGCAATAGACGGGAACATATTGCGGTTGCGCGTTTACGTCTAGGACATACCAGATTAACGCATTCCTACCTTTTCACAAAGAATAATCCACCTATATGTGATCAGTGTAACGTCCGATTAACAGTCGAACACTTTTTAATAATTTGTAGTAAATATGACCAAGAAAGACAGCGCTACAAGATCCCAAACGCTCTACCACAGGCTCTAGGTCAAAACTGTTCCTATGAAAATATAGTGAATTATCTTAAATCCATAAACATTTTGTACAATCTGTAGGTGTCTAACTTTGTTATTTATATTTTGTTCCGTCGCTAATAACCTTTTGGTGGATGCGACATCTTTTTCTAATAAAAAAAAAAAATTACTGTTATCACTCACTGGTAAACTCGTATTTCACCGCTATTAATAATCACAGCAGCAATCGTCGATGTTTACACGTCGAGGTACTGACAGCGAATCCCACATAAATTACGTTAACAGAATAGATACTATACATAAAAAACAATTTTGTAAGAAAAATCATAGAGTACCTATTGATAACTAAAAATTGTTTTTAAAATAAAGACGAAAAACAAAAGACTAAATAAATCTGATGAAAAAATAATTAGTAAATTCACCAACAAAAGGATCTTAAATCATTTCTACAAAAAATCCTAATTAAATACGTTTAACAAAATGTTTTGTTTCTCAAATTTAACCTGGACGTCTAGCTAATTGTTAACACACCAGTAGGTAACAAAGAGAGCACTTATTTTGACAAAAATATAAGCACTTTAACTGGTTTCTTGGGACGGAAAGTTTGTACATAGTTGAAAAATCGCCGACAGCCTCTCAATTGTTTGAGAACTTTTGATACAAACAACAAAGCGTTGTTTCCAGTTTAAACTTTTTACGAAATGTTTTGTTTGGTAAAAACATTACGACTCTTGACGTATAGGTTCAGAAGAAAAAAACAGAGTAAAAATTTATTTTAGTATGAGAAATATTTTTATACAAAAAATAAAGATTTAAATTTTAACAATATTCTAACTTATTGAAACGCAGTGTACAGGAAAAAAGATAGAGAAAACAATTGAAACAAATAGAAACATGAAGTGCTTAAAGTAGAACCTGAAAAATATACAAATTAATAGCATAAAGAACAAAGAAAAAGTAGAAACCAACAATATAAAAGAAATTTTACAGATAACACACGAATAGTATACAAATCTCTATAAAACAAAACAAAAATCAGTCCAAAAAATCCGTAATCAGTTACAACTGAAAATAGAGAACGTTAACTCTGACCTACAACCAAAAATCATCAGTAAAACGAAATGAAAAGGCACTCAAAGAAATGAAGAATAACAAATCTCCTGGGAAAGATGGAATAACTGTGGAAATGCTAAAAAATTGGGGAAAAAATATAGAGGAAGTCCTTGATGTTCTAATGAATAAAATATTGAAATACCCACCACACGGAACGAGGCAATAATACAATGACTATTTAAGAAAGGCGATAGAAAAGATCTGAAAAACCATAGACCCATAACTCTACTTGTACCTACCTGTGCCTAATGTAATTAGCCCAGGGAAATAAGCATTTTTTCATAACACTCGTCCGGCCAGGAAGACGACAGTTGTTATGAGTAGTATGGACCTCTGTAACAAAAACCTATATGTTTCCTGCAGTCGATTTTTTGGACTTAATTAGTTATTAACAAATTAAGGTCAAAAAACGGAAAATTTTTGCTTTTTTCGTCTATCAGCAAAAAGTGAAGCAATTTAAACAAATTTTAGAAGAAAGGAAACTTATAAGTTATATAAAAACCTTTAAAATGGCGTTTTCAAAATGTTTCTATCCTTATTTGTTGCTTAGAAAGTTGCAAAATAAGTCAAAAATTTCGGTTTTTTATAAATGTTAATTACTTTTTTGAAAATAAACTTATAAGATTTATATTTAATGGAATGATGTGTCTTGTAGTGCTTAAAATAGGGTTAAAATTTCAAAGTGATCGGTCCAATAGTTTAAAAGTTATTTTATTTGTTTATTCCAAATTAACATTTTTTGCAACAATATAAGTCAGAAATTTATACAGTTTTAGAAATTGTTAGGGTTGTTTCTGGTAGAAGAAGACTTGTTTTATGATTTACATTAAAAAAAAATTAAGAAAATTAATTTTAAATATTGCAAAATAATTTTGCAAAAACATGTCGATTTTTTGCTTATAAACAATTAGAATAACTTTTTAACCATTGACTGTAAAAATATTATTTTTACATATTTAAAAAGCCTGAATTTTTTCACAAATTAAAATAAAAAAAAATTTGTCCCAAAATAATTTGGTACAAAGTTAGCGTCTTTTTTTATTTAATTCATATCACCTTTCTTTATAACAATTAAGAAATATAATTAGCGGTATTTGAAAGAATATACATTATAGTTTTAAACTACTAAATTTTAAAATTATTGCCCTTTAATGAAATCCTCCACAAAGTTTCAAAATGTATGTAAAATCCGTCGGTTTAAACTCTCGGGAGCTGAAGGGAGGGGGAAGGCGCTGTTAACTGTATCTCTGTTCCTTTTTTATGTATTTCAACGTTTTTTTTTTTTGAACTTGTATGTACTTTTTGCGTACATTATGAATATGCATTATTTCAATAAATAAACTGTCAAATAAACCACATAATTTGTTTAAAAACAATTTTTTTAAATTTTTTTAGTTGTATTTAAGTTAGGTTTGAATGTAAAACAGAAGTACTTGTCATTTGATATATTTTGGGGAATAAGCCACAATTTAAGTTTATAATAAGCTTATATTTGACATTTCGATTTCTACTTCGGAAATCTTTCTCAGAATACAAAACATTAATAAATTACTCAAATTTTGTTTTTGGTTACTTGGTAGAAAATTTGGTTGGAAAATTTTTCTTATAACTATTCTGGGTGATTGATTGGGGTGAGGAAGCTCAGTAGATCTGTTTTAGTAAAAATTACAAAACAAAGTTATTAACAAAACTTGTAGACAGCTTTAAACTCGACATTTTAAAATTAGTTACAATCTTACAGGGTGTTCTATAAGATGGTGGCAGACCAAACTTATGTTTTTTAAATGAAACACCCTATATTTTATTTTAAATTTGAAATCTGCTTCACTTCCAAATCACAACAATGTAAAGTTTTATTATGTTATACCGGGTATTTAAAAAGTTATAACCAATATTACCTGAAAATCGTATCAAGTTTAACTCCCTGTATAATTAAAAAGGAGTATAGGTCCATTGATCTATTGCAACCATAGTTTTTTTATAATTGTTAAAAATTATAAAACATATTTGTTTTCATAATATTCGTTAAATCAAATACATGGTAAGTCAAAATGCAAGTACATTATTTTCTTGGTAATTCTAAATAGAACACCCTGTATTTTATATCACTATCGAAAAGTACTAATATCGTACTTTAAATTTTATACAATACTCCCTATACATAAAGTTATTAGTTTTCTAGATATTTTTATTTTTACATCAAAGTATAAATTTTGAAGATATTTTAAGGTTTACCTTATAAATTCAATAATTTATTTAATTTAAATTAACAATAATGAATTTTACTACTGAGGAAATGATAGATAAATATGATCTGGATATTGGGGGAATGCAATAAAAATTCATTACTCTCAGCTAGAATTTATCATGAACGGTTTCCAGATAGGCGGCAACCTATACAAGATACATTTGAAAAATTGAAAGATAGATTTAACCGCACTGGTTCAGTGAAGTATGAAAAACATGAACGAAAAAAAACTAGTGTGAGGAAAACGAAATGAGTGTGTTGATGGCAGTTACAGAAAACCCACTCACAAGTATAAGGAGTATCTCCAATAAGCAAAAACTTAGTTACTACTCTGTTCAAAACATTCTATCTAAAAACAAGATGCACCCATATCATATTCAAAAGTACCAAGAATGAAATGATGATTTTCAGAAACGAATAGTATTTTGTGAATGGGCCTTAAAAAAATTAATGAACAGAGATTTTTTAAATCTCTGTTTATTAATAATAATAAATAAATTACAGTAATAAAATAAATTACAGTAATCCATACCAAATAGTAACACATAGTCAAACAAGATAATCTTTAAATGTGTGGGGAAGTATCGTGGGTAACCATGTAGTAAAACCATATTTGTTTAAATATAACGTAAATGGTAAGATTTATTTAGATTTTATCGTACGTCAGTTACCGATATTATTAGAAGAGGTTCCACTTAATATACGTGAACAAATGTGGTTTCTACATGAAGGTGATTCTGCGTACCACAACGAATTAGTACGTGGTGAACTTAATAATCAGTTTGGTGAAAGATGGATCTTAAGGGGTGGCCCAAGGTCACCAGAATTCAATAAAGTGGACTCATTTTTTTGGGGTTACATTAAGAATGAAGTATATAAAATACCTTCAACAACAAGGGATATAAAAAATAGAATCCGAATTGCATTTCAAAATATTTCTTTACAAATGCTTAGTAATGTAAGTAACTTTGTTAATGACCGCTTTCAAGTATGCATAGATGTTTTGGGAGGTCATTTTAAACACCTTACTTAAGTATAATTAGTTAAAATTACAGTTGTTTTTCATTTGATTATGTGTTGTTATTTTTTTTTATTTTCTGTCGATTATTTTTTATAAACTTTATTTGAAACAAATTGTTTTCTTTTTTGTGTCGTTATCTCGTTACTGAATTAAAAAACAATAATGTCAAACGGTCAAATCAATCATGGCCAACTCCCAATAATTATTGGTAAAAGTTCAAATATCTACCAAATTAATACTTATCTAGAAAATTGATAATTATAGGTATAGGGAGTATTCCATAAAATGTAAAGTTCAATATTAGTACTTTTCGATAGTGACTTAAAATACAGGGTGTTCTATTTAAAATTATCAAGAAAGTAATGTACTTGCATTTTGACTTACCCTGTATTTGAATTAACGAATATTATGAAAACGAATATATTTTACAATTTTTAACAATTATTAAAAAACTATGGTTGCAATAGATCAATGGACCTATACTCCTTTTTAATTATACAGGGAGTTAAACTTGATACGATTTTCAGGTAATATTGGTTATAACTTTTTAAATATCCGGTATAACATAATAAAATTTTACATTATTGTGATGAGAAAGTGAAGCAGATTTCAAATTTAAAATAAAATACAGGGTGTTTCATTTAAAAAAACATAAGTTTGGTCTGCCACAATCTTATAGAACACCCTGTAAGATTGTAAATAATTTTAAAATGTGGAGTTTAAAGCTGTCTACAATTTTTGTCAATAATTTTTTTTGTAATTTTTACTATAACAGATCTACTGAGTTTCCTCATACTAATCAATCACCCAAAAGAGTTATCAGAAAAATTTTCTACCAAGTAACCAAAAATAAAATTTGATTAATTTATTAATGTTCTGCATTCTGAGAAAGATTTCCGAAGTAGAAATCGAAATGTCAAAAATAAACTTATTATAAACTTAAATTGTGGCTTATTCCCCAAAATATAGGAAATGACAAGTACTTCTGTTTTACATTCAAACTTAACTTAAATACTACTAAAAAAATAAAAAAAAAATTGTTTTTAAACAAATTAGGTGGTTTATTTGACAATTTAGTTATTGAAATAATGCATATTCGTAATGTACGCAAAAAGTACATACAAGTTCAAAAAGAAACGTTGAAATACATAAAAAAAGGAACAGAGATACACTTAACAGCGCCTTCCCCTCCCTTTAGCTCCCGAGAGTTTTAAAGCCAACGGATTTTACATACATTTTGAAGCTTTGTGGAGGATTCCATTAAAGGGCAATAATTTTAAAATTTAGGAGTTTAAAACTATAATGTATTTTCTTTCAAATAGCGCTAATTAGATTTCTTACATGTTATAAACAAAGGTGCTATGAATTAAACAAAAAAAGAGGCTAACTTTGTACCAAATTATTTTAGGACAAACTTTTTTTACTTAAATTTGTGCAAAAATTCAAGCTTTTTAAATATGTAAAAATATTATTTTTACAGTCAATGGTTAAAAAGTTATTCTAATTGTTTATAAGCAAAAAATCGACATGTTTTTGCAAAATTATTTTGCAATATTTAAAATTAATTTTCTTAATTTTTTTTTAATGTAAATAATAAAACAAGTCTTCTTCTACCAGAAACAACCCTTACAATTTCTAAAACTGTATAAATTTCTGACTTATATTGTTGCAAAAAATGTTAATTTGGGATAAACAAATAAAATAACTTTTAAACTATTAGCCCGATCACTTTGAAATTTTAACCCTAATTTAAGCACTACAAGACACATCATTTTATGAAATATAAATATTATACGTTTATTTTCAAAAAAGTTATTAACATTTATAAAAAATCGAAATTTTTGACTTATTTTGCAACTTTATAAGCAACAAATAAGGATAGAAACATTTTGAAAACGCCATTTTGAAGGATTTTATATAACTTATAAGTTTCCTCTCTTCTAAAATTTGTTTAAATTGCTTCACTTTTTGCTGATAGCCGAAAAAAGCAAAAATTTTCCGTTTTTTGAACTTAATTTGTTAATATCTAATTTAGTCCAAAAAATCGACTGCAGGAAACATATAGGTTTTTATTACAGAAGTCCACACTACTCAAAACAACTGTCGTTTGCCTGGCCGGACGAGTGTCAAAAACAGGGTACTTTTTTTGCTTATTTCCCTGGCCTAAATGTACAAACTGTTAACTAAACTACTAACAAACAAATTAACAACTAAGTTAGATAATTACCAGTCAAGAGAGCAATCCAGTTTTAAAAAAGGATTCAGTACAAGCAAGATAATAATATTAATTAAAAAGGCCAACAAATATCAAATTTCAATGTCTATGACATTTGTAGACTTTGAAAAAGCATTGGATAAGGTGGAACATTGGACAGTAAAGAATTCTTTATAAGATGGGAGAATAGACTGTAGATATACGGACTTAATTTTTAATATAAATGATCAAGCAACAACATCCATTAAAATGGTTGAAAAAACGATACGGCGTCTACTAAGATACGTCGAGGAGGCAAAGAGGGTGACATCATATCACCCAAACTATTCAATCAAGCTTTGAAAGACGTTATGAGGAAATAACAATGAGAAAAATGGAGTATTAACATAAATGGTCAATACTTGAATCACTTGAGATATCGCACCCTCAGTGCAAGACTGCGGTAAGTCAGAATAAGTAAGTTTCGAGATAAAGACGAATTTGTTTATTTTCGTGCTAATATCGGTCAAATAAGGCACAAGTTTAAAAAAATTAACATTTATTTATGATTTTGCATGCTTCTCAGCCTATATTACATTAACCAAAAAAAAGGAAATTTAAATAAAATAATATTAATGTTAAAAAAATAGGAATCTCAAAGTTACAACACTTTTGCACGGAAAAAATGTTATCATACACATTTAGTATTAGAATTTAAAGTACAACACTTTTGCACAGAGAGAATTGTAAAATGTGTAGACACATTTTCTGTTAGTTGTTGTCCTCTTCTCGTATATCATCTTGGGCCAAAATATTTTTATAAAAATTATTGTGGGCTTCTGGTATCATACCCAAATGGCAATAAATCATCGGGTAAGTGAAGAAAAAATAATCCCAACAGCAATCGGGGTTTAGTATAGTATTAAACTTTAAATTTAATATATTCCAAGAAATCAGATAGCTACCTAGAATAAATAGGTACCTAATAAAACGGCTTATCGCTAGCGGCTATTTAATCTTTCTATGTCTGCACATGTTTCTAATAGTCACAATTCCTTGGCTTTGTAATGACAATGTCATAATAGGGTAGAAAAATTATTTGTTAAACTTTCAATATTTTTATTTAAATTTAAAATAAATGGACTAATAAAAATATGCAAATTGGGCTACCTTGAGTACAGTGATTACCAAAAGGATAGAAATTCACTAACCTAGTAAAAGATACGGGTGGACAATATGATAACACAATAGTGCCGGAAGGTTACATGAAAATTTAATACAATTTGGGTTTTAGTTTTTATAGAACAAGTTTTTTAAGAATAGATATTTTTAACCTGTCAGTATTGTTCATACACAAGTTTTAAGATAACTGTTTTCCGTTGTCACACAATGTCACACAAAGAATATAAAACTTACATGAATAAATTGGTTAATCGTAAATCTTTGTTTATTGTTTCGGTTGTTAATGGATTACGTAGACACGCTATATATTAAAATTAAACACCACAGATATAGATATTAATACGTTTAGCACGTTTGCCACCATAACCGCTAACCTCCATTGATGGAGACGGCACTTGAAGAAGAAGAATATAGATATTAAAATAACAAATATATTACTTTTTTCGTGCCTTTCATTGCTTGTTATCGAAACCATTACCATGTTCCGTGCAAAACTGTTGTAACTCTGTTACATTAGAGATACAACAGTTTTGCACGAAACTTATGTACACAAACGTAAAATAGTTAAACTATTGTTGTTGTAATATTTAGTAGGTTAAGCATTTGAAAGTTACTAAAGTTTTACAGGGGATAGATATGCATGTTTACAATCGAATTCCATGATTACTTCATTTTCATAAAATTTTGAGTTACTGCAGTCTTGCACTGAGGGTGCGATATGTAGACGACATTGTATTATTAACAGATAAAAGCGAAGCAAAAATTATGACCATCCAACCAGAAGGATTAATAATTAAAATTGCACAGAACTATAGAATAAGTAAAAGAATATGTTTATTTGGGACCACTAGTTAAATTAAATAAAGAAAATCAGACCGGAGAAATAAAGAGAAGGATACGGTTGGCTTGGGTATTCTTCGAAAAATTTTCCTTTATACTAAAAAATAGAAAATACTCCCAATATTTAAAAACAAGAGTTTTCAACCAATGTATACTGCCTGTTCTTACCTATGGTACTCAAACTTTGACGTTTACAAATAAAAACATGGACAAAATAGCAAAGACCCAAAGAGACATGAAAATGCTTATGCTGAGTATTAGGCTATCAGACAAGAAAAGAAATACTTGGATCCGCAACAAATCAGAAGTGACCGATGTATCAACGCAGATAGCAAAACTAAAGTATATGTTCGCTGGACATACCATAAGGCAGAAAGACGACAGATGGAATAAAATGATTATACACTGGAGACCATATAGTTACAAACAAAAAAGAGGAAGGCCACAAACGAGATGGTAAGATGACTTGAAGAAACACGCAGGCCCGAAGTGGATACAACTGCCTACAATAGAGAAACGTTGATGAAGGAAGAGGAGGCCTGTGTTAAAAATTGGACAGCAAGGGCTGTATAGATAGATAGGGATAGATTGATTAACCCAGCAAAGTTTTCTGTACTAAGAGTAAAATGGTTTCAAAAGGTTCTCACTTAAAATAATATTAACTTGGTTGCAATTCTTAAAATCCATGTAGAAAACAAAAAGCAACTTTTTGCAAGAGAAGGAATTCATAGTTATAATTTATTGGGTGCAACTTACTATCTACCTCATGTGGTACCAACCTGTGTCCGAAATGAAATAGAAAATACCCACATATGATCTACATAAAAACATTTATGCGGTTACCATATAAGTTGGCAAAACCACGGTCGGCCATATTTATAAAATTGTGTGTTTTCAGAGTAAATGTAAAAAACAAACTAAAGGTCTTACTAAGTTGTCAGGTTTATAAAGTTTAGTACAAGAGTATACTTTAGGGGGCTGTGGGTTGATACGATAGACAATAAAAGATGAAGACTGTCAAAATTAGAAGTTCTAAGTAAAATACGATCGCTACCTAAAGATGTCTTTCGGAGATATAAATTAGTTGCTGGGAATAATAATTGTTTAATGCAGCATAAATATAACTTGCAGTTTTATCTGAACTAAAAATTAATAAACACCTGCCTGGTCTATATACATCTATTAGACTTTAGTTCTTGGCAAGACGATATTGTATAACTATGATTATGAAACCTAGAAAACCGTCAAAATTGTTTGAAAAGCTCCTGTTAAAAAGAATAAAATCTACAATAGAACAAAAATGATGTTTTGGTTTACAAACAGTTAAGCAACTATACAAGTCCAGAAAATTACCCATCTAATAGAAAAAAAAACTGCGATAAAAAAAGGTATAATCAGCTGGTTTCTGGATGCCTAGCAAGTTTTTAATTAAAGTCTAGCATAACCACCTAGACTACAGACTGAATTTATATTTAACTAAAGAATAAAGTCAGTTACTAAAATCGTATGTTGGTGAAAGACTTTTTAGGATAAAATCCGAAGAGTGCTACTTCTATTTAAAAACTATCAATGCTCGAGTACACCAGGATAGTGTTTTGGGTCTATTTAACTGCTGTATATCTATAATATTCCAGTTGTAGATTTCACCACAACTTCTGCGTGTGCTGATAACAAAAGTATATTAGCTATTGATTATGATGAAATTTAAGCATAAGAAAAACTGGGAGAAACGCTAAACGTCGCCATCAAAGCCCCCATTGTCGTATTACAAATGAATAGGTACAACATATAATGAATAATATGAATATGTCAAAGAGAGAGTATCTTAAAGTAGAAGGTGATAAAGAAGATCCAGAGTTAGAAATTAGAAACATTAATACATGCAATTAATATAAATATCAATATAAGGTTAAATGTTCGAATAATTAAACTTTGAGGGTATACAAGGCAACTATCGAACACGGTGATTAATTTAATCTTGCCCAAGTACTTTCGATCAATAGATCATCTTCAGGGCATTTCGTCAGTTGTGGCCTATCCGACATAGTAGAATGTCATAAATGTAAAATTTGGACATAACAATACAAAATACAATACACTAAGACAAACAAACACTAAAATTTATAAGGAGAAGCTACAAGTTGTATAGAAGTTGATTCTGTCTCCGGCTTCTATACAACATGTAGCTTCTCCTTATAAATTTTAAAGTGTTTGTTTGTCTTAGTGTATTGTATTTTGTATTGTTATGTCCACATTTTACATTTATGACATTCTACTATGTCGGATAGGCCACAACTGACGAAATGCCCCTGAAGATGATCTATTGATCGAAAGTACTTGAGCAAGATTAAATTAATCACCGTGTTCGACAGTTGCCTTGTATACCCTCAAAGAATATAAATATCCCGGATCTATAATATCTAAAGAAGGCACTACCAAAAAAAACATCGAAAACAGAACACAGCAGGGAAAAAAAAAGTGGTGAACATTCTAAACTCTCTACTATAGTCTAAAGGAATTAGACAAGAAACGAAATTGACAATCTATAGGACCTTGGTAGAGCCTATTATGACTTATGGGGCAGAATTTTGACAGATCACAGAAAAAGATTTATTCAACTTCCAACAGTTAATAAAATATTTAAATTGAAACTGATTTGCAGAATCTCTTTTAAACTCAGCTCCAAACGCTATAAACCTTGGACTGTTAAAAGTTAAATCAATCTTCACCTGTGGCTGGCTAACCAGTCACAACATAGACTTATTAATATATGATATTTTGGATTGACCTTTCTTGAAGGTTCATTGTTTCTCTTAACCAATCACTGGGTAATATTAACAACCTTTTTCTTACATTTTTTGGTTTTTACTGTACTGTACTTTCATATTCTTTAAATATACCGCTATATTGCACGAGAGGTTGGTAACTGCCTTGCTGTTCTGTCATATTTTGACCTCAACGCCACTGTCTTTTCACGTTGTTTGCGTGGGTGTTAAACTTGTTGCTTTCATTTATCTTTAGCACCTAATAAGCTAAAGACTGGTAACTTCATTTTACTTTTAAATGTTATATTTCAATCCTAATTTAATAAAAATGTTACCTAAGGTCAAAATTAAATTTAACTAATAATATACTGTTGGAAGTGCATCTTACAATCTTTTTAGTTCTTTGCATCTTAGTTTTGATGTTTTTTTACTTAAGCTTTTTACATATTTTTTTTATATACATGTACATTTACCACATGTTCTTTTGCTGTGCTAAGTTTGTTAATTTGTAAACTGTATCTAGTTTCAATTAATTGTTTATACAACACAATCTCAGAATGTCCATTATAGTAAGCTTTTTAACACATTTAAGATCCATGAATTTAAGTAAGAAATTATTAAGGAGATACATGTAATAACTTTTTTATGGATATTTGGTTTTTCATACTGTTTTTTTAGATGGACTAATTATGCTTTCTAATTAGAAAGCGAAACGTCATTAATAAATAGATAAAGTAGTTTTGCTAAACCCGATATTATAAATTGTACTACGTCGGATACTATGGATGTAAGGTTACCGTTTGCTAAAATTTGATTGCAAGATTCTTGCAGGCAGCGTACCATAACAATCACTGAACTACCCTTCAAGTAGTTTTGGCCACTCATTTTACTTGTTCTTTCTTTAAACGGACGCAAAATTTAAGAAAGTTGAGAACAAATAATACAGTGTTCTTTATTTAGATTTGATCTAGTCTATAGCCTAGGTCTTATTCTAAGTCTAAGTCTGTATTAACTAATACCAACGTGGAACGGATTGCCTCTTCTAACTGGGTCATTCTTTTTATCATGTAATAGGTGAAGATCTACCTAGTTTCCACTTCTTTGATTGGCCATTTGGGAACTTTGTTATGTTGTAATTGATAGTTTAAAAGACTTTCTGAAGATAAGGTACTTTTTTTAAAATGTGTTTTTTGCCGAATTGTTGAAAAAGGACTTTTTATTTTATCTATTTGTACATGACAGCATTTAAGTTAGTCCTCCACCAATAAATTTAACGTATGAGCAAAACAATTTAAATATTTTTATTCCAAAATATCTTTAACAGTTTTGACCATATTTGAGGCATTATCAGTTACTGCAAAACGTACTTTTCGTTTTATATCCCACTGATTCATAATTTCACTAATTTCAGAAGCGATGTTTTCTAAATCATAGTCTCCAGAAAAATGGCAGCATCCTAATAAAACCGTTTTAAATTCTAAATTTTCAATTAAATATTGTCCTGGTAATGCGATGTAACTCTCAGTTACTCCAGATGTCCAGAGGTCAGTAGTAATACAGATATTTTCAACTTCTAAAACAACTTGTGATCTAATAATTTGCTCAGTTTTGATATAACATTCATGAAGTAATGAACCTGACAAAGTTTCTTTTGTTGCCGGTTTATATCCAGGAATCCACTCTGCAAACTTTTTAAAAGCTCGTTCTTCAACTATGGAAAATGGATGAAACGAGTCTGCATAAGTTTAGTAAATCTTGAAAATCAACCAGTACAAGAAAAAGAAACTGATAAAGATGACTTAAGTCCACGGTGTATTTTTGATGAATTAATTGGATATGACTCATCTAAACATACACCTGTATCGAGATATATAAAAGAAGTCGACATGTATTTGTCTGATGATATATTACCCACAAAAAATTTCGAACGGAGATTGGAACTGTCCATTAACTTGGTGGAAAAACCATCGCCATGTATATCCTAACTTAACCATTATATTCATAAAATATTGTAGTATTGTAACAAAATCGGTTCCTTGTAAACACATGTTTAAAATCTGGTTTAATTTTAAATAAAGTGGAACAGTTAACACAAAGTGGAAAAACTTATGTTTTTAAATGTCAATTTAGACAATTCGCGATTTAATAATGTGTAATGTAAATGTAAGTACTATTTGCATTGTTTAATTTATTTTTCAAGTTATAGTAAATATATCCTTTGTTAATTTCTTTCACTTCAATACTTATACACATAAACAATAATAGCCAATATGTTTGTGTACTCGCTAATTTAAATACTGGTAAATAATCAACTAATTACAGTTTAAGAAAAACAGTTCCGATAAAAATTTAAAAAACTAGAGGATCCACCTCTAGTTCCTTAGCTATATTAGGATCGGAACCAGAGAATATGTAAAATATTTCTGATCGGAACTAATCGTCTCACTAACGGGCAATGGGCGTCAATAAGATTTATGGAGGGGAGACCAAGAGAAAATATTATTGTTATCTTTGTCTATTCACTGAAAATATGATTTTATATCTGTGTTGGATATCCTGTTAAATTGTACCATACCGACCATAAACTTTTACCTACACTGTATATAAGAAAAAAGCGATAGTTGATGCCGGAACGGACAACGAGTACCTGAATCCTGGACTAAAGGAAAAGAAAATACTTAAATTTTTAACAATAGATGAATCTTTGCTCACAAATATTAACAAGATTTTTTAAAAAAACGTATTATTAATTGAAAACTATCAAATTTAATTTGTTGTAATAAAATATAAATATCCTATCTATTTAATAAAATTACCTATTTATTTTTTATTTAATTACATTGCACTACAATACAAAAATATTTAAAATTTAGTATATAACCCTAAAATGGGTTAAACTCTGAAAGTTACGTAGTATTGACCCTCATTTTGAGGCCCTGAAAATTGCTGTATTAATCATAAATCAATACGCAAATGTCAGTAAAATATCCCGAAAATGGATCTGTAATTTCAGCCAAAATTATCCACCAGTAAATGAAAAACATTAATAATTTATATGGTCAATTTAATGTCAATTATAATTGTGTAATAAAAGAGACAATACAATAAGTACTTAAAAGGATCCAATCATTAAATATGTAAAAAGAAAAATATGTTTAGAAGTTAATATAATAAGTACTTACATATAATAATTTTATTAAAGTTTTAGAGAGAAAAAATGGTAAAGGAGCTTTTTTATATATTTAAAGAAAATATGTTTGAATGCTTTATAACGTTATAAACGTCACATCTCTATTAATTTATATTTAACGTTTTACTTCTAAGATCGTTTATTCGATTACATGAAATCAACTTTAGCCTAAGAAAATCCATCAGAAAAAATCATAGCATGTAATTCGTCTTTAAAAAGACAAACACATGCCATGATGACAGTAAAATTCTTCTGTTAGTGATTCCATAGTAAATAATGACGGAAAAAACCAGGAAAAAAACCTCATAATACTATCCCGACATGGTAAGTATTTGGTCGTGCATTTAGTTTACTTTCAATAAACACCAAATTCTGATTTTACATGTTTGTTATCTAGAAAACATAAATGATGTATCCTCCATATTGTGCTGACTTACTAATACTGGTATCTTCTTTTTAATCACTTCCTCTTTCAATATGGGTAACCAGATCCTACTACATTCTGCCGAGGAATTTGCGACACAATTGGTCTCATTTAGCATAATTAGAGCCGCTTTTTTGATTTGTCTCTTTTTACCATCGGTTTCTTTTAGGACTATATTTGAATCATTCCATTGAACCCTATGTTCATTATCCCATGCGTGTTTACATATTTAAGATCTATCCAATTCTCTATTTTTAATATAAGACTGATGTTCACTTATTCTACCATTTAATGGCCTTGATGTTTCACCTAAATAAAACTACTGGTCTCATTCACAAGGTATTTTACAAATGCAATTGTTTGTCTTTTCTTGTTTATTGTTAGGTTTGGTTTTGGACAAAATAGATCTCATCGTGTTTGTTATTTTGAATGTTGTTGAAATGTTGAATTTATTTTCTATCCCCTTAAGATTTTTTAAAATTTTTTGCTATATAATTGTCCTTCTGTAAGTAGCCTTAAGGGCCAAGCACATTAATTTAAAATAAAAAAATCTGTTTCTGCTTCTTCTCAATAACTAGTGTTATAAATTAATGAAGTTTATTTGCATAAAACCATAAATAACTTTTATACAGTTTTTCTCTTTATTCCAGCCACCATTTTAAAACTCAGTCTACTACCACCGTACTACCGCCTCTACGTATTACAACAAATTTATAACAACGCCGAGCGTTTAATAACAGAATATCTTAGTAAACATAAACTACGCCAAGTGCATGTTTTTGTTAGGGATATAAATTTGGGTGTTAGAGACAACGCAGTGGTGCTTAAGACGTTATTATCTTCGAGATAGAGGTGCCGATGCCAACGGGGATCTCTGGGACCGCCGCCGCGTTATGGCTATATGTGTATCTTTGGCTTGGTTGGAGACTGCCTAGAAACAGGATATTAAATAAAGTACGAGAGGTAGTAATATCCAATGCAGATGAGTCTAGACGTTATTTTAATAAATATATAAATGCTAAATGGATACATCCGATACAAACTTATTTTTAGATTTTTTATTATACGATTAATTTATATTTAAATAATTATTTCATTTTAATTTTTTTAATAATTTATTAATTTCTTTAGCTTTAGTTTCTCTTCTTAATATTTTTTATTCAAAAAGTAATGGGAGCCCTCTTTCTTTTTCTGTCTTGTAGAATAAATATTTCCCTTCTCTCTTTCTGTCCGGTAGACTAAATATTCTCTTCTATATTGACAGAAAAGTTAATTCCATCATATAGGAACATCCTATGACATCTGTGATAACTTCATGCAGTCCCTTCCTACTTTTTGTCAATCATCTTTATTGGTGTGATTATTTTTTGTTTATAATTGAAATTTATCAAAGAAGGTATGAGTTATAGTAAGCTTCATTTTATGGTCTGCAACATTCTCTTCGGTTTATTGACGACTTTAGTGGCCATATTCAAGAATTAATTAACCATATTCACGGTTTATTGACCGTATTATGAAAATGTATTGACCATTGGTGGATCTAACCACTTCATTGGGAGGCTACACTGGTAGCTCTGCAGATGGTGTAACTGCAGCTCTCTGGAGGACCTAACATCTAATTGGGAGACCACACAAGAAATGCATTGATGTCATCGATGTCATAAGTATAATCCTAACTATATTCATTGTTAAGCATTGGCAGAGTTGATTGTTTTTTTTTTATTTATTTATTTTTTTAATAAATATAATTAGTTTAAAATTGTTTTGTTTGATATCAGCTAAGGGTTTATAGTTAATATCTAGTTTAAGACAAGACGAACTCACACTTGAGATACTGAGCTAGGCGAAGCATAGACGACAAGATCTCATGGTTGATTGAGGTATTATTTTTATACAAGTACTTCAATTCTCTTTGGTAGTATTATCGCTACAGACTATATACTGAACCAACCTAAGATATCTATGTCTGTATCGCCTTCTTTTTTTTAAGATTTCGTTTGTTTCTCTCAAACTTAAAATTAATTTATTTTGTTTAATCATTTCCAGAATATAATGTTATTCTTAATATTGATTGATCAGTTGCAATTGGACATGTTTAACATGACTTTAACACCATCGGTGATTTCACATCTATTATACCCCAAATTAATAAATAAAAAGTTTTTTAAATCCCAACACCTAGATTGCTGTTATTATTTTTTAAAATCATCAAAATAATTTTTTGAATCTTTTGGCTGTAGTAATACTAGGTATAACTAATATAGTTCCATGTTACATTGACATTTTGTTTTCGACATCGTTCATAGGTATATTGTCAATCAGTTACCAGCTGTTCTCCGTGTGAAGAGGTTTACTTTCCGGCTCTGGAACTCACTTTAGCCATGTATGTTACCTAAAGTCATATTTAATTTAATACTGAACATCACAGTTTTTTTACAACATGATGTACAATCTTTTACAACTATATGTAATTTAAAGGGTTTTACCCAGGTATTTTGGTGACTCAGGCATTAAAACCTAGTAAGTATAACCATTTTTGCTTTTTAACCATAGTCAAAATTTCATAACCACCTTTGTTTTAACTAAATGGTTTATACTTATTTTAAGCAATTTTAAAATTTAAACCTGATGATGGACTGTTTAGTCCGAAAACGTTTGTTTTTTTTTATGTAGCCCTTTTAAGGGTTTTTAAATAAATATACCCATGTACGAAGACTAACCTCTTTTTTTTTAATGTTTAAAAGAATCAGCCCAATGATCTGTGCAGTTTTTAATGCAGTCTGACCAGAAAAAATGATTTATAGACTCTTACGTACTTTGCCTTGCAAATTCACGTTGACTAATTGAAAATGTGCTCACCGACAAAGTATCTCAAGTAACTATGGCATCCATAATAAGCACCTCCAAAAAACTCACAAATAGTCTACTACAAAGCTCAGTACTCGCAATATTGCTTTATAGCCTTTGCAACATCAACAAAGTTTGGCTATGCTGATGATTGGGCTTTATTAACACCAACAAAATCACAAAAGAATCTAGCAGATTCTGATGGAAGACCTAGCGATTATAGCACGTTACTTTATAAATGGAGACTTTGCCCCAATGCCTCTAAAACTGAAGTAACTTACTTTCACCTAAACAACAATCTGGAGTTAAGAACACTACTTAACGTGCTTTTGATAACACATGATTCAACCACAATAAACATCCAAAATACCTAGGCGTGGCTTAGAACAGAACGGTAAGCTTTAGAGAACATATAAGTATAATTGCTAAGAAATTAAAAACCAAAAATAACATAATTCAGAAGCTCTGCGGCTTAAAATTAAGGCATCGGTATTCACTACCACTGCTAGGCGACATTACACAATCACACCTTTGCCGACTCAATCTGCTGACCCAAGAATAAGATTCTTAGCAACACGGCGCTGCCGATTCATAACTATACAAAAGATGCAAACCAAGGTCGACTGTGCTCCAGAAAATCTCCAATACAAACCGCATAATTGGCTGCAGCTACCGAGTTCAACATGACCACCAAATGAACCCATGATTGGTCGGAACCTCAACCCAATACAATTATACCTTGCATCACAGAGACACCTCCTGGATTTGATCTAACACGTAAGACCTGGTGCACACTTAAAAGCATTAGAACTCAACATGGTCGATGTGGGTATATGTTGTACAAATGGGGTAAGCTACCATCACCTTCTTCTTCTTCCTATGCCGTCTCCATTAACGGAGGTTGGCGACCACATTTTTAAAAGTCGAAAGAAAATGCAAAAAAGTATTTTTGAAGTGTGTATATTTTAGGCAATTCCTAGCTGAGCGCTTTCGGCTTTACAAAGCCATCATCAGAGCTATGCTACAATAAAATGTTCTAATAAGTACTAATTGGTAAAGATTGTAATTTTTAACTTACGTCAATTTTTAAATACCACTACAAAGGAGAGATCTCATTTCCTTAAGTTTCACAATTATGATTTTGTAGGAGTTGGAATTTTTTAAAAACATAAAAAACATATAAAAGGTCGACACTGGACATCACAAACACGTTAAAAAATTGAAAATTTTTTTGTCATGGTACGGGTTTAAGACCCGACCATCTATTGCTGTGAGGATGTAGACTGAATAGAACTAGTGAAATCAAATGTCGGTCCTTTAAACGATTTTTCAAAAGTGACAGGTGACAAATGTCATATATAGGAAATAGAGATTGTTTTTTAAATTCTTACAAAATTATTTAGTAGTTTGGAATTACTACTAGTCATCAAAGACTTTCTAAAAATTAAGTTTTTAAAATTAAATTTTATGTGTTCATCACATCATACAGAATGACATTAATTTGTAAATTCACTCAAGTCATTGCTCAAGGTCAATGTATGTTCAATCTGACAGCTATCCTTAAGGAACAAGGGCTCAAATTGTTCAACAACACTATAAAGTAGAAACCTGGTATTAATGTTATGTTATCTGATACTTAAGTGTATTAAGAATTGTATGTCTTGATGGAAAATTGTAAGAACTTTGCATAAAAAATTTTTTTAACAATGTATTTTCATGTTTCAATTAAGAACAACTGTCAAATGAATTACAAAATGTTGTAAATTTTAATAAAGTTTAAAATTTGTTAGGGCCTGCGTAGCGCAAGCGGTAGTGTGCTTGCCTCGCATGCCGGTGGTCGTGAGTTCGAATCCTACCGCCGGCAAGAACAACTAGGCATTTTTAAAATGTCTATAGGCCCCAGGTCGACTCAGCCTGAATAAAATGAGTACCTTGGGTAAAACCAGGGGTAATAATAGGCGGTTGAAGCGTAGCACTGGCCATGTTACCTTCCTTGTATACCGTAGGCCCTAGATATAGCAGACTACCCTGCTATACTCCCAAAGCCGCGTGCGGTATAAAACGGGAGACTATTATATTATTAAAATTTGTTTAAAAATAAAAGTATGAAAAGTATATAACAAGATTGCATGAGGTCACCCTTCTTCCTCTAAAGTCTCCCATAATAATTTAAAAAGAGGTTTATAGTTGCAATTGAGGTTGATTTGTGTGTTTAAGCAACAATCAGGGTTTATTTTCATTTCTTTGGATATCTCTAGATCTTCCAAGAGATTCATGAGTCTAAAGTTTTTATTAGGAATGTTGTGTAAAATTTTACTGTTTTCAGAAGGAGAAAAAGAATGATTATTAAATTTAATGTGATATCCAAAGTTTGATTTTTCTGGGTTATTGAGGTGTTCTTTGATTCTTTGATTCAGAGTTCTCATTGTTCTACCTACATAAGTCATATTACAATCACCACAGGAAAGCTTGTAAATACCACTTCTGTTTAGTTTGTCAACTTTGTCTTTGGTCTTGCTGAAGATGGACTTGATGTTATATTTGGTTTTAAAGGAGATGTTTAAGTCATTAATTTTATTAACAAGTACTCTTGAAATTTTTTCTGAAATTGGTCCTAAGTAAGTTAAGGATCTATATATGGAAGTAGTGTTGGATTTGTTATCAACATTAAAAGCTTGGTTTAGTCTCTTTTTGAGTATAGATTTTCTAATGACTTTATCAACAGTAGTAGAAGGAAAACCATTGTTGTTTGCTATCTGTTTAATGATGGAGATTTCTTTATTGTAATTTTCTTGAGACATAGGGATATTAAGAAGTCTGTGGACATAACATTGAATAGCTGCCATCTTGTGTTGAAAAGGATGATTTGATGATGTTGGTATCATATGGTCAGTTTGAGTAGGTTTTCTGAATATTGAAAATTCTAGTGTAGGCAAAGAAGAAAAGGAGGAAGTATTCTTTTTGATAGTTAGGTCTAAAAAGTTGATAATGTTGTTGCTTTCTACTTCTAAGGTAAAATTAATTGCAGGATGTAGATTATTAATTATTGACAAAATATTGTGAGGTTCTGAAGGTGGGCCTTCTATAAAGGCTAAAATGTCATCCACATATCTGTACCATAGGATTATTTGTGGTTGAGAATGAACAAAGTTAGTTTCGAGAGAGTCTAGAAAAAGATCTGCAAGTAGAGGAGATAAAGGATTTCCCATTGCTAAACCCTCTGGTTGTCTATAAATTTTATCGTTAAAGATAAAGAAATCTTGGGAAAGGCAAAATTGGAGTAGAGAAGTAATTTGTGAACATTTATTTTGGTCAATGTTTCTTCTTTGTAGAAGGTTATTGATGATTGGAATGGTGTCTAATCTGGGAACATTGGTGAACAGATTTGTTACATCGAAGGAGACCATAGTGAAGTTATTCGGAAGAGTATGTGAAGAAATTTTGGAGATTAAATCTAAAGTGTTGGCAATAGTATATTTGGGAGTGTAATTAAGTAGATCTAGTAGAAGAGTGTTGATAAATTTTGCTAGTGAAGCTAGTGGGGTATTGACAAAACTAACTACAGGTCTTATTGGAACATTAGCTTTATGAATTTTAGGGAGACCATAAAGTCTTGGTATTAAAGGATTGCTAGAAATGAAAGTTTTGGGGTTAGTTCCAAGTTCTTGAAACAAATTAGTTGCATTAGAAATGTTTGATTTTAGATCATTTATAAGTTTATTCATTGGGTTCTTGTTAAGTGGAATAAATGAGTTGTTGGATAGAAAAGATTCTACTTTGTTAACATAATCACTATTGTACATGATTAGAAGACAGTTTCCTTTGTCAGCTTTTGTTATTATAAGTTTATGAGTTTTAATTTTATTAGAAATAGATTTAACCAGTTTAAATTGTGTATGAAAAGTTGACATAACCTTATTGTTAGAATAGTATTTTTGATAAGACTGATTTAGTGCAAAAAGACAAGACATTTTTAAGTTGGTTTTTACAGTGTTTGTGATGTTTAAACTATCTATGATGCTATCAATCTCTACACAGAGTAACTCAATATTATTTAAATCAGGTTTAGTTTTTATACAAAATTTGAGACCCTTACTCAAAAAGTCAAGTTCTGGTTTTGTAAAATTGCAATTTGACAAGTTTTTAACCCTTTCATGAAATATATGATAAGAAGAGGATTGTTGACTCACCTGATTCCTGTTGTTATTATTATTTTTATTAAAAGGATGTTGTTGATTATTACCTGATCGATCAGATTTTAATTTGTTTAGTTTTTTATTAAGTCTTTCATATTTAAGGTGTTTACTCAATGCTAAATCATCTTGATGTTCTTGAAGAGCTTGTTGAAAGTCTGAAAAAGAAGAGGTTACCCCTGCAATCCTATTATATAATATTTTAAGTTCGATGTTGATATTGTTGATCTTGGCATAATGTAGACAAATTTCTTTTCTAAGGAGTTTTCTTTCCAAATCTGTTTTAAACTTTGTTGGTATGTTCTTGGATGTTTTACATACAGCAAACTTAGGTGTTAAATGTTGCTTAAGGCATTGATGGATGAACCAGATGTCAATATGTATAAGTTCTCTCTTTGTAGACAGTCTAAGGTACTTATGGATATCCACTACCATACTGTAGATTAACAATCAAAAGACTGATATTTTTTGTACACACTTATGACAAGTCGAAAGAAAATGCAAAAAAGTATTTTTGAAGTGTGTATATTTTAGGCAATTCCTAGCTGAGCGCTTTCGGCTTTACAAAGCCATCATCAGAGCTATGCTACAATAAAATGTTCTAATAAGTACTAATTGGTAAAGATTGTAATTTTTAACTTACGTCAATTTTTAAATACCACTACAAAGGAGAGATCTCATTTCCTTAAGTTTCACAATTATGATTTTGTAGGAGTTGGAATTTTTTAAAAACATAAAAAACATATAAAAGGTCGACACTGGACATCACAAACACGTTAAAAAATTGAAAATTTTTTTGTCATGGTACGGGTTTAAGACCCGACCATCTATTGCTGTGAGGATGTAGACTGAATAGAACTAGTGAAATCAAATGTCGGTCCTTTAAACGATTTTTCAAAAGTGACAGGTGACAAATGTCATATATAGGAAATAGAGATTGTTTTTTAAATTCTTACAAAATTATTTAGTAGTTTGGAATTACTACTAGTCATCAAAGACTTTCTAAAAATTAAGTTTTTAAAATTAAATTTTATGTGTTCATCACATCATACAGAATGACATTAATTTGTAAATTCACTCAAGTCATTGCTCAAGGTCAATGTATGTTCAATCTGACAGCTATCCTTAAGGAACAAGGGCTCAAATTGTTCAACAACACTATAAAGTAGAAACCTGGTATTAATGTTATGTTATCTGATACTTAAGTGTATTAAGAATTGTATGTCTTGATGGAAATTGTAAGAACTTTGCATAAAAAATTTTTTTAACAATGTATTTTCATGTTTCAATTAAGAACAACTGTCAAATGAATTACAAAATGTTGTAAATTTTAATAAAGTTTAAAATTTGTTTAAAAATAAAAGTATGAAAAGTATATAACAAGATTGCATGAGGTCACCCTTCTTCCTCTAAAGTCTCCCATAATAATTTAAAAAGAGGTTTATAGTTGCAATTGAGGTTGATTTGTGTGTTTAAGCAACAATCAGGGTTTATTTTCATTTCTTTGGATATCTCTAGATCTTCCAAGAGATTCATGAGTCTAAAGTTTTTATTAGGAATGTTGTGTAAAATTTTACTGTTTTCAGAAGGAGAAAAAGAATGATTATTAAATTTAATGTGATATCCAAAGTTTGATTTTTCTGGGTTATTGAGGTGTTCTTTGATTCTTTGATTCAGAGTTCTCATTGTTCTACCTACATAAGTCATATTACAATCACCACAGGAAAGCTTGTAAATACCACTTCTGTTTAGTTTGTCAACTTTGTCTTTGGTCTTGCTGAAGATGGACTTGATGTTATATTTGGTTTTAAAGGAGATGTTTAAGTCATTAATTTTATTAACAAGTACTCTTGAAATTTTTTCTGAAATTGGTCCTAAGTAAGTTAAGGATCTATATATGGAAGTAGTGTTGGATTTGTTATCAACATTAAAAGCTTGGTTTAGACTGTCTACAAAGAGAGAACTTATACATATTGACATCTGGTTCATCCATCAATGCCTTAAGCAACATTTAACACCTAAGTTTGCTGTATGTAAAACATCCAAGAACATACCAACAAAGTTTAAAAACAGATTTGGAAAGAAAACTCCTTAGAAAAGAAATTTGTCTACATTATGCCAAGATCAACAATATCAACATCGAACTTAAAATATTATATAATAGGATTGCAGGGGTAACCTCTTCTTTTTCAGACTTTCAACAAGCTCTTCAAGAACATCAAGATGATTTAGCATTGAGTAAACACCTTAAATATGAAAGACTTAATAAAAAACTAAACAAATTAAAATCTGATCGATCAGGTAATAATCAACAACATCCTTTTAATAAAAATAATAATAACAACAGGAATCAGGTGAGTCAACAATCCTCTTCTTATCATATATTTCATGAAAGGGTTAAAAACTTGTCAAATTGCAATTTTACAAAACCAGAACTTGACTTTTTGAGTAAGGGTCTCAAATTTTGTATAAAAACTAAACCTGATTTAAATAATATTGAGTTACTCTGTGTAGAGATTGATAGCATCATAGATAGTTTAAACATCACAAACACTGTAAAAACCAACTTAAAAATGTCTTGTCTTTTTGCACTAAATCAGTCTTATCAAAAATACTATTCTAACAATAAGGTTATGTCAACTTTTCATACACAATTTAAACTGGTTAAATCTATTTCTAATAAAATTAAAACTCATAAACTTATAATAACAAAAGCTGACAAAGGAAACTGTCTTCTAATCATGTACAATAGTGATTATGTTAACAAAGTAGAATCTTTTCTATCCAACAACTCATTTATTCCACTTAACAAGAACCCAATGAATAAACTTATAAATGATCTAAAATCAAACATTTCTAATGCAACTAATTTGTTTCAAGAACTTGGAACTAACCCCAAAACTTTCATTTCTAGCAATCCTTTAATACCAAGACTTTATGGTCTCCCTAAAATTCATAAAGCTAATGTTCCAATAAGACCTGTAGTTAGTTTTGTCAATACCCCACTAGCTTCACTAGCAAAATTTATCAACACTCTTCTACTAGATCTACTTAATTACACTCCCAAATATACTATTGCCAACACTTTAGATTTAATCTCCAAAATTTCTTCACATACTCTTCCGAATAACTTCACTATGGTCTCCTTCGATGTAACAAATCTGTTCACCAATGTTCCCAGATTAGACACCATTCCAATCATCAATAACCTTCTACAAAGAAGAAACATTGACCAAAATAAATGTTCACAAATTACTTCTCTACTCCAATTTTGCCTTTCCCAAGATTTCTTTATCTTTAACGATAAAATTTATAGACAACCAGAGGGTTTAGCAATGGGAAATCCTTTATCTCCTCTACTTGCAGATCTTTTTCTAGACTCTCTCGAAACTAACTTTGTTCATTCTCAACCACAAATAATCCTATGGTACAGATATGTGGATGACATTTTAGCCTTTATAGAAGGCCCACCTTCAGAACCTCACAATATTTTGTCAATAATTAATAATCTACATCCTGCAATTAATTTTACCTTAGAAATAGAAAGCAACAACATTATCAACTTTTTAGACCTAACTATCAAAAAGAATACTTCCTCCTTTTCTTCTTTGCCTACACTAGAATTTTCAATATTCAGAAAACCTACTCAAACTGACCATATGATACCAACATCATCAAATCATCCTTTTCAACACAAGATGGCAGCTATTCAATGTTATGTCCACAGACTTCTTAATATCCCTATGTCTCAAGAAAATTACAATAAAGAAATCTCCATCATTAAACAGATAGCAAACAACAATGGTTTTCCTTCTACTACTGTTGATAAAGTCATTAGAAAATCTATACTCAAAAAGAGACTAAACCAAGCTTTTAATGTTGATAACAAATCCAACACTACTTCCATATATAGATCCTTAACTTACTTAGGACCAATTTCAGAAAAAATTTCAAGAGTACTTGTTAATAAAATTAATGACTTAAACATCTCCTTTAAAACCAAATATAACATCAAGTCCATCTTCAGCAAGACCAAAGACAAAGTTGACAAACTAAACAGAAGTGGTATTTACAAGCTTTCCTGTGGTGATTGTAATATGACTTATGTAGGTAGAACAATGAGAACTCTGAATCAAAGAATCAAAGAACACCTCAATAACCCAGAAAAATCAAACTTTGGATATCACATTAAATTTAATAATCATTCTTTTTCTCCTTCTGAAAACAGTAAAATTTTACACAACATTCCTAATAAAAACTTTAGACTCATGAATCTCTTGGAAGATCTAGAGATATCCAAAGAAATGAAAATAAACCCTGATTGTTGCTTAAACACACAAATCAACCTCAATTGCAACTATAAACCTCTTTTTAAATTATTATGGGAGACTTTAGAGGAAGAAGGGTGACCTCATGCAATCTTGTTATATACTTTTCATACTTTTATTTTTAAACAAATTTTAAACTTTATTAAAATTTACAACATTTTGTAATTCATTTGACAGTTGTTCTTAATTGAAACATGAAAATACATTGTTAAAAAAATTTTTTATGCAAAGTTCTTACAATTTTCCATCAAGACATACAATTCTTAATACACTTAAGTATCAGATAACATAACATTAATACCAGGTTTCTACTTTATAGTGTTGTTGAACAATTTGAGCCCTTGTTCCTTAAGGATAGCTGTCAGATTGAACATACATTGACCTTGAGCAATGACTTGAGTGAATTTACAAATTAATGTCATTCTGTATGATGTGATGAACACATAAAATTTAATTTTAAAAACTTAATTTTTAGAAAGTCTTTGATGACTAGTAGTAATTCCAAACTACTAAATAATTTTGTAAGAATTTAAAAAACAATCTCTATTTCCTATATATGACATTTGTCACCTGTCACTTTTGAAAAATCGTTTAAAGGACCGACATTTGATTTCACTAGTTCTATTCAGTCTACATCCTCACAGCAATAGATGGTCGGGTCTTAAACCCGTACCATGACAAAAAAATTTTCAATTTTTTAACGTGTTTGTGATGTCCAGTGTCGACCTTTTATATGTTTTTTATGTTTTTAAAAAATTCCAACTCCTACAAAATCATAATTGTGAAACTTAAGGAAATGAGATCTCTCCTTTGTAGTGGTATTTAAAAATTGACGTAAGTTAAAAATTACAATCTTTACCAATTAGTACTTATTAGAACATTTTATTGTAGCATAGCTCTGATGATGGCTTTGTAAAGCCGAAAGCGCTCAGCTAGGAATTGCCTAAAATATACACACTTCAAAAATACTTTTTTGCATTTTCTTTCGACTTGTCATAAGTGTGTACAAAAAATATCAGTCTTTTGATTGTTAATCTACAGTATGGTAGTGGATATCCATAAGTACCTTAGACTGTCTACAAAGAGAGAACTTATACATATTGACATCTGGTTCATCCATCAATGCCTTAAGCAACATTTAACACCTAAGTTTGCTGTATGTAAAACATCCAAGAACATACCAACAAAGTTTAAAACAGATTTGGAAAGAAAACTCCTTAGAAAAGAAATTTGTCTACATTATGCCAAGATCAACAATATCAACATCGAACTTAAAATATTATATAATAGGATTGCAGGGGTAACCTCTTCTTTTTCAGACTTTCAACAAGCTCTTCAAGAACATCAAGATGATTTAGCATTGAGTAAACACCTTAAATATGAAAGACTTAATAAAAAACTAAACAAATTAAAATCTGATCGATCAGGTAATAATCAACAACATCCTTTTAATAAAAATAATAATAACAACAGGAATCAGGTGAGTCAACAATCCTCTTCTTATCATATATTTCATGAAAGGGTTAAAAACTTGTCAAATTGCAATTTTACAAAACCAGAACTTGACTTTTTGAGTAAGGGTCTCAAATTTTGTATAAAAACTAAACCTGATTTAAATAATATTGAGTTACTCTGTGTAGAGATTGATAGCATCATAGATAGTTTAAACATCACAAACACTGTAAAAACCAACTTAAAAATGTCTTGTCTTTTTGCACTAAATCAGTCTTATCAAAAATACTATTCTAACAATAAGGTTATGTCAACTTTTCATACACAATTTAAACTGGTTAAATCTATTTCTAATAAAATTAAAACTCATAAACTTATAATAACAAAAGCTGACAAAGGAAACTGTCTTCTAATCATGTACAATAGTGATTATGTTAACAAAGTAGAATCTTTTCTATCCAACAACTCATTTATTCCACTTAACAAGAACCCAATGAATAAACTTATAAATGATCTAAAATCAAACATTTCTAATGCAACTAATTTGTTTCAAGAACTTGGAACTAACCCCAAAACTTTCATTTCTAGCAATCCTTTAATACCAAGACTTTATGGTCTCCCTAAAATTCATAAAGCTAATGTTCCAATAAGACCTGTAGTTAGTTTTGTCAATACCCCACTAGCTTCACTAGCAAAATTTATCAACACTCTTCTACTAGATCTACTTAATTACACTCCCAAATATACTATTGCCAACACTTTAGATTTAATCTCCAAAATTTCTTCACATACTCTTCCGAATAACTTCACTATGGTCTCCTTCGATGTAACAAATCTGTTCACCAATGTTCCCAGATTAGACACCATTCCAATCATCAATAACCTTCTACAAAGAAGAAACATTGACCAAAATAAATGTTCACAAATTACTTCTCTACTCCAATTTTGCCTTTCCCAAGATTTCTTTATCTTTAACGATAAAATTTATAGACAACCAGAGGGTTTAGCAATGGGAAATCCTTTATCTCCTCTACTTGCAGATCTTTTTCTAGACTCTCTCGAAACTAACTTTGTTCATTCTCAACCACAAATAATCCTATGGTACAGATATGTGGATGACATTTTAGCCTTTATAGAAGGCCCACCTTCAGAACCTCACAATATTTTGTCAATAATTAATAATCTACATCCTGCAATTAATTTTACCTTAGAAATAGAAAGCAACAACATTATCAACTTTTTAGACCTAACTATCAAAAAGAATACTTCCTCCTTTTCTTCTTTGCCTACACTAGAATTTTCAATATTCAGAAAACCTACTCAAACTGACCATATGATACCAACATCATCAAATCATCCTTTTCAACACAAGATGGCAGCTATTCAATGTTATGTCCACAGACTTCTTAATATCCCTATGTCTCAAGAAAATTACAATAAAGAAATCTCCATCATTAAACAGATAGCAAACAACAATGGTTTTCCTTCTACTACTGTTGATAAAGTCATTAGAAAATCTATACTCAAAAAGAGACTAAACCAAGCTTTTAATGTTGATAACAAATCCAACACTACTTCCATATATAGATCCTTAACTTACTTAGGACCAATTTCAGAAAAAATTTCAAGAGTACTTGTTAATAAAATTAATGACTTAAACATCTCCTTTAAAACCAAATATAACATCAAGTCCATCTTCAGCAAGACCAAAGACAAAGTTGACAAACTAAACAGAAGTGGTATTTACAAGCTTTCCTGTGGTGATTGTAATATGACTTATGTAGGTAGAACAATGAGAACTCTGAATCAAAGAATCAAAGAACACCTCAATAACCCAGAAAAATCAAACTTTGGATATCACATTAAATTTAATAATCATTCTTTTTCTCCTTCTGAAAACAGTAAAATTTTACACAACATTCCTAATAAAAACTTTAGACTCATGAATCTCTTGGAAGATCTAGAGATATCCAAAGAAATGAAAATAAACCCTGATTGTTGCTTAAACACACAAATCAACCTCAATTGCAACTATAAACCTCTTTTTAAATTATTATGGGAGACTTTAGAGGAAGAAGGGTGACCTCATGCAATCTTGTTATATACTTTTCATACTTTTATTTTTAAACAAATTTTAAACTTTATTAAAATTTACAACATTTTGTAATTCATTTGACAGTTGTTCTTAATTGAAACATGAAAATACATTGTTAAAAAAATTTTTTATGCAAAGTTCTTACAATTTTCCATCAAGACATACAATTCTTAATACACTTAAGTATCAGATAACATAACATTAATACCAGGTTTCTACTTTATAGTGTTGTTGAACAATTTGAGCCCTTGTTCCTTAAGGATAGCTGTCAGATTGAACATACATTGACCTTGAGCAATGACTTGAGTGAATTTACAAATTAATGTCATTCTGTATGATGTGATGAACACATAAAATTTAATTTTAAAAACTTAATTTTTAGAAAGTCTTTGATGACTAGTAGTAATTCCAAACTACTAAATAATTTTGTAAGAATTTAAAAAACAATCTCTATTTCCTATATATGACATTTGTCACCTGTCACTTTTGAAAAATCGTTTAAAGGACCGACATTTGATTTCACTAGTTCTATTCAGTCTACATCCTCACAGCAATAGATGGTCGGGTCTTAAACCCGTACCATGACAAAAAAATTTTCAATTTTTTAACGTGTTTGTGATGTCCAGTGTCGACCTTTTATATGTTTTTTATGTTTTTAAAAAATTCCAACTCCTACAAAATCATAATTGTGAAACTTAAGGAAATGAGATCTCTCCTTTGTAGTGGTATTTAAAAATTGACGTAAGTTAAAAATTACAATCTTTACCAATTAGTACTTATTAGAACATTTTATTGTAGCATAGCTCTGATGATGGCTTTGTAAAGCCGAAAGCGCTCAGCTAGGAATTGCCTAAAATATACACACTTCAAAAATACTTTTTTGCATTTTCTTTCGACTTGTCATAAGTGTGTACAAAAAATATCAGTCTTTTGACATTTTTAAAAGCTTCTCTGTCTTTTGCAACGTGGAATAATTCGTCTACAGTCATGTTTGTCCAGTCTCGAATATTTCGCAGCCATGACTTCCTCTTTCTGCCTATTCCCATTTTGCCATCGACTCTACCCTGCATGATGACCTGCAGAAGACTATATTTATTATTTCTTAGTATGTGTCCAAGGTATGCAGTCTTGCGTACTTTATCGTTCTCAACAATTTTTTGACTCGACCCATTCTTCTCAGTACTTCCTCATTAATGACCCTGGCAGTCCATGGGATTCTCAACATTCTCCGGTATATCCAAAGTTCAAAGGCTTCAATCTTTTTAATTATTTGCGCTTTTAGTGTCCATGTTTCTACCCCGTACAATAGTTGCGACCAGACGTAACATTCAACAAACCTCAGTCTCAGCGCAATATTCAGATTTTTGTCACAGAACAATTGTTTGAATTTTAAGAACGCTGCCCATGCCATTTCTATTCGTACCCGGATCTCTTGGTCTGGATCTAATTCTGTGTTGATGTAAGCTCCCAGATATTTATATTTTGTCACTCTCTCTATTTGCTGTCCACCAAGAGTTAGTTGTTCATTATTTATTGGACTTCTTGATACTATCATAAATTTGGTCTTATCTGTGTTGATGTCAAGTTCCATTTGAATGCATTCACTATTTATTGCATCTAGTAAAGTTTGTAGATCTTTTATACTCTCAGCCTGTTTAAATTGTTGATTTAAATTGACTGGTCGCTGGTTAATCGTGGTGGTAAATATTTGATCGATAGGGTGAAGAAATAACTTGTAAAACCAAATCTCTTCACACGTTCTTTATTGAGTGCTCTTATGGCAACATATGGAAACATACTGATCTTATAACTTTATAACGACTTTGCCGAGGGCTGACAGGGTTGCCGTCTAGACAATTAAATCTTATTGCTAGGAATTATACATAGAAAAGAAATATATTGAAATAATTTTAAACAAACTCCCCCGTTGAAGGGTACCTTCAAAATAGATAATAAATATAAATAAAGTCTTATGTATTAATACTATCACTAACACTCTCTTGCTGCATTGGCAACGGACACAAATGACGAATAGAACGAATAACAGTCTTATTGTTTGTTTTTACCTCTGCCACTCTTGAAAGTTTATCTTTACCCGAATGCAAACTAATAATACGTCCCAAAGGCCATCTACATGGTGGTTGTTGATAACTTCGAATTAACACTAAAGTTCCAATCTTCAAATGGGACGAAGATTCTCTCCATTTGTATTGCTGTTGCAGTTGCGAAACGTATTCTTTCACATAACGATTCCAAAATTGTTGATACATATGACGAATCGTTTTGTAGTTGGAGAGCCTGCCTATAGGTATTGTGCTTAAGTCAGTGTCGGGAATGGTTGTAATAGGACGGCCAATCAGAAAATGGGAAGGAGTAAGTGGTGTTAGGTCAGTTGGGTCATTAGAGAGTGCAAATATAGGTCTAGAATTTAAGACTCCCTCGATCTGAATTAGCAAAGAATTGAAATCTTCATAGACAAGGTTTTTGTCGAGTAACACCTTCTTTAAATGGTGTTTCATGCTTTTAACTGCCGCCTCCCAAAGACCGCCAAAATTGGGCGCATACGGTGGAATGAAATGCCAATTTATATTATGATTAATAGCGTAATTGTGAATATAAGTATTATTTTTTAAAAGAAATTGACCAAATTGTTTAAGTTCATTGCGAGCTCCAACGAAAGTGGATCCATTATCTGAATAAATGTCATTGGGGATACCTCGTCGAGCTATGAAACGCTTCAAGCAGGATAGGAAACAGTCGGTTGTGAGATTTGTAATGAGTTCAAGATGAATTGCTTTGGTACAAAAGCACACAAAAACACAAACGTAACCTTTTATTTCTTTGGCTCCCCTACCCGATTTATTGTTTAGTAAAAATGGTCCTGCAAAATCTATGCCACAGTGCTGAAATGGCAATGATGGGGTTGTGCGAGCTTCGGGCAAACTGGCCATTGGACAACTGGCAAATGTAGGTTTAAATTTAAAACAAGTAAGACAATTTCTTACTGTTTTTCTTGCAAGGTCTCTCCCTCGAATTGGCCAATAATATTGTCGAATTGATGAGAGAAGGAGTTGAGGACCTGCATGTAATAGGATTTTATGTTTATATTCAAATAGCAACTTAGTGAAAGGATGGTTAGATGAAATTAATATAGGGTGTTTAGAGTTAAAATCTAATCCAGATAATCTGAGTCGACCCCCTACTCGTAATACATGGTTTTCATCTAAAAATGGAGTAAGATTTGACAGTTTATGTTTGATTGGTAATGGTTTCTTGGAATTTAAAATAGATAATTCCTCCGCGAATGAATCCAATTGTGCAAGTTTTATTAACCGCAATGATGCTTGTTCTACTTCGGAAAGAGTTAAAGGGCCTATCGTTATTTCTGATCTTTGTTTACAAGCGTTATTACGAAATCGAAGACAATAACTAACGACATGTTTTAACGTTGAAAGATTAGAAAATCGAGAGAATAGAAAGAGTGGTGCAGAGTGGGCAGCCATTAACATCGAGCTTTTAATCTTTTGTTCAGGAAGTTCAATTTCAGACATTGCAGGAGGTGCGGGTTTGTCTATAGGACCACGTAGAAAAATTGGCCCCTTCCACCACAATTCACGGTTAGCTAGATCTTCTGGTAAAACTCCTCTGGAAGCCAGGTCTGAAGGATTTTCTTTAGTGTTAACATAATGCCAATCATCTTTGTTGGTTAACTGTTGAATTTTGGCGACGCGATTGCCTACGAATTGTTGTAACTGATTAGGATCCTTTTGTATCCAACATACTACTATCTGAGAGTCGGACCAATAGTATATCGGTACTGACGGTGAACTGGCATTGACAACTTGGGCTGTTAATTGTGCTCCCAGTAGGGCAGCACATAACTCTAATCTGGGAATTGTGAGTCGCTTTAATTGTGCAACTTTACTTTTGGAGCAAATTAAATGACTTTGATAACTGCCACTTGCATTTATGCTTCGGAAATATATACAGCTTGCATAAGCATCTTGAGATGCATCGCAGAAACAATGAATGTCTACTATGGAATGATTGGATCCAAGAACATGCCTAGGAATCTCTAATTGATTGAGTTGGGACAATTGATTGTAAAATTGTGTCCATTTAATATAAATGTCATGTGGAACCTTTTCGTGCCAATTTAATTTGAGGGTCCATAATTTTTGAATTATGAGTTTAGAAAGTACAATTACTGGGGAGAGAAGACCAAGAGGATCCCAGATCTGTGAAATGATAGATAATATCTTTCTCTTAGTAATCGAATTATCGTGTAGAATTGAAGATATTTTAAAATTTAGAATGTCTTTGTTACTATTAAATTGTACACCTAAGGTTTTACAGCTTTCGTGTTCACCGAAATTTAAAATTTCATTCGGAATATCGCAACATGGAATGTTCATGAGAACACTTTGATTATTTGTAACCCATTTTCTTAGTATGAATTGTGCTGGTTTTAATATGTCTGAAATATCTTTACATCGAGCTTGTAATTCTGAAAGGTCATTAGAACCCGTTACTAGGTCATCAACATAGAAATCATTAAGAATTGTCTGTGAAGCTGTCGGTAATGTATTACAGTGATCGATTGCTAATTGATTTTATGCATTTTATTGCTAAGTATGGCGAATTAGTACAACCGTACGTAACGGTGTTTAATTGGTAAATTGAAAATTCATCTGCTTGGTTGTCCCTCCACAAGATCTGTTGAAGGGGCTTGTGTGCATCATGTATAAGGATCTGCCTGTACATTTTACTAACGTCAGCAGACACAACATACTTGTATAGTCGGAACCTAATTAAAATATCAAATATGTTATTTTGCACCTTTGGTCCAACATATTGTAACTCATTGAGAGACCATCCAGTACTACTTGGACTTGATCCATCGAAGACCACTCTAAGTTGAGTAGTCAGACTACTAGGCTTGTATATGCCTTGGTGGGGAAAGAAATAAGTTGGTTCAGTGACCATGTCACTTTCCACCATGGTCATGTGACCTAAATCGATATATTCATGTATAAAATTTTTATATAATTGATAAAATTGAGGATGAGTTTTGAATCGGTTTTCGAGTGATATGAATCGTTGTTTTGCTATTGTTTTTGAATCTCCCAATAAATCAGTAGAATATTTAAAGGGCAACTTCACTACAAACTGCCCGTTTTCATTTCTTTGAGTGTGTTTGGTAAACAGTTCCTCACACTGGACGTCATCTTTTGATAACATCATAGGTTCATTTATCTCATTGAGTTCCCAGAATTTACGTAACTGATTGTCTTCTGGTATAAAGCATTGTGAAAAATTGCATAACGACGTTGATGTCGCATTCATTACAGTACCAGATATTACCCATCCAAGTTTGGTATTTTGAAGCACTGGTGCATGTTTTCCTAATTTAATATTGCCCTCTAACAACAGTTCCCAGAACAAACTGGCACCTATGATCATGTCAACGTTCTGAGGAGTATTGAAAGTAGGATCAGACAATTCTATATTTTGAGGAATGGAAATTGTAGAGATATCAAATTGTTGTAACGGAATAGTTGAAATAAATGGTGTTACATAACAAGATAATTGAAATTGGAAATTATTTTTGTTTGAGAAAATTGTAATTGAAGTTTTCTTTTTTAAGGTAGAAACCACTTGGTTAATACCAACAATAGCTAAATTGGTATTGGTTAATGGTAACCCTAACCGTTTAACAAACTCTTCGGTAATTAAATGGGATTGGGCTCCTGAATCTAGCAGAGCTCTACATTGATGCAATTGATTGTTTTGGTCTTTAACTTTGAATGTTACTGTCGACAGAATTATATTAGATTGTGTATTTCTGTCTGTAACTAAACATTGTTGATTTGGGACTGAAATTGTTTGAATATTGTGAGAAATTGTTTGTGAATTGTGTGACACCTGGTTACTATTATTTGGATGATTATGAGCACCTACTGATTGAATTGTGTCTCGTGAATTGTATTGATTGTTGTTGTTGTATGCATTTGACTGTGTGTTTTGACTTTGATATGAACGAGAATAATCTTGATGTAATAAAGTGTTGTGTTTACGTTTACACTTACGACATGATCCGCTACTGCACCTTTCCTTGGAGTGACCAAAACGTAAACAATTCGGACAAAGTTTTAAAGATTTAATTTTTTCCCATCTGTCATTAATTGTTAATCTTAAAAATTCGGGGCAAGAATATATTAAATGATCACTCTTGCACAAATTGCACTGAACTTGATTTATTGATAAATGAAATTGTGATCGAGATTGTAGAGGTTTCTGAAACCCAGAGTGCCTTTTGACGGTCATCATTGAGGAGGAATGAGGCTCTTCTTGAGATTGTAATATGTCTTGTCTCTGTTTCAGGAATTCAAGAAATTCATTTAAGTGAGGCAATTCTACTGAAGTGTGATATTCTTTCCACTTATTTTGAGTTATTTTGTCTAATTTATTGTACACAACATGAATAATTGTCATATCCCATAGAGACTCTTTAGTGAGCTTCATTCCTTCTAAATATGATAAATGCTTTGAAACTTCATCGATTAACCCTCTGAATTGCATGAATGTGCCTTTATGTATCGAATTTAAATTGAAAATAGATTTTAAGTGGGTGTCGACTAGAAGCTTTTTTCGACCGAATTTGTCACAAAGCATATTCCATGCAGCATGGTAGTCTTGGGAATCAGTAAAACCCTCTATTGTTCGTTTGGCATAACCTTCCAACGCAGCCTTTAAAAAGTTAAACTTTTGACCTCCACTTAATGATGAATTAGAATCGATAGTGTTTATAAAATTGGTTTTGAATTCGAGCCACTGCTCATATTCACCATTAAATGTAGGAAGCTTAATTTTAGGCAAAAGAAAATTTTGAAGTGGATCGTGATTAATGACATTTTGAGGTGTGACATTTATTACCGGAGAAGAATTGCTGTTTATGTATTCCTCTAAATATGAAATTGCTGTATAAAATTGATTTTCAAATGGATCACGTTCATTAAAATGACTTTCTAATTGATCGTCCGAACATTTCTCCTCGATAGATTGTTGAATAATTTCAAATTGACTTAACAGTTCACGATTATTTTTGTATCGCAAATTTACATCGCCTATTGTCGGTTTAAGTGACCCATCAATTATTTTATTTACAAAATTTGTTAATGAAGTTAATTTGCGTTTAAGAGAACCTCTATTTCTTATTAATTGTGTAATATCTGAGTTCGACATTATTTATTTTATTTTATTTTATTTTTTTTTAAATGTTCGTAAATAATAACAAGTAAAAATCTAAATCTGACAAGTTATAATACCATGCAAATTCAATATCGAAAGTCTGAAATACCAGAATCTATAAATAGCACTGCGATAAGGGTAGGATTTATCTTTAAGATGGTATATAAGTGGAACAGACTTACATTCAGGCCATGCAGGGATGCGCGTCTGCAATCGCTCAGCAAATTGGCCACAGGAACACCGCTTCGTGTTTTTCAACGTTCTTCTGACTCGCTGTCTCGTTCTCTGATGGGTTGAAACGCACAGATGCACTAGTTGCTTTACTTTTAATAAATTGATTATTCCAAATTGAAATTGTTACAATTTACCACCGAATTCGGCTACGAATGGCCAAAAAATTGTATGTTTAAATTGTTGATTTAAATTGACTGGTCGCTGGTTAATCGTGGTGGTAAATATTTGATCGATAGGGTGAAGAAATAACTTGTAAAACCAAATCTCTTCACACGTTCTTTATTGAGTGCTCTTATGGCAACATATGGAAACATACTGATCTTATAACTTTGCCGAGGGCTGACAGGGTTGCCGTCTAGACAATTAAATCTTATTGCTAGGAATTATACATAGAAAAGAAATATATTGAAATAATTTTAAACACAGCCATAATTACCGTGTCATCTGCAAATCTCATGGTGTTTATGATTTCTCCACCAATTCTTATTCCCTCTTTTCTTTTCCATAAGGCTTTTCTGAATATGACCTGTGAGTACACGTTGAAAAGCGTCGGAGACAAGACGCATCCTTGCCTAACGGGATGTTGCCCTCTACATATATGTGGTTGAGAATTCGGGTGAGTCTCTTTATATTACCGTCATCTAAGGCTTTTAACAGTTCAACTGAAATTTGATCAGGACCCGGTGCTTTTCCTTGTTTTGCATTCTGTACGGCATTCTTTACTTCTGAGGGTAAAATTTGTAGGTATTGTTTTTCTTCACCTATATCTTGTTCATTTTCTCTCTCGTTTGCTATAATTATTAATTAAAACCTCAAAAAACCTTTAAAGGCACGATTATATGCAGATGCTTTGGTGGTTTATATAAAAGGCAAAGATATTAATTTAACTTTAATAATTTTGCAAAGTTTCTTACAAAACACTCGAAAAGTGGTCTCGCGATAATGGTTTTCAATTCTTGGGTATAAAAACCGTCGGTATAGTATTCTAAAAAAAGAACTTCACAAATAATCCCAATATCTCAAGTTTTTCAATACATCGCTATTCTTCAAATCATGTGTAAAATTCTTAGGTATGTGGTTTGATAATCAACTTTCTTGGAAAAACATATTAGACAATTAGTTTTGAAAAAAAAAAAAAGAAGTTAGTCTTCGTAAGTGGGTACATTTATTTAAAAACCCTTAAAAGGGCTACCTAAAAAAAACAAACGTTTTCGGACTAAACAGTCCATCATCAGGTTTAAAATCGCTAGGTATGCCTGAGCCACCAAAAATACATGGGTAAAAACCCTTTAAATTACATATAGTTGTAAAAGATTATACATCTTGTTGTTAAAAAACTGTGATGTTCATTATTAAATTAAATATGACTTCAGGTAACATACATTGCAAAAAATTGAGTTCCAGAGCCGGGGAGAAAACCTCTACGCACGGAGAACAGGTGGAAACTGATGAACAGCTGAACAGCTGAGCTCGATCGGAAGAAGAAATAGAGGAAGACCCCGAAGGTCATTCAGAGGCAAAATCGACGAGGCTATGGAGAAAAGAACCCTGCAAGATGGAGACTGGAATGACAGGGACAATTGGAGAAAACGGTTGAGTGAAGGAAGACAGTAAAAACTGTGGAAATCCTTAGTAGTAGTTAGTGGGGAGCCTTCATTATATCACCGCCAAATTTCATTAACACTTTCACACGAAACGTTAATAGCCTCAAATGTAAACAAACATTTATTTAATGATACGTTCACTAATAAATATATAAATCTCTTTACCAACAGTACCAAACATAAGCCTTACTATGAGCGACTACGGTGTTACCTGCGATGTCTTAATCTAGAATTCCCAATTACCGTTCTAATCAATATTAAAAGCCGTTCTCCTTGGATAGTTAATACCCCAAATATAAATACTGGTCTAACCCAACACGACAAATATATTAACTGTCACGCAGAGATTGAGAATATTCTAGATATAATTCTCCGTCCGCATTACGAACATTGCAATAAAATCTTTACAGATGCATCTAAGTGTGATAAAGGAGTAGGTGCTGTATTCGTTACTCCAAGCAATACATATCAATTTCGTCTTCCAACCTACTTTTCGATTTTCTTCGCTAAGCTCTATGCAATGTTTAAAGCTATCATGCATATAAATTCTAATTACATTCCTAACTCTGTTATCTTAAGTGACTCACTAAGCGACCTTTAAACCCTTAAACAGATCTATCCTAAAGGTTCCTTTGAGAAACTGATAAGACTAGAGCCCATGTCTTCTTCTTCTTAGCCTTCTGTCTTCCATGTTTGGACATAGGCCTCTCCCAACTTCTTCCATCGGTCTCTATTCTGAGCAACATATTTTCAATTTGTTCCGGCTATTCTTTGAATGTCATCAACCCATCTCATCTGTGGTCTTCCTCTTGGTCGTTTACTTTCGTAAGGTCTCCAATGTTGTATTGTAGTATTCCAACGTTGGTCTTTCTGTCTAGCAGTGTGGCCCGTGAAGCTCCATTTAAGTTTTGCCATTTTTATTGTTATGTCTTCGACTTTTGTTTTGGATCTTACCCAGTCGTTCCTATTTTTATCTGACAGTCGTATACCTAACATTGCTATTTCCATTGTTCTTTATGTTGTGGCTAGTTTATTTATGTTTGCCTTGGTTAGGGTCCAGGTTTGACATCCATATGTCATGATAGAAAGAATACATTGGTTGAACATTTTGCTGCTCAAGTATTGGGGTATTTTGCTATTCTTAAGTATCCATTTAAGTTTTCCAAATTCTGCCCATGCTTCTTGCTCTTCTAGTAATTTTCGCACTTTAGTTCTTTTTGTCAAGTCTCAGGATTTGGCCAAGGTAGATATATTCCTGGATTTGTTCTATCTAACTGCCGTTTATAGTTATATGTCTGGGGTCTTCTGTGTTTGTCATTATTTTTATTTTTTTATATTCATTTAAGGCCGACGTATTGGGAGCTGGCTGCTAGTTTCTCCAACATAATTTGAAGTTCCTCGAATGTGCTCGCTATAATCACTATGTCGTCAGCGAATCTGAGGTGGTTTAACTTGTTGCTATTAACGTTAACGCCATAGGTTGACCAATTTGTAGTTTTGAAGACGTCTCCTAGGGCTAGGTTGAAAAGCTTTGGCGATATTACGTCTCCTTGTCTCACTCCTCTATTAATGGGGATGGGATTTATATTTTCGTCCAGTTGCATTTTCAGATGTATTATGTATTAGTTGTCTATATCTCGAGTCTATTATACAATTATTAATAGCTTGTTCTATGGCCCACATCTCGATACTATCAACCGCCTTTTCATAGTCGACGAAGGCAAGAAATACGGGTAGTTGGTGTTCATTTGCCTTCTCTATCAATGTTCTTATTGTAAGCAGACGGTCTGATGTACTATATCCTTTGCAAAAGCCAGCCTGTTCAACCGGTTGGTAATTATCCATTTTGTAGGTTAACGGGTTATTAATAATTCTCATAAATATTTTGAATACTTGACTGAGCAACGATATAGGTCTATAATTCTGTAGATCCCATTTGTCCCCTTTTTGTGTAAGAGTATTACTAGACTCCCGTTCCAGTCTTTAGGGATCTGGCTATTATGGAGACATGTATTAAATAGCTTTGTTAGAACAGGGATTGTAGGGATTGTAGAACTCATGTAGGCTCAAGAAAATTCTACGAGTATCAGATTTATATGGATTCCGTCCCACATTGGCATTACTGGCAATGAAAGTGCGGACCAGTGCACGAGTGAAATTGCTAAAAGTGCCGATGTAGAAAAAGCCGGGTATCGAAATACTGCTAGTGATATAAAAGCTTTTATAAAAATCGAGTTTTGTGCGAGTGGAAAAACGAATAGCAATCTTCTCAAACATCACTGAAGAAAATTAAAAAAGACGTTAAAGCTTGGGAACCCTCAACCAGAAACAAAAGAGAACGATTGGTGATAATGAGAATACCAGAATGCCATAGATTTGCCAATTTTCATAATACATTTAACATACATAACAATTCAAGTAATTTATTAGGCAATAATTTTTCAGCTAGTAATATTGTAAATTTCTTAAAATCTACAGGAGTATTTTATAAACTCTAATTTTGTAATTCTGTAGGCGCCGCTAACAACCATTATGGTGGATGCGGTTGTATTTTCTAAACAAAAAAAATATAACTGCAACACCTGTAGGCAAATTTTATAGTTTTAAATTTTGTTATAATATTTTTATTCAGTTTTAAAAATCCAATACTTACTTGTTTTAAAATTAAACCCCAACCTTCATACCTGTAACAAACAATATACTGTATTAGTCTAAAATATAGCATTTTAACTTAATGAAAAAAAAAAAAAACAATAAAACGCTATTTGTTTTTAGTTATTAATAATATTGTATTGATTTCTAGTAGCAATACTTTGGAATTTAGATTACTTTAATTCCATTATACGTCATAAGTGTTATTTAAATTTATTAACTTTGTTGAGTTGGGAATTAGAATATGAAATGTGTAATTTTATATAAATTAGATATTACTATGTAGGAGGACAACACCCAGATCGTATACATTAATCTGTTGGGAACACTTTTCTTACTAAATAAAGAAAAGTCTTTCAAACATTTTAACGTTTAAAATTTGGAAAGTGTTGTCACCGCGTGAGAGTCCGGGTAGACTGCTTGTTTAACGCCGTTAATAAAGAAGTTATTTTAAGTAATCGAAAGTTACAGTTCAGTATATTCATATATTATTAGGTCGATGTGACTGACGGGTACTTGTGTTACGATTACAATGTAATAGTGTGGTATAATAAGAGGACTTTTGGGTGCTCAGACCGACGTTATTAATATCTATGTATAATCGGTTTACAGTTTGTCGATAGCTCACTACAAGTTTAACCCTAATTAGAGAATTGACATACAGAAAGGATAGGTAATATGATATAATAGTAAAAACCAACCTGAAACTGACGGTTTAAGATTTCTTCGACTAACCTACCTTCTTAACAAATTCTTTTTCACTGCCAATGTGAGATATTAATAATCTACTGCCTTTATCAGAAGGTGGGGAATACTGCTTGCCTGGAGCTTAATATATTTTTATCTGACAAAATTTTTTTTAGAGTATGACCTGAGTTTACCCACGTTTCATTCTGGTAGAAGATTGGCCTTCCTTCAACCCGGAATTTTTGTATGTATCTTAGGTAATTTCTTCTCCAACATATTATCTCCTCCCGGTCAATCAAAAGTAATTTTCGGTCTGATTTCTCCCACCGGAAATTTAATTCTTTTAAAACTTGCCACAATTTAGTTCGTCCGATATTAGGCAAATCCAGGTCGTCTCTAACTTCTTGTAAAATTTTGTTTGGTATTTTTTTTTTTTTTTTTGAAAAAAAAAAATCGATGAATTTTCCTTCGAATACCATTTTTGGCAAATTCATAAATTTCAATAGGCTTTTTCCCTCTCTTTAAATGTTTGTTTGTGTTTGGTTATACCGTGTTTTTTTCTTTCTGATAGAAAACTATATATAGTTGACTCCCCTTGAGAGTCATGTTGGCACAACTTTCAACTATGTTTTGAACAGAATTTGTGGGATTCTGAGAAACCAGAGCGTCGTGAACATTCAGGACAATAGTCTCCTCTCTTAGCGAATAGACAGACTTACTGACTGTACGCAACAGTACCGATGTAAAACTTGATGAAGCCATCACAAATAATCCAACAAAACGAGCACGAGCGGAAGGTACGTATATATTCGTAGGTATATGGAATAAAAAATCACTCACAGACTGTATATAATTTGCAAAAAAGACCAATTCGAGACCCTAATGACTGACGTAGACTCGGAAACACCGACGAGCCGTAAATTACATGCGATCAGAAACGTACTAAACAAAAAAATTGTTTTCGTTCGTAATAACTTCACCCTTTCAAGTTAAGTTTCGAATATAAACTGAACAGATGAGGCAAGTGACCAAATCCAGCATATTATACCTATGGATAATAGAAAGATTTTGGGTGAGCTTTTAGATATTTGCCCGTTTTTCTAATTATAATTATAATATTGTAAAATTTTAGCAAGAAGAAGACAACGCGCTAATACAGAAAACCTAATCTTCTTCTACGACACTACAGCCCAAAATGAGCCTTGGCCTCCTTTATTTTTTGCCTCCACCCTTGTCTGTCTGTGGCTTGTGCGTCGCTGCTTACTGTGTCTTCCCAGCGCTTTCTTGGCTTTCCAACTGGTCTCTTTCTCTGCATTCTGGCGTTCAGTGCTCGTTTTGGTAGCCTATCCTCTCCCATTCGTATCACATGTCCGGCCCATTGCAATCTTTTTATACCATCGTATCTTTTCACTAAATCTTGTCATATATGACATATGACATACCGCACATATATTAAGTAGTTGAAGTAGCATAAGCCTAACAGGTTGACTGCGTTACAGGTCCTCTGGGACCGGTATTCGTTATAGTTTGGTATGTAAAAACTGCAAACTTTTAAAAATTGCGTTTCATATATCAAATGCGAAAGTCATATCTTCTATATTATTCATTTGTTTTGAATGCCACAATCAGTTTTATACTGAAGATTCAAAAGATTTTTAAAACAAAAAAATGTACCTGGATCTGGGGGCTGGTAACGCACAAACATTAAAATTTAGTAATTGGGTACGAGATCGGTCCCACGAGACCGGTGCGTTTTATACATACATGCTTGGGCAGTCAATTGACGTTTAGTATCGTTTGTATTTCAATAGAAGGTGTGTTTACGTCCGTATTTTAGTAGTCTAAAAATGTCATCTCGCTTTAAAAAGATTTGGTTTTTAGCTCATACAGCTAATGCAAATAAAATCAAAACTGTAAAGTGTAATAGACCAAGTACTTCCATTTAAAATAAATATAACGAAAAGATTGTAAATGCGTACCAAAGTCCAACTGATTCAATAGACCATGTGATTTCAAAGTTGCCAAATACAGACAGTGAAAATAAACAATCGATCCTTTTTATTAGGACGATTCTCGAATCGACAAACAATTTTTTTTCTTTTGATAAATAGTACAGTGATGTAAGTGCAAGTAGAAAGATAGGAAATGAGGCGAAAATGATATTAACTATTAAAAGACGAAAGCTTGAGTACTTGGGACATGTGATGAGAGGGCAAAAATACGCATTATTACAAATTATTATGTAGGGCAATATCCGAGGAAAGCGAAATGTGAGATGACGAAGAATATCCTGGCTAAAGAACTTAAAGGAATGGTTTGAATGCAGTAGTGCAGAACTTTTTAGAGCGGCAGTGAACAGATTCCGCATAGCCATGATGATTTCCAACCTTCGATAGAAGATGGAACTTACAGAAGAAAGAAGTACAAGTAATTCATTCGATGATGATAATGAGATAAATTGAAAGCGCAAAATTGTTAGAACCTGAAGATTGTGATGAAAGCGAGTGGCATAATATGAATGAGAGTAACAATGAAGCTGGTGTTACATTTTAACGTTAACGAAATAAAAACTCCTATATAGTCAGACAATTTTCAATTCAAGGTGACTAATGTACAAATTAAACTAAAGAGTCTCGGCAACCATATTACATGTCAGCAGTAAATTCTTTATAATGATAATAATCGGGTAGCAGGTAGATACTCTTTTACGTTCCCGGTAGAAGATAGATCTCTTCAGGGATGCGACCCTGCCCACGTGAGCCATAATTATCTCCCAATCTCCTGGTATCTGGGAGAAATTATGTCCTAAACCCATTCTCCCATCTAATTACCAAAGTTTCCATTTCTATATCCTACTCTGTCAGACAGTAGCATCAGTACCAAGATAGAGCGTAAGGGAAATGATCCTGGATCGGTATATTATTGGATACTAGAGCTGCTAAATTAACCGAACGATTACCGGTATAAGTAATCCCCCACCTGTTGGTCAACAGTTAAGGGTGGAAGAACCGACACGTGGTAGGGCACTTCATTGCCCTGGAGCATAGAAATTAACTCCGAAGGCGGAAGAACTAAATTAGTCAACGGCATTGAGATGTGGAGAGCCAGGGAATGACTACCACATTAAAGATCCGTAAGGATAGTAAAAATCATCATGGACCCACTAATGGATAATTTACTTAATGATAATGGAGCACGGAATCCAAGATCCAGAAGGGAAGGACAATCAGATTTAGACGACAGGGCCTCTCAGGTCGTCAACAAGGTAAATCCCTGTCAAGCAAATAACTCTATAGCCTTGAAAATCGGAACATGGAACGTAAGAAGTTTATACCAATCAGGCAAAGTGGATAATGCTGTGTCGGAAATGTGCAGAATAAAAATTAATATACTGGGCCTTAGCGATATACAATGGCCTGAATCAGGAAAATGTAAGACCAGAAATGGAACGATGTATTATTCTGGAAGAACGATTCCAAGCACAAACGGGGAGTTGGCATTATAGTTGATAATAATTCTCATAAAGCTGTCTGTAACTTTGTTCCCTACTCTGATCTAGTATTAATGCTGTCTCTAAACTCTTATTTAAAACGTAAAATAAATATATTCCAAGTACATGCACCCACTGCAAACAAGCATAAAGACACCATAGGGGCCTTCTATGAACAAATCGACAATGTCTTAAGACTAACTAAAAGACAAGATATAAATATTATAATGGGCGATTTGAACGCTAAAGTTGGCCAAGAAGAAGTGGAGAATTGCGTGGGGCGATATGGACTCGGGGAAAGGAATGAACGTGGCGATAGGCTTGTCGATTTCTGTGTCAATGAGAAACTCATAATTACAAATACCTTGTTCAAACTTCCCAAACGTAGACTATATACATGGAGGTCACCAGCTGACAATAACAACAAAATAGTCAGAAATCAAATAGATTATGTTATCGTCAACAGAAGATATAGAAATTCTATAATATCATCTAAAACTTATCCAGAAGCGGACATATCCTCCGACCACAACCCGGTTGTTTTGTCGATGAGAGTGAAACTAAAGAAGGTCAACAGCCCTAGCACCAAGAAAATCATAGATACAAGACGTCTCAAACAAGACAACACATATGTGGAAACCAAAATTAAAATAAACGAGAGCTTAAGGAAAGTCAAAAAAGATAATGCAGAAACTCTAACTATTGACCAAAAATGGGGAAAAATTCAACATGCCCTTGTGTCAGTTGGAAAAGAAACCCTCAAACCACTTAAAGAAAAAACAAAACCTTGGATGACAGTAGAAATTCTTGAACTCATGGACGAACGAAGAAAACATAAAGCAAAAGACCTGAATAAATACAAAGAAATTCAGAGAAACATCAGAATGAAAATTCGAGAGGCAAAAGAGAGGTGGCTCTCCGATAGATGCAAGGAAATAGAAGATCTGGATAAAAAGTAGGATAGCTTTAATTTAAACAAAAAAATCAAAGAAATGACAGGTTTTAGAAAGCGTACAAAAACGAATATCCTTAAAAAGGATAAAGGAGTTATTATTACTGATATGAAGGAGAGATTATGTCACTGGACCAATTACATTCAACAACTATTTAATGATGAAAGAGAAGAACTGTCATTAGAAATCACCGAGGATACTGAACCACCAATATTAAGAGAAGAAGTCATCTATGCTATCAAAAACACAAAAGAGGGTAAAGCTACTGGACCAGATGAGGTGCCCATCGAATTATTAAAACTCATCGATGAAGATGTTATTGATGTAATGGTTGAACTCTTTAGTCTAATATATCAGACTGCCACAATCCCCAGACAATGGCTGCAATCAACCTTTGTAGCAATTCCCAAAAAACCAAGTTCAACAACTTGCTCAGACCACAGAACAATTGCTTTAATGAGTCACACACTTAAAACATTTTTGAAAATAATTCACAGCAGAATTGTTTAAACTCTCGAATATGAGATTAGTGACACACAATTTGGCTTTAGAAATGGTATGAGTACAAGAGATGCTTTGTTCGGCTTGAATGTGCTGGCTCAGAGATGCATGGAGATGAATCAGGATATGTACTTAAGTTTTGTAGACTTTGAAAAGGCATTTGATAAAGTTCAACATAAAAAGCTTGTAGATATATTAAAAAGCAAAAATATGGACAGTCGTGATCTGAAAATTATATCTTATTTATATTGGAATCAAACTGCCAAGGTAAGAGTTGATAGCCAGTACACCGAAAATATCAAAATACAGAGAGGAGTCCGCCAGGGTTGCGTGCTGTCCCCACTACTTTTCAATGTCTACAGTGAAGCGGTATTTCAAGAAGCGCTCTCAGACTCAATAGAAGGTATATCTATCAATGGAGAAGTTTTGAATAACTTACGTTTTGCAGACGATACAGTAATAATTACGGATAACAACAATGATTTACAGAACCTAATGCAACGACTTAATGAACGCTGTCATGAGTACGGACTGAAGATAAATTGAAAGAAAACTAAATGCATGATCATGACTAAATCTGCACATGCAAATATCCAATTGACTATTGAAGATACTGCAATTGAGAATGTTAATAACTATAAATATTTAGGAACATGGATAACATCAGATGTAGACTAAACCAAAGAAATTAAGACACGTATTGAAATAGCACGTACGTCGTACATCATTTATTAAACTTAAAAAGTTTCTTTGTTGTCGGGATATAAGGTTAGAACTACGCCTGAGAATGCTTCGATGTTACGTGTTCTCTACTCTTCTTTATGGTCTGGAAGTTTGGACACTAAAACAAGTTTATCTGAATAAGCTGGCCGCCTTTGAATTTTGGTGTTACAGAAGAATCCTACGAATATCATGGATTCAAAGAATGTCAAACATGGAAGTAACTAGAAGGATAGGAAATGAGGCGGAAATAATATTAACTATTAAAAGACGAAAACTTGAGTACTTGGGACATGTGATGAGGTTGCAAAAATACGCATTATTACAACTTATTATGCAGGGCAAAATCCGAGGAAAGCGAAATGTGGGAAGACGAAGAATATCCTGGCTTAAGAACTTAAGGGAATGGTTTGAATGCAGTAGTGCAGAACTTTTTAGAGCGGCAGTCAACAGAGTCCGCATAGCCATGATGATTTCCAACCTTCGATAGAAAATGGAACTTAAAGAAGAAGAAGAAGTAAATCCTTACCGGGGTCATTTTTATTGTGTATGCTTCGCCTATCTAAATAAGTGAAGAAGTAAGGTAGTTCGGTAAAATTTGCCCTCGAAACAAGGAATTTGCAAGCAAGCTTGCTTGCAAAACAAACTAGATATACAATCTTCACAGTTGTATATTTCAACATATCCCACTGTTAGTCAGTTGGTCTTGAGTAATGCTTTGACATTTTAATTTTATGCTTCGCTCATTGACTGTGGTTTTAACTTAACTATTTGGATTATACCCTATTCATACACTCTGCTTTCAATTTTGATTTTTAATTCTTAGTATTCCAATTTCATAGTTTGAGTTCTTCTTTTCTACAGTATTGATAGTGCTTGGTAGACCCTTCCATTGTAGTCAAGCACCCACTATCTAATAGATTGTTTAGTCTATTTCTTGCACTAAGACTTTACTTCTACTTTAGTTGTCCTCAAAGTAACACCCTAATTATTACAGACAAGTTTAAGTGTAAGATCTGGATTATGCAATCTACTTAAAGTAATCTATATAATTTCATATTTCATCAGTTGATTTCCCATAGTAGTGTCAGTTGAACATTTGGTCAATGCTTAGTTTCATATAATTTTAAAATGTCCAGATCACATCACCATGATTGTGACTGCCCATCCAAGTTGTCAGAATGTCACATGTTACTTTAACGTTTCCGTTAAGACCAGGAGTCATTGTTTCTCATGATGAGAACCAATAGGTAGCTTCGTCATTTTTTAAAATTTTTAAAATGTTTGTCCTTGTATCGTGTTCTGTTAATTTATAATTTTTAATGTTTGTGAAATTCTCAATATATTGTTTGGTAGGCCAAATTTGACGAAGTGAGTTTAAAACCTTACCTATTTTACATAAAAAATTTTATTAACCATCAAGTTCAATTTTTTTAAAAAATTAAAAATGTTTTTGGTGAAAAAACGTTTCTTGGCTTATTTCAGATGCTTCTAAAGATTTTCTAGGGGCAAAAGTACTTGGGCCAGATTTATTAAATAAACTGTGCTCGATATCTGCGTTTTATTTGATTAAAATTTCAAATTTTGTTGTTTGTACCAATTTGTTTCTCCATTTTATTTTATATGTTCAATTACAATTTCATACAGCTTTCTTTTTCATTATCTAGTATAAATATTACCGAAAGTAGCGCCAAAAGTAGTATTACACACAGTGATGCACTGTATACACGTTCGCTTACATCTTTCAGCGGTAGATCCGCATTAAGCAGGCACTTTGGTCTACGCCGACGGAAAGTGATGCCGTAATATTTCCATACACCAGTCTAAAGCGAAACAAGTATATTGGTTTAATCTTAGTTCCAACCTTAGTTTATTTAGCAATGTTAATATATGATGAGACTAAACTTATTTCGGATTCTGGAGTTCTTTGCGCGAATGAATTAAATCTTAACTCAATAGTTAAAATTATACGAAAACTTTGGGACATAGTTAACAAGTTTACGAATTTTAAATCAAAAATATCGCAAAGTTAATTCCGCAAATTCAAACTATTCGGTGAGTACATTTTATACACATTATAAATAGCATTTATAAAAAATCGTTCTATATCAACATTTTCCTAACATATTTAATTTTAAATTAGGTATTATAACGTAACTTTAGGATTTTTAAAGCGGTTCTAAAACTAGTTACTTGTGGCATGTTCAAGTTCAATATTGTATTTTTTCCTAGATTTTTTTTCATTTTTTAATTTTAGTTTTTCTGTGTGTTCTATGGTACATTGGATATTAGGAAAAATAAACAAAAACAATTGTTTTACGGCGACCGTCTTTAAAATTCAATGTCTCCTATGGACGACATTGGATTTTAAGATCATCAAAAATTCTCAGTAGCACTTTGTGTTTTATGAGTAACATAGCCATGATTTTTTATAAATAAATGAAAAATAATTACAAAATATTAGTTTTAGTATTTATTAAGTAATAAAATATGATGAGAAATAATTTATTTGTGGATAATATAGTAGTGTCTGTAGAAGCCATCTCATAATTAGCGCTTGCCGAGATCAGTGAGGGCCTTATAATAAACGGTGAGCCACTTAATACCATAAGATATACTGACGACACCGTCCTTCTGACAGTAACACTAGAAGAACTGCAACACCTTGCTGAACAACTAAATATGTATTGCAACGATTATAGACTAAAAATCAATTTGAAGAAAACCAAGTTCATGGTATTTACAAAAGCACAAAACATCAAAGTTAGGCTAGTACTAGATAATACAGAAATTGAACAAATATCTTCGTACAAATACCTTGGAGCATGGATCACAGAAGATACTGATCAGACAAAAGAAATAAGATGCCGCATTGAAATTGCGCGGTCAACTTTTAATAGAATGAGAAAACTTGTTTGTAATCGCGATATCAATATATCGCTCCGGATAAGAATGCTTTGATGTTATATTTTCTCTACCCTTTTGTATGGAGTTGAAGCTTGGATACTTAAAAAATCCAACATTAAAAACCTAGAAGCATTCGAAATGTGGTGTTACCGACGTATTTTGAAAATATCATGGATGGATCGCAAAACAAACGAACAAGTTCTCAAACAAATAGGAAAACAATGCGAAGTTTTAAATTTCATAAAAATCAGGAAATTGGAATACATCATGAGACGTGAAAAGTACGAACTACTAAGGAATATATTGCAGGGTAAAATCAAAGGTAGAAGAAGCGTAGAAAGACGTAAAATCTCGTGGCTACGCAATCTCCGTGAATGGTTTGGATGCAGTTCAATTGAACTATTCAGGCGAGTAACCAATAAAATTATAATTGCCAAAATGATTGAAGAAGTAGTGTCTGTTCATTAATAACCTTAATGCTGTTTTAGTTTTCTAGGAGGCAGAGAAACTCGTTACATGTAGAACATCTTATACTAGCTGAGTTAATGCACTAGTCATAGTTTATGGTATAGGTCTAAGCAGTTTCTATTTTTTTTGAGGCAGATAAACACCTGGTATGTAAAACACCCCTTTTAGTTGGCTAAATGTAAATATCCTGGCATTCGGCATCTAATCTTCTTGGATGGTGTTACATTTTCTGGTAAATGTAAACTGTGTTTTTTACGGAGAAAGAATGGAGGGTGGGATACACTGGATTGCTTCTAAAAAAGAGGCAAGGAATATTTATAATCTGAGTCACTATTTTTTGAGCTCCTCTGATGACCATGGGCCAGGAAATATGCATACTTTTCTTTTGAAACTAAAGAGATTTGTCGATATCCACCCTGATCTCGTTAGTATTTAATTTATGGTGCTAAAATTGCAAAGTCAAATATCTTCTTTTTCTTATTCCTCTTTATAAGTCATTCTGCTTGTTCATTGGCGGCTTAATACCCCTATGTAAAGTTGTCACTGCATCTTTTGCGCGGTCGTCAGATATTTCTTCTGGTGACTTATCTCTTGCATTTTAACGACACGTTTATCTTACATACTGTTATTCCATTCTTTTTTTCTATTTTGTGTACCTTTATTTATACACTGTACGTTACATTTTTTTCGAAGGTCTTCACTTTTCTTTTGATCTCTCAACGTATTTCTAGTAATTCTTCTCAGTACTTTTATCTTTGTCGTTTCCAGTGGCCTGTGTATTGTGGCTGTGTCAGGACTTTTGGCTTTATAAATTCTTTTTTTTTTTATTAGAAAAAGATGTTGCATCCACCAAAAGGCTATTAGTGACGGAACAAAATATAAAAAACAAAGTTAAACACCTAAAGATTGTACAAAATGTTTATGGATCTAAGATAATTTACTATATTGTTACAGGAACAGTTTTGACGTAGAGCTTGTAGTAGAGCGTTTGGGATCTTGTAGCGCTGTCTTTCTTGGTCATATTTACTAAAAAGTGTTAAAAAATGTTCGACTCCTGATCGGACGTTACAGTGATCACATATAGGTGGATTTTTCTTTGTAAAAAGGTAGGAATACGTTAATCTGGTATGTCCTAGGTGTAAACGCGCAACCGCAATTTATTCTCGTCTATTGAGCGACGATGGAAACCACTGAGACACATTATTTTTGATTTTATCTAAATTGGAACTAGTTTAAGACCACTCATTTTGCCACAAACACCACACTTTATTTTTAAAATAAGCTTCTAAGTCACTGGAAACACACTTGTCTATCAGCTTTGACAAATCACTTAAAATTGCCTCTCGTGCAGTCCTGCCAGTCCTTCTTTATTTCCTGTTATTCCGACGTGTGAGGGAACCCATAAAAATTGGACGCCTCTTCCATGTTCATAAGAAATAATAATATCTGGAGAATATTTGGATACAAGAAGCTGTAGCATAGCGAGACGATGAAAAAATCCATCAATGTTCCATTGAAGTATCGAGTTAAATGTTGTTAACAGATTCGGAGTTAGATAATACAGAACAATTATCTACAGAATAGTCACTATCTAAGTCAGAAATCTCTTTCTCTAAATGGTTGTATAGTTTCTTTTGAAGTTTTGTAAACTTGCTTTTAGTAGATCTATCATTTGCATATTGATAGCTGCTTTGTAAAAGATGGAGTAAACCATCCATATCAGTTGTAAATTCTTTGACGACGCTAATAGTGTCGGAGGAGCCTTGGACATTATCAATCAGTAGGGACAATTGGTGGTAATTTAAAACGAATGGTGGGGTATGATTATCAATGAAATTTTTAAGAGTTTCCCGTGTAGATGGGACTTTAGATGAGCGCGGTTTTTTTGGTTTAGAGGGTTTGGGTTTTGCAAACAGATTTTCTGATAAAATTACTGAGTCTGAAGGAGGCGTGACGATCTCACCAATACTGCGTTTTATGGAAGAACTTGCGTTTTCCTAATTGCTATTAGAGTTTTTACTTAGATGCTGTGCCTTTATTACATTTGGAAGTACTGAAGCAAACTCATTGGTAGTGACAGAACTCGAGCTTGAAGTTTTATTTGTAAGATTGGTTGAAATGGTTGTTTCAGAAAAATGTCTCGATGTATCAGTTTTATTAGAATTTTCTACAGTTGTATCTATCTATCTATCATCTAATAAAAAGGAGCTAATAGATTGGAGGATATTGCTTCCGAAGTTTGTGAAAACGGTATTGCTATTGAATGAGGTTGATTGAAAGAGTTGTTATGAGTAGGAGCGTTAGTAATTTCTTTGTCATGGAGATTTGTAGGTGTAGATGATATGCTTGGATTTGATAATGAATAACTTGATGATTGCTGGGTGTTTGGTACCTTGTGTAGTATACTTGTTGAAGCTGTTTGATTTGGTACTTCATTGTTTGACTCAATATGAGTTGATTCCGTTAATGAACTGTTATTGCATTGGGATGATATGTGTCTTGTATTTTTGCAAATAAAGCAGGTAAGTGTACCTTGTGACAAAAATATGCGGCAAGGTGTTTGATCGAAATTTATTAGAATAGAATCTGGAATTGGTGATGTTATAGGACTTATATAAACTTGCCTCCGAAAACTCAATATGTGACTCCATTCGAAGAGAGTCGAGCTAATTTTCAGAAATGATATTGGGGAAATAACGTTTAAACCGATATTTTGTAGTTCTTCAACTAATACTTGATGAGGAATTGACGGGCAGACTCCAGACAAGACTAGTCTTTCTGCTAGAGAGACAAGTCTTCGTGTTGTTACAAGGGTGTTTACATTCTGTGAAGTCATTTTAAGCTATGGCGGTGAAGGCCTTACTCCGACTCTGGTAAGTGAAAAACTAACAGCATACTACTATAAGGTACTTATAACAGCTAACTTCACAAAATGATTGTACGGTAGTATATATTTATTATTGACGTTTTCTTTTCACACTAATAAAATAATAATTACGTATAGATAACTTACGTAGTAGTATCTAGTAGAAAAACATTTTAATTTTAAAAAACTATTTAATAAAACCACTTGTTTTTATTAAAAACAAGGAGTACGATATCAGTACAACTTAACCATACCTTGCCAGGGCCGGTCTCTTTATAAATTCTTGATTTCATCTCAGCGTTAATCTGTTTGTTTTGCCATATAGTGTTATTAAGGCATCCTGCCAGTCTATTTGCTTTTTGTACTTAATCTCTCACTTCTTTGTCCAGATCTCCATAGCTTCATTTCCATTGGTCACAACTAATGCGATCAATTTCTATTTTACATCAGTCTTTGATACTACTATTGTTTTAGTTTGATGAGATGAGATTTTCATTTAAATTATTTTGATCTTATGTTAAATCTGAGGTTTAGTCTTTTTAGAATTATTCCAAAACACAGTTCTATGAATTGCTACTGACGCGTTTCAAAAGACACTAGTTGAAAGTTTACAATTGTAAACTAGAGAACTACCGTTACTTGATAAATTTTAGGTCATTTTCTCTGCAACAAGATTAGACCTATCATTTTATCAAAGAAAAAACGTTCATGATCTACATATGAAATTTCCTAACTTCATATTTTTCCAATAAATTTTCTCCATCTTGGTTAATACCAAGTCATAAAATACCAACCTTAGTATATACAAAAAAAGTAAGTTCAATTGACCTGATTCAACATCTATTCTTAAATGAAATGGATACTATATCACTAAAATCACTATAAGATATAAACTGACGCATCCAAATCATAGACGGTCTTGACGAAATTGCACCAAATCCTTTTAAAATTTAAATTCAAAGCCACTATTTCATCATGAACTGCAAAGTTTTATGGTATATAAGCATACACCATATAAAAGCGTATATAATGTAATGCATATAAAAGCGTGGAAACAGTCCCTGTATTTCATAAATACCGAGTCACTAGGCTCGGTTCATATTATCAAAAATTGTTCTTCACACTCGAAGTGCCCAATCTAATTTTTTCGCCATACTTTCTGAAAGGTTTTCCAGTTTTACGAAATATGTAAGGACTATATCTTATGTACCCTGATTTGCTAATAACGGAAAATCTGGCACTCAAAAATTATTCGGTCCTCTAGAAGTATCTGAACTTCAAAATGCTGAAATAAAAATTATAAAATTACTGCAAATCTCATGTTTTTCCTTAGAAATCGCTAATCTTAAAGACAATAAGAATATTTCTAACAAGTCTCTCTTACAATTTGCTCCTTTTCTTGATGAAAATGAAATGCTTTGTGTAGGTGTACGTCTTGGGTATTCCGAAGTTACCTTTGATTAAAAATATCCTCTCCTCCGACCCCTCAAAAAATCATGTTGTTCGTCTAATTCTCAAAAAAAAAACATCTTAGACTCCATCATGCAGGCTCTCAGAACACTCTCTCTCAATTGCGTCTTTGATATTGGCTCTTGAATGGTCTACGGGAGATTAAGAAAATAGTCCACGAATGTCATATTTATTTCAAGTTTAATGCTAAACCATTAGCTCAAATCATGTCTGATTTCCCCAAGGAACGCTTATGTTCCGCTCAAGTTTTTGCTCATGTAGGTTTGGATTTTGGTGGTCTCTTTCTAATAAACGCGTCTAGTCTAAAACACAATTTTCACATCTTAAATTAAATGGTCCATGTCTAATGCAAATTGGGAAAAAATTATAGATTCTTTAGAAAGCACCTTCAGATACAAATCAAATACAAACAAAACCAATAAAATGATATTCTTTTTATTAGAATATATTACTACTGCATCAAACAAATCTTTTAAAATTATCAAATCCTTCTGTCAAATCTTTCGTCAAATCTGTCAAAACGCCACCATGGTGGTATGATGAATGTCTGACTGTTTCGAATGCGAGGAAAAATTCTTTAAAAATGTATAAATCCAATCTTACCCTTTCAAACCTTATTGAATATAAGAGGAATGAAGCTATATGTAAACACCCTTTCCGCTCAGAAGCCAAATCTAGTTGGGCTCGATTTTGTTCCTCACTTAGTAGGCAAACTTCACCCTCAGAGCTTTGGAAAAGGGTAAACAAAACTCAAGGTGAAAAAAAGTACAGCGCTAATGATGAAGACATAGTAGAAAGTCTTTTTACAAAAATCTCTCCAGATTATGTCCATCTACCAGTATTTATGCCAAGCATCTCCACTAATGATGATTTCAGCTGACGAACTTGAAGCAAATATTAGGAGTTCTAAAAATACAGCTTCTGGTATTAACGGCATTAACTAAAGCATGCTAATAAACCTGCCAGTAATTACCATACATTATCTGTGCAAAGTATACTCAATATTTTACTTAAAGGAGACAACTCTGATTATTTTAAACAATGCTTGGTTATTCCCAAAGTAAACCAGCGTTCTGCCCTAAGACCTATCTCTCTTATGTCTTGTTTGCTTAAAACATTTAAACGAATTATGAAAAGCAGATTAGAATGGTGGTGTGAAAACAAAAATATTTTCCCAGTTAGTCAATATGGCTTTGGTAGAAATAAACGGACTACTGATTGTGTGTCTTAATTAACGACTGATACTCAGTTACCCTACTCAAATAATTATCTCTATGCCATATTTCTTAGCCTAGCCATATTTCAAAACCTAAAGCACATAGGTATTCCAACTTTGTTTTCATATGTGTTAGTAAACTTATTTCATCTTCTACTTTAAGTGCCGTCTCCATCAATGGAGGTTAGCGGTTATGGTGGCAAACGTTTGTCTATATTAGTCGATGTAATAATAGATTGATTAGCTCAAGAGTAGTGCATCAAGGTCTACCACAAGGCTCTGTTCTTAGCCCCCTGTTGTTTAATCTATACACTGTAGATCTTCACAGTATAGGCATTAAATGCAATATATTACAATATGCGGACGACTTCTGCTTTTACTCTGTAAATAATTCATACTAACAAAGTATTAATTCAATAAAAACTATTATGTGTAACGCAAGAGAGTACTTCTTTAAGCACGGGTTTGAACTTATTACGAAGAAATCAGCTGTGGTACTTTTTACACGACATCGTTTACCAGTTACATCCAGCATTATGTTTAACAGCCTAAGTATACATTGGACACCAAGTTAACATGGGTTGAACAAATTAACGAGTGCTTAATGAAATGTAGGAGAAGTCTAAATATTCTTAAAGTAGTTAATCGCTATCGATGGGGTGCCGACCATAAGGTTAACTTAATGTTTTATCGTGCATACACCAGATCTATTCTCAACTATGAATGCTTTTTATACGGATCTGCCTCAAACAGTTTTCTTAAAAAACTAGACCGCCTTCAGTATAAGGCTCTGCGATTAGTTTTAGGGGCGCACAAATCTACATCTACAGAGAATCTTCTAGCCGAATCTATGGAACCTCCCTTACATTTAAGACGACTATTTTTAGCTAAAAAATTTATTCTTAAATGTCATTCTTACAATCAAGCTAAGTTACTACAAAAAATATATGATATTTATGTTTCTAATCTAGTCGACAAATGGTGGCATAACAGAAATTTTCCTATTCTGGCAGTGGCATATCCTAACGTTTCTCAGCGTCTAGACACTCCGCGTGACTTATCTTTATTTTAATATAATTTCAATGTTCCTTATGCCACAATCAAAGTTTAGTTTTCCAATTTTGGCAATTAGAATACAGTTGATTTTCAGCATCAGATAGTCAAGCGTAATAATCCATGCAGGATCTTTACAGATGGTTCTAAATCAAGATTGGGAGTCGGAGGTGCTGTATATATTTCGGATCGCAAAGAAACCCTAATGTTCAAGTTAGATAAATATTGCTCTATATACTCTGCAGAAATGTTCGCAATTCATAAAGCTCTAGAATGGGCCATTAACATAAAGATTTCTAACCACCAAGTTGTAATTATGTCAGATTCAATGTCTGCGTTATTAGCTTTAGAAAACTCACGTAAACATTTATATAAAAATAGTCTTGTCGAATTTTAGAAAACCAACTTAAGCTGCTGGAAGAACATACTTCTGTAAATTTCGATTTTTATGCTACAGATGCAATCTTAAAAGGATCAGAAATAACTTGACTAGATAGAAGCGATCTAACAGCCCCTTGCAAGAAAATTCTAGAACAAAATTGGAAACTGAATGGTTTGCTTTCTGTAATCGAAGCAATAATCTTTAGACAAAAATTCATCCAGTTTTACCTACTGAGCCATTTGCCGTAAGAAGTTACCCCAATAGAAATAGTTATTCCATGTTTGTTAGATGTCTCTTTAACAACGCCACTGTCAAGACATACCTCTATAGACTAAATCTATCCCAATCAGAACTTTATAATTGCAATTGTTATGCTGATGATATTAATCATTGGCTGGATGCAAGCATAATGATGATGCATTGAACAAAAAATTATTTTGGAATTTTTAAAAAGGACTAAGAGAGAAATCTAACTTGTATGAATGAGTCGGCTTGAATGTGTTTAGCAATTATTGTTTTTTATATTTATTCTTTACTAACATTGTTATTTAAAAAATTAAAAGTATATGTATATAAAAAGAAAAAACAAACATAAAAAAAAAGAAAAAATAAAAAAAAAATATATAACTAAAATTAAAATATATATATATATATATATATAATATATATATATATATATTTATAATTTATTGTTTTGGAGTATCAGGTATGCGGTCTGTTATTAAAAAAAAAACTCTTTTTTTCTTTTATTACTCTATATTTCGCTGATTTTTGTCAGCTTCTTCAGGAGATAACTAAAATATGGTTAAAATTTTATATACATAACAGGTGATAATAAACAATGAATTTACTTACAGATTAAGAGTTAAAATATTTAAAAATGTTGAACATAAAAATTCAAAACAGTACTGATAGTATTAGTCAAAAGCATCTAGTCACTAGTAATTAAATATAACAAAAAAATATATAATAAATAGAAAACAAAAATAACCAAGAAACAATAAAAACACAATAAAATTACACATTAAAAATATACAGGGTGACTTAAAATATAATTGTAAAAAGAAAAATTATTTGAACATACTAAGAATATTACAGTAGATATTGCTCAACTGTCCCGTATCTGCCTTATAATTAACTGCATATTTTTCTTTATTAATGTGACACATTTCTAAAAACAATCTTTTTTGTAGTTGTTCTCTTGTTGTAGAACCCTGACATTTGAGTAGTCAAATTGATGCCCAGTTTTTAGGTAATGATCAACTGCTGCACATGTATTCTTTTTTTTGTGCAGTCACTTTTGTGTTGTGTGACCCGTTGTTTTAGCCATTGAGAATTTTGGCCAACATAACAGCTCTGACAATCCAAACAAGGCAGTTTATAGATGACATTAGTTTTATTTACAGTTGGTGTCTTGTCTTTTACTTTAGAAAACAGTTGTCGGTTTTCTAATACATTATATTGGACAATTTTAATGTTAGTAAATTGTTTAAATAAACTAGTCACAGAAGGTGTTAACTGTTTTATTATTGGTAATTTTTTATATTGAATTGTTTGTACTGCTCCGATATCAGTGGGACCGTCAAAAACGTCTGAGTTAAATATTAATTTTTTAAGGATATGTTTTGGGTATCCATTATTTTCAAAAATGTTTAAAAGCAAATTTAAGTTTCTGTTTATGAATTTTTCATCACTAATATGCCTTACCCTATTCTTCATTGCAATCACTGTATTAAACTTTTGATGAGTGAGATGATTTGAGAAAAAGTTCATCATCCCACTCATCAAAAGTTTAATACAGTGATTGCAATGAAGAATAGGGTAAGGCATATGAGTGATGAAAAATTCATAAACAGAAACTTAAATTTGCTTTTAAATATTTTTGAAAATAATGGATACCCAAAACATATCCTTAAAAAATTAATATTTAACTCATACATTTTTGACGGTCCCACTGATATCGGAGCAGTACAAACAATCCAATATAAAAAAATTACCATTAATAAGACAGTTAACACCTGCTGTGACTAGTTTATTTAAACAATTTACTAACATCAAAATTGTCCAATATAATGTATTAGAAAACCGACAACTGTTTTCTAAAGTAAAAGACAAGACACCAACTGTAAATAAAACTAATGTCATCTATAAACTGCCTTGTTTGGATTGTCAGAGCTGTTATGTTGGCCAAACTTCTCAATGGCTAAAACAACGGGTCACACAACACAAAAGTGACTGCACAAAAAAGAAGAATACATGTGCGGCAGTTGACCATTACTTAAAAACTGGGCATCAATTTGACTACTCAAATGTCAGGGTTCTACAACAAGAGAACAACTACAAAAAAGATTGTTTTTAGAAATGTGTCACATTAATAAAGAAAAATATGCAGTTAATTATAAGGTAGATACTGGACAGTTGAGCAATATCTACTGTAATATTCTTAGTATGTTCAAATAATTTTTCTTTTTACAATTTTATTTTAAATCACCATGTATATTTTTAATGTGTAATTTTATTGTGTTTTTATTGTTTCTTGGTTGTTTTTGTTTTCTATTTATTATATATTTTTTTTTGTTATATTTAATTACTAGTGACTAGATGCTTTTGACTAATACTATCAGTACTGTTTTGAATATATTATGTTCAACATTTTTAAATATTTTAACTCTTAATCTGTAAGTAAATTCATTGTTTATTATCACCTGTTATTTATAACAAAACAATAAATTGTTATTTACGTTTCGGTCGATAATCCTACCAGTTTGCTATATATATATATAATATATATATATATATATATATATATATATATATATATATATATAATATATATATATATATAGCATAATATATTCAAAACAGTACTGACAGTTTTAGTCAAAAGCATCTAGTCACTAGTAATTAAATATAACAAAAAAATATAATAAATAGAAAACAAAAGCAAACAAGAAACAATAAAAACACAATAAAATTACACATTAAAAATATACAGGATGATTTAAAATATTATAAATATTAAAAATTTCTTTTTACAATTATATTTTAAATCATCCTGTATATTTTTAATGTGTAATTTTATTGTGTTTTTATTGTTTCTTGTTTGTTTTTGTTTTCTATTTATTATATTTTTTTGTTATATTTAATTACTAGTGACTAGATGCTTTTGACTAAAACTGTCAGTACTGTTTTGAATATATTATGTTTAACATTTTAAAATATTTTAACTCTTAATCTGTAAGTAAATTCATTGTTTATTATCACCTGTTATTTATATAAAATTTTAACCACATTTTAGTTATCTCCTGAAGAAGCTGACAAAAATCAGCGAAATATAGAGTTATAAAAGAAAAAAGAGTTTTTTTTTTAATAACAGACCGCATACCTGATACTCCAAAACAATAAATTATATATATATATATATATATATATATATATATATATATATATATATATATATATATATATATATATATGTATATATATATATATATACAGTGTAGGAAAAATTTTATGGTCGGTATGGACCTTACGTGAGATGGAGTGAGAAACAGCTGTTTAAAAAGAGAGAGGTATATTAGGTACGCCCTTTATATCGCCGAATGGAAATATTAAAAAAGGGGAAATTCAACGTTGCCAAACTTATTCGTTTTATTTGACCTGTTGTCTTTTTTTGCATTTGAACAATGTTCTATCAAGAAGATAAAATGCTCAAGATAATCAAATTTGGGCGAAATTGATTTAAATGGCAGGTTACTGTTTTTTTATTGGGAATATGCCACAAGTTTTCTTTACAATAATTGTAATATAACATTTTGATTTCCATTTCGGAAATCGTTTTATATAAATAAAATTTATTAATGTTTCGTATTTTAAATACGATTTCCGAACTAAAAATCTAAACATCAAAATAATTTCCCAATATGAAATAATAAACAATTAAACATGCATACAATAACGCCAAATTAAAAAATATTTATACACTAATTTATTTGGCAACGTCTAGTCTAGATAGTCCTCTGGTCAAAAGATCGAGTAACGAGAAGTAGAGGTGGGTCGTGCTAGTTTATCGTTAAGAGCGTAGGAGCAAAATTTCCAATGTTTTTTAAATGCATTCATTTTTTTCGAATCCTGAGAAAACTAATAAATATTTTTGAAAAAATTAAACGCAGAATGAAACAATACATTATTACCGAGAGCTGAAAGTCCCTGAAAACTTCTATAATGTTTATTTTAATAAGTTATAGGGATGAAAAAAAAAAACAAAATTTAGTGTGATTTTTAATTTCAAATATCTCATTAAAAAAACTTTTTGTTTATTCTAAGGGACCTTCGGCCCTCGGTAATAATGTAATCTTTCATTCTGCATTTAAATTTTTCAAAATTATTTGTTAGTTTTCTCAGGATTCCAAAAAAATTTAAATTTTTTTGAATGCTAAAAAGCATTTAAAAATTTTAATTTTCATAAACAAGTAACTATGATTGTTTAAAAGTAGTTTCAAGTAAGATAGTACCTACATAAACAAACATAACGGCTATTATCGTTTATGTGTATATCTTTTGAAGTGAAAGAAACTACCTAATGATATATTTATTATAACTTGAAAAATAAACTAAACAATCATCATCATCATATAACGGGGGTCCTACGGCGATTGCCGCTTCCCGCATTTCAGCCTCCATCTTTTCCTATCTCCCCAATCTCCCTCTTCTAAGCCTCTAGATTGCATTGTTTTTGTAATTTCTCTTCTCCAGGAATTTGGTGGTCTTCCCCTTTTCCTTCTTTCTGGCGGAACATACATTAAGGCTTTCTTTGGCCACCGCTCCTCCTCCATTCTCATCACGTGACCATACCATTGTAATTGCCTTCCTTGTATTCTATCTGAAAGAGTATCTCTAATTCCTGTACGGTTTCGTATTTCCTCATTCCTGATTCTTTCCATTCTCGATACTCGACATGACCTTCCAAGATAATCCATTTCCACAACGTCTACTTTATCTCGTTCATTCTTTGTCATCCTCCAACATTCGGCACCATATGTGGTAATTGGTTCTACAATTGCTCTGTATACGCGAAGTTTGGTATGCATCTTTATTTTATTAGATTCAGTAATGAATTCAGTATTCGGATGCATTTTTTCCCTTGGGTTATTCGGTTTTGTACATCTATCTTAACTCTGCCATCTGCTGATATGATGCTTCCTAGATATTTATACTGGTTGCAGCCTTTTATGACTGCGTTTTCAAGCCTCAGATCTGTGGTATTTCCTCCAATTTTTAAATATTCTGTTTTAAATATTCTGTTTTAAACTAAACAATACAAATAGTAAATCGGACTTACATTTACATTACACGTTATTATTAAATCGCGAATAGTCTAAATTGACATAAAAACATAAGTTTTTCTACTTTACTTCTTGTTAACCGTATTCTTTTTTTTTTTAAAATTAAACCAGATTTTGAACATGTGTTCACATTTACAATACTTTATGAATATAGTGGTTAAGTTAGGATATACATGGCGATGGTTTTTCCACCGTTGTAATGGACTCTCGATGCAGGTGTACGTGTAGATGAGTCATCTCCAATTAATTGATCAAAAATACACCATGGACTTAAGTCATATTTATTGGTTTCTTTTTCTTGTACTGGTTGATTTTCAATAGTACAATCTTCTTGTTCGTTAATTATAGAAGTAACCAGCTTCTTAACTTTTTTTTTGTTCTGCACTTTAAATCGTCAATCCATAAATGTACATAATGACAATGTGCCACTCTGTTCTATCCCTCTAAATCTTTTTGCTAAACCCGATATTAGTAATTGTACTATGTCATATACAATGGATGTAAGTATGCCGTTTGCTAAAATTTTATTGCAAGATTCTTGCAGGCAGCGTACCATAACAATCACTGAACTAGCATTCAAGTATTTTTGGTCACTCATTGTACTCGTTATTTCTTTAAACGGCCGTAAAATTTGGGAAAGTTGAGAACAAATAATCCAGTGTTCTTTATTTAGATTAGGTTTAAGTCTAAGTCTGTATTATTTAATACCAATGTGGAACGGGTTGCCTCTTCTAACTCGGTCATTCTTTTTAACATGTAATAGGTGAAGTTCTACCTAGTTTCCACGTCTTGGATTGGCCATTTGGGAACTGTGTTCTGTTGTAATTAATACTTTAAAAGCCTTTCTGAAGATAAGGTACTTTTTTGAAATGTGTTTTTTTGCAGAATTGTCGAAAAAAGGACTTTTTATTTTATCTATTTGTACACGACAGCATTTAAGTGCGTCCCCCACCAATAAATTTAATCATCATCATAAATCACAATCATCATAAAACAAAACATATTTAATAGCTTTGACCATATTTTAGGAATTATCAGTTACTGCAAAATTTACTTTTCGTTTTAGATCCGACTGATTAATAATTTCAGTAATCGCTGTTTTCTGGATTATGGTTTCCAGAAAAATGGCAGCAGCCTAATAAAAAAGTTTTGAATACTAAATTTTCGGTTAAATATTGTCCTGTTAATGCGAAGTAACTCTCAGTTACTCCAGATGTCCAGAGGTCAGTAGTAATACAGATATTTTCTACTTCTTTAACAACTTGCGATCTAATAATTTGCTCACTTTTGACATAACATTCCTGAAGTAATGAACCTGACAAAGTTTTTCTTGTTGGCGGTTTATATCCAGGAATCCACCCTGCAAACTTTTTAAAAGCTGGTTCTTTAACTATGGAAAACGGATGAAACGAAAAGTTTAGTAAATCTTGAAAATCAATCAGTCCAAGAAAAAGAAACTGATAAAGATGACTTAAGTCCATGGTGTATTTTTGATGAATTAATTGGACATGACTCATCTAAACATACACCTGTATCGAGAGGTATAAAAGAAGTCGACATGTAATTGTCTGATGATATATTACCCACAAACAATTTCGAACGGAGATTGGACCATTACCGTGGTGAAAAAACCATCGCCATGTATATCGTAACTTAACCACTATATTAATAAAATATAGTATTGTAACAAAATCTTTTCCTTGTGAACACATGTTTAACATCTGGTATAATTTTAAATAAAAGAAGAACGCGATTAACAAGAAAAGTGGAAAAACTTATGTTTTTAAATGTCAATTTAGACGATTCGCGATTTAATAATGTGTAATGTAAATGTAACTATTTAAGTACCATTTGTATTATTTAATTTATTTTTCAAGTTACAATAAATATATCCTTCGTTAGGTTCTTTTATTTCAATACTTATACACATAAACGATAATAGCTAATATGTTTGTGTACTCGCTAATTTAAATACTGGTAAACAATCAACTAATTACAGTTTACGAAAAACGGTTCCGATAAAAATTAAAAAAACGAGAAGACCCACCTCTAGTTTTTTAGGTATATTAGGATCGGAACCAGAGAATATCTGATCGGAACTAATCGTCTCACTAATGGGCTATGGCCAATGAGTGTTAAAAGGATTTTAGGAGGGGAGACGAAGGGGAAATATGATTGTTATCTTTGTCTAATTCGTTGAAAATATGATTTTATATCTGCGTTAGATATCCTGTTAAATTTTACCATACCGACCTTAAAATTTTACCTACACTGTATATATATATATATAAATCGTTTAAAAAAAAAACAGTCACAAAGAAGGCCTAAACCTCTGAGGTGTTGAACCGGGTTTATGTCTTAGCGCTGTGACAATTATTAATTATTAGCATTTTATTATTAGTATTTAGTATTATTTGTATATTTCTTATTTGTAAATTAATGTAAGTTGGTAAGGATTCTAAAGAAGAGTTTAAATGGAGATCAATTTAATGTTTCCACTTCCTTTTTGTATTTTTTTTATTATTATTTAACAATACCTTCAGTATGTTCATGAATAAGTGTGTATATGTGCGCATGTGTATGTAGTATTTAATATTGTAGCAAACATTATATTTATTATATATCGTGGCTGAATGGATCAATAATCCTAAGCCATTCATAAAAAAAAATAATAGTATTACATATTAGACTTTCAGCAAGTATACACAAAAGTTGTTTTATTGCTTATTTATTTATATTTAAGATATTACAAACACAGCTTAAATTTGTTTTTAAAATTAAAAAAAAAAGACGGGTTTGCAATTTTTTTGAATTAAATGTGTTGCAGAAAAAGAAAATTTATAAAAAAACTGACAAATAATTTTTTTTTATTGTAATGAAACAGTGCGTTTTATCAACGAGTATTTCCTTGTTTGTTGGGTTTATAGTAGACCGAAATCTGATCAAGGTCTTTAATATTATTACTTAGATACAAAATTAGTGGCTTGAGAAACGAAAATGGATATATAGGATAATTGAAGATTATCGGATCCATACCAATTTTGTAGTTAACAACTACCCTTCTTGCATACTAAATTTCACACAAATATCTAATCTGGCACTCAATTATCAGCAAACTTCCAAAGGACGCATTTTGTAATTAAATATAATCGGTTAGCGCACAGTGTGAATTTGCCGATCTGCTGTCGAAGAGCTGTAGAAGTGCTGCCACGGGTCCAATGTTTGTCAAACGTGCCGATTGTAGATTTTCCACGATTGTGGGGCCCTCTCTTCCCTTTGGAAAACCAAAGTAATAATGCACAATGACATGGGCGGGATTTAGGAATAGACCATGAGAGCATTCTCTGTTAAATTAGGTCAGTGATTTGTACCTTTGTAAATCACTTACTTACACAATTTCCGTTGATGTGTTGCCAATAAGAGTGACATTAAATTGGATGATGCTAAAGGCACATGTTAAAGTTGATGTTTCATACGATTTTAAACTTTGATTATTTTTTTTATTTATCCCAAAATTGGACAATTTTTAATATCACGGTCAAAAAATAATAACCTATTTAAATGTTTTTCTAGACTGTGTAAAAAATCCCTGTTTTTTTCAGATAAGGCTCCTAAATTACGTAACTTTTTTACACCATTTTACATTAATTTTATTTTATTGGTGTTTTTTGTATTTATTGTATGTATTTTATATTATTATATACTATATATGTATTATATTGTTGTATTGTATTTATGTTTAAATGAACGATAGTATTAAGCCGCGATTAGAAGAATTAAAATTAAACAAAACATTTATGAAGATCACAGAGAAGAGGAAAATTACTTATATCAAAATTATTATTAACCCTCCTTTACTAACCTGAAATTACACCTAGGTCTCTGAAACCGATTATTTTTATATTAATAAATATGCGCATATTTATTTATACGAACATTATTCAAATTTACGCTTCATCAGATAAGCCAGAAGAGGATATTAAGGAGTTCTACGCACTTGTACAAAAAGAACTAAAATATACCAAAAAAAAAACGAGCTTACCATCATCATGGATGATTTCAATGCCAAAGTTGGCAAAAACAGAATAGAAGACATCGTCGGACAACACGACACAACACGACACAACACGACTTAGGCAAGAAAAACGAAAGGGGAGACCGTCTTATCAAATTTTGTCGCAAAGAAGATTTTACAATTGCTAATACCTGGTTTAGACTTCCCCCAAGACGACTTTATACGTGGAAGTCACCTGAATATACAGTCAGCAATATCATCAGAAACCAGATAGACTCTATTCTCATTAACAAAAGATTCAAGAACAGCTTGACTTCGGCGAAGACCTTTCCAGGAGCAGACATCTCATCAGACCACAACCCATTAGTGACCCAGATAGAACTCAAACTAAAAAAACTCAAGAAAAGTAAACCTAAACAGAACCTGCATTGTGACCTTATAAAATAACCCGTAGTTCGTCAGAACGTAAGAGTTATAATGATAGAAAAACTAGAAACCGCTAAACAACAAGAACAGAGTGTAGAACAAAAAATGAAGTTATATCAAAGACGTCACGCAAAATGCGGGAAAAAAACATTTGAGAAAGAAAACATGAGTAAAAATTAAGAATGGATAACTGATGACATTCTGCAGATAATTGACCAAAAAGATTAATGAAAAACAAGGACGCAAAGAAATACCAAGAAATCAACCACAAAATTAAAAAAGAAATTCGAAGAACCAAGGAGACATGGACGCAAGAACAATGTCAACTAATCGAAGAGCTACAAGTGAAACACGATCATATAAATATCCACCGAAAGATTTGAGAAGTCACTGGTCACTACAAGAGAAGAAACACACACCTCTTCATAAACAAAGAAGGAAACCTGGCGACGACGGTTAAGGAAAAGTTGGTGACCTGGAAAATGTACACCAAAGAACTTTTCTGGGACTACCGAGGTAACCTTCCAGAAATAAATTGTATGACAGTCGTCATGCTAGAGAGCGATGTGAAAGCAGCTTTAAAACATTATAAGACTGCTAATGCTACAGGTTCGGACGAAATACCCGTTGAACTTATTAAAGTGATGAGTGAAGTGATCACAAAGCAGTTAACTGAACTGTTTAATGCCATATACGATTAAGGTTATATCCTAGAGGAATAGCTATTGTCAACATTTGTAACACTACCAAAAAAACGATCTTCGCAAATGTGTAAAGAGCTCCGAACTATCAGCCTTATAAGTCATCCACAACATTTTTCTTAAAACCTTACATGCCAGAATTTACAAGAAATGCTAAGAAAATGTCGGTGACATGCTATTTGAATTCCGCCATTGTGATGTCTATATTTGTTTGACCGTTCTCAGCACCAGAAGATGTTCGCTGCCCTACAAAGAGTAGGATTGAATGAGAAGGACATTTTAATCATCACGAATTTATACTGGAACCAGCGTGCTTAAGTCAAAATCGAAGACCAGCTGACCGAATAAGTGAAGATCTTGCGAGGAGTAAGGCAAGGCTGTGTGCTCTCGCCGACTCTTTTGAATATATACTCTAAGGAAATTTTTACTGAAGCCTTCACAAACCTAGAGATGGGAATCCGGATGAACGGTAAATACATCAATAACATCCGCTACGCCGATGACACTGTGTTACTACAACCAGTCTAAATGATCTACAAGCCTTACTGGACCAAGTGAGAGCTGTGAGCGTAAAATACGGACTAGACCTTGCAAAGCCATGCAAATTTAGATCCCGGAGTACTAATGCGAATAGATCCAGAGAGTCGACAGATTCACTTACCTCGGAACCATCGACAACTCACAGTGGGACTAGGCTCAAGAAATTAGATCCAGAATTAGAATGACATGGTCTACAGTTGTCAAGTTGAGATGCCTGCTGTGCTGCAGTGATATCATTTTGGGAACCAAGATGCAGATAGTGAGGTGTTACATTTTTCGAGGGATACCGTATGAAATTGAATCCTGGGCACTGAGGCAAGCCACAGAAAAGCGGATTGAAGCCATTGAGATGTAGATTTGCAGAAGTATACTAAAAATCGGTCAGATAGCCAAGCAGGCTGGGCGGCCAGTTTCTCATTCGCTTTACTGCGAGGGGTTCAGTGGAAGTGACTTTGATCCCCAGCTCGGTGTACAAAAACAAGAAGGCTAAAGCAACAGTTTAAAATTCTATGAATCTGCGGCTTAGAATAGAATATGCTGGTGTTTGATCGGTCTATGTTGAAGCAGTACAGCAAGAGATAAGGGCTTGCGGCTTGGTGATACTCCGCCATAGATCCCTACCGGAAGGGCGTGTATCACCTAAATACCGGGTATAAATATATGTATATATATATACATATATATATATATATATATATATATATATATATATATATATATATATATATATATATGTATGTATATATATATATATATATATAAATGCTAAAAATATCGTATGTGGACCATGCCACCTACCATGGGAAAAAAATTGCTTAATTTAGTGAAACAGCGTAAGCTTGGATACCTCGGGCACGTGATGAAGAACGAAAAAAAATATCGAATTCTTCAACTCGTTATGCAGGGTAAAGTATTTCGCAGGAGAGAGTCATGACGCCTTCGTATCTCGTGGTTAAAAAACCTCCGATAATGGTTTGGTATGACCTTCGCGAACCTGTTTCGCAGAGTCGCAACAAACCGTGATAGCCTTGACGATCGCCAATATCCGGACCAGATAAGGTACTAAAGATGAAGAAGAAGAAGATATTTAATTGTTTTTTATTAAAAGTTAAACATTGTGTTATACCCGGTTCGCTATTCCCAGTCTGAACTGTCTAGTGAATTTAGTAATTATTTTTTGCGAAGTTAGTTACTTTTTGACAGACTAAAAGTGGCTGAAAATTACTATTTAACAAAGCACATGTACTCATGACCAATATTAATATTAAACAAACTAAAAAGTAAATAAAATAGAACTTTGCGAATTACTGACAAGCAATATTTATTTATCTGCACATCTGAACTATAATGAATAGTTATGTTAAATTATAACAAATAAAATGTATCTTTTAAATATATACTACACAAAATTTGATACGTTTCATAAGCTCTTCCACTATTTAGAATAATTCTTCTTTTTTCAAAGAAAGAAGTCTGCAATAGTAGTATACTTAGCTATTAATACTGAGAAGTAGGGATTGTTGTGTTATAGTTTTCCGACAATGAATCTGTCAAATGATGTTTCAGCTAAGCGAATGGATTATATATCCTTTTGTGGTTTTATTATACTCCATGAGAAAACTGTTAAAAATAAACAAACTAATAAATACAAAAACCAATTAAAAAAGAAGAATATTATTTCTACGTATAAATAATTAATATAATTCAAGCAAATTAAAATAAACATATAAAAAAATTGTTATTATTATGTTTCAGAAGTCAACGTTAACGTAAAAACTCTACAGAAAAATTCGTGCGTAAAAAAGAAGGCATTGGAGAGAACTGTGTGACAAGCTGGATGCAGACATCTTTGTTTAGTGATATACGATCGCAATGAGAACGTTCCACGAGAACCCCTCATAAAAAATACCTCTAGACAAAAAGCTTAGGGTACACGAAAGCTCTTTCCGTCCGGCAGATGGTATGGAGTATGAAAAAACGAGGGAGCTAAGCGGGCCGTACCCTTTACCATAAATGAATAAGTTCGAATGCACTTAAGATATAAAGGTCCACCGGAGTATGGGGTTAGGTAAATAAAAACTGGACGAGGAGACCTACTGACCAACCGAATGGTTTAACTGGCCGCTTACACTGATGAAACATACGCAGAGTTAAAAACGCATACAAAAATGCTAGGTCTGGAAATTAAAACAGAAAAAACAAAAATAATGATACATATGAAAAGAAATATGGTCACACAAAACATAATACATAAAGATAACATTAAATCGGTTGGAAAATTTACATATCTGGAAGAATATACATTTATTTCGGTTTAAAAATGTCCTTCAAAATACAAAGATGAGATTCTCTAAAACCTTCATCATCATCATCAGTAGCTTGACAACCTTTTTTGGATCCTGGTTTGTTCTAGGATTTTCCGTCATTCTTTTCTGTTTCCTACTTTGTTTTAAAATTTTAATTAGACTAATAGCAATGCTATGGAAGTGAAGCAAAGGTCCTAAAAAAACATCGAAAAAGCAAACTCGATACATTCGAAAGGAAAAAAGAGAATATTGGGAGCTATGAGGGAAAACGGAATCTTCAGAAGTCGATACAACAAGACGAAATTACACTTTATAAGGAATCACCACTGCCAGACTTCACCAGAATACAAATATTGCAATGGACTGAACATGTGACGGTATAAAAGTCGAAGATGCCACACTGGAGAGAGTAGAGAAACTCGTGTATCTCGGCAGTAATATCAATGAGCTGGGATCCAACCGCAGAAATTAAAAGCCGAATAGAACAAGCCCGAGCTGTCTTTGTAAAAATGAGAAACGTACTTTGCGGTCACGATCTTAGCATTGACCTTAGAGTTCGTATGATATCTTGCTACATATTTCTTGTCCTGCTGTATGGAGTAGAAGCGTGGACCCTAACTGAGGCTATGCTTAAACGCCTGACAGCCTTTGAGATGTGGGTATACAGACAACTACTGAAAATAAGCTGGGTCGATAGTGTTAGAAATGAGGAGGTCCTTAGACGGCTGAACCAAACAACACAACTGGTCAATATAATAAAGAAACGCAAGCTGGAATACTTCGGTCATATTATGAGACACCCTAAAAAATATAATCTTTTACATCTGATCATTCAGGGAAAGATCCAAGGTAATCGTGGTCTTGGTAGAAGAATAACATCATGGCTGAAAAATCTAAGGCAAATCTAAGGTATGGAAAATCAACTACATCGTTATTTAGAGCTGCTGTCACTAAAGTCACGATAGCGAATATGGTAGCCAACATGATATCCAACGATCGATAACGGTCATGGAACTTGAAGAAGAAGAATATGTGATAAGAATGGAAGAGGATAGACTATCAAAAAGAGCACTGAATGCTAGAATGCAGGGAAAGAGACCGGTTAAAAAGCCAAGAAAGCGCAGGGAAGATACAGACAACAGCGACACACAAGCCCTTTTAGGAGAAGATCAGCTACAGACAAGCAAGGGTGGAGGCAAAAAATAAAGGGGGCCAAGGCTTAATTTGGGCTGTAGTGCCGTAACAGAAGAAGAAGCTTAAATACGTTAAAAAATTCCTTTATTATAGCTAGTTTGTTACGCTGTTAGCGCTCTGATCGACATTCAAGATTTATTAGCAGATGTCTCTATAAGGTCCAAATAAAACCCATTTTATTGTCGTTTTTTTTACAAGAAAGATTTGTTTTTACGTTTAGGGCTTCTGTACTAGTCGTTTTAATGATTTCTGCCAGGATACAATACGTATAAGCAAATATACAAAAGCTCCTCCTCCTCTTAAGTGTCTTCTCTATTGAGGTTGGCGATCAATATGGCAAATTTTTCTCTGTTCTGGGCTTGATGGATTAAGTCATTTCCTGTTGTGTGAGTCCAATCTCTGATGTTTTGGAGCCACGATTTCTTCTTTCTTCCTATACCCCTTTTACACTCGATTTTGCCTTCTAATATTACCTGGAGCTGCTCAAATTCCTTATGGCGCATTATGTGTCCTAGATGTGACGTCTTTCTAATTTTAATTGTATTAACCAGATGAGGTCGTGTGTTCATTATTTCCAGTACCTCTTCATTTGTAGTTTTGCTGGTCCAGCTTATTCTTAGCATTCGGCGGTACATCTACATTTCGAATGAATTCAGTTTGTTGACGTCATACTGTTTTAATGTCCAAGTCTTACAGCCATATAGTAGTAGAGACCACACATAACACTTTAGTGTTCTTAACCTTATTGTGATTAATAGCTTGGGGTTACAGAGCATTTTACGCATATTCATGAAGCCAGATCTTGCTATTTCAATACGTCTTCTAATTTCTTTTGAGTGGTCTAGCTGACTGTTTAGCTCTCTGTCCAGGTATATGAAGCTTTGGGAGCTCTGAAGGGTGATACCATTGATTTGTATGTTGGGTGTAATTTGTTCATGGGGGTTCTTGTGGAATACCATGATTTTGGTTTTAAAAAGATTAATATCCAAACCTAGTCTGTGACTTTCTTCTGATAGTATGTTCATCAATATTTTTAGTTGGTCTTCTGTTTCTGGTAATACTACGGTGTCATCGGCATATCTTACATTGTTATTGATGATTCCATTGACTCTGGCACCTTCAGGGCGATCTTCAAGAGAAGCTCTGATGAGATTTTCGGCATAGACATTAAATAGAAGAGGGGACAGAATGCACCATTGACGCACTCCTCATTCTATGTTTACATAATTGGTATTTTCGTTGTCTGTTCGAACACATCCTGTGTGGTTCCAGTATGTATTGCTTATTATAGCTATGTCGTGTCCGTCCAGCCCTACTTCTTTTAGCACCTCAATCAATTTTTCGTGTCTAATGCGGTCGAAGGGCTTTCTATAATCGACAAAGCACAGCTGTTTTTGAACCTCGAGATACCTTTCTGCCATTAGTGTCAATTTCATTATTGCTTCTCTGGTGCCTCTACCTTTCCTAAAACCATATTGAGAACGACCCAGGTATTCTTCACACTTATTGTGAATGCGGTTATAAATTACTCGCATAAAAATCTTAGCAGCATGACTCATTGGGGATACAGTTCGATGGTCTTCACATTTCCTTGATTTTTGTTTTTTAGGAAGAGCTACATATGTGGATGTTAGCCAGTCATGCGGTAGAGTGCCATGTTCATATATAATGTTAAAGAGGTAGGTTAATTTCCCGAGAGCATCATCACTCAGGTGTTTAAAATGTTCGGCTGTTGTTAGATCTTCGCCGGGTGCCTTGTTGTTTTTTGCGTCTTTTATTGCCCGCATAACTTCTTCGGTTAGAATACTTAGTTTTCCATCGGTATCTATTTGTGAGGGCCTTTCTGCTCTCCGATCATCAAACAAATCTTTAAGATATTGTTCCCATATTTCCTTCTGTTTTTCAGGGTCTAATTCCATTTGGTTTTTCGTGTTTGGTACTATACATAAATGTTTGGGTTTCCATATCCCAGCGACTTCTTTTACCTTTCTGTGTAATTCTCTATCTTTATACTTCCTATGCAGATCTTCTACCTCTTTACATTTTCTTTCATTTACTCTTCCTTAGCTACATTTATCTTTCTCTTAATTTCCCTGTTAAGCTCTTTGTATCTTTTTGCGTTTTTGTTTTTACCATCCGTCTCCTCTTCATAATTTGTAATATTTCGTTTGTCATCCATGGTTTTCTTTGTTTACGGTTTTCTTTCTGTATATTTTGGTTTGCTGCCTCCAGGACAGTATTTTTAACTTTTCCCCACATGTGTTCATGTTTTCTTTAATTGTCTTCTCTTTAGTGGGAGCTAATGTCTTAGACTCTAACTGCGTGTCTACCATGTCTTTATACATATGTTTTTGTCCCTATCCATGCTACTCTCTGACTGGGTTTAGCTTTGCCTACTCTTTTAAGTTTTATTCTGGCAGTTGCAACTACAGGATTGTGGTCTGAATTTATGTCACAGCTTGGGTACGTTTTTACATTTAGAATACCATTACGGAACCTTTTATTAATTGTAATGTAGTCGATTTGATTCCTCACAATATTTCCTTCGCAACCTTGAGGACACCTCCACGTATACAGACGTCTTTTTGGTAATTTAAACCATGTGTTAAGAACCACCAAGTGGTTCTCTTGGCAAAATTCAACAAAGCGTGTGCCTCGTTCATTCCTCGTTCCTAAACCGTATGAGCCGATGATCGATTCGACCTTTTCTGCTCCTACCTTCGCATTCAAATCTTCCATAAATATGTTGATGTCATCTGATTTTATGTGTTTTTTAATCTTTTCAATATCGGAGTAGAAAATCTCAAGATCTGCATCTGTGCTGTCTGCTGTCGGGGCGTATACCTGTATTATATTAATGTCGAATGGTTGTCCATTTAATTTGATGATCATTACTCTGTCGCTGACTGGTAGAAAACCCTTCGTGTGTTGTTTCATGGATGCTGTTACCAGCACTCCTATACCTGATTGGGCATCATCATCTTTGCCTGCATAATAGAATCGGTTTCCATTTATTGTATCCACATATCCTTCTCCTTTTCATCTCACCTCACACATACCAAGGCACTATACGCGAAATCAAATCATAACTGTCTTTTCTTTATCTCTTTTCACTCTTTATGAGTACAAGAAACCAATTAGCCACAGATTTTTACTTAGATGATGAGATATGTTGTGCGATGCAACTTTTACATCCTCCGTATCTATATTGCATCTTTAGCATCGTTTTTTTGTCTTGCAAATTTATAGAAGACACAGAATAAATAAAAAATCTGAATCTCGGTTTCGTCAATAGAAATCTTCGGATTTCTAATTTCGAGATTTACTTTCCATATTTTAATTAGTTATTTATTGTGCAATAACTTTTTTTCTAGATTTATTTAAAACTGAAAACAGCAGTTCAATTCTAAATGATTCTCAGAACGATATAGTCGCAGTAAGTGAATCCATTTTTTTATGTGCTGACATTTCAGATAAACGACTCCATTCTATCAGACTCCACATTTTAGCAAAATAAAGAGAGATCAGTCTCTATAAAAAAAATTAAAGAATTATTTAAAAAAAAAACAGTGAAAAAGATACGTGTATAATTTATTGTTTTTATTAGTGTTACGAAAAATTTTACTTATTTTCAATAACTTTATTTATCGTTCAAATATAAAACAACTGCTTATAAAAAATAAATTTTACGTAACAATGGTTTAACTTATGTACAATGTTCAATTTCACGTTATAAAATGTATAAGAACAGCAACCCAGAAAAATAATAAGCGCTCGCCTCAATGCTCAATTATTCGTTGCCTTGACTACACATTTTTTTAGTTGACACTTGCAATTTATTTGATTGAAATAGAGAAAATAAAGATAACTGTTCTGTAAAAAATGCAGTTAAAGATATTTGGTAGAAGTTTAATACAATTAAAAAGATAGGGTATTCAAGGTGAAACTCCATATTTGTTTTCTGTCACGTCAATTTAAAATATGTATTAGAAATAAATGGCAGACCATTATTATGCGACAAGCGAGAGCTAGCGGGTGAGCTGCGCGAAAATAGAAAAGGAATTATTTTAAGAGAGATAGAAGAGGTACTTAATCGCTGGTATCACAAATGCGTAGTTGTCGTATCAAAAATTTAGTTGGGATCTGAAAATTACGTTCATAGATATGTTCCGTGGTTGTATCATTGCGTGTGTAACTTATTTACCTCAAAAACAAAATAAAAATAATAATATTGAATAAAACGTAGAAAAAATTTGTTGACAACATTTATTTTCATAAAACGTAACTAATTCTCAAAGGGAAGGTATTTTTGTATGTATCACGGACTAATACAACGTGTATCTTAATAATTACTAAACTAAACACAGCACAACACAGAACACACGTTCTTTGTTTATTTTTCTCCAAGCCAGACGGTAAAATCAAGTATTGTCGGCCTTTTATCTTATAATGTTATTGCTTGCAATATCATGTTTCGTTTCCTATTTAAAAAAAATGCAATGTATTCAAATGTATAATTGAAGTGTCCAGCATATTAATATATGTATATTGGAGAAGCACATTTCAATTTTTATGTCATTTTGATTTCACATGTGTATAACCAATTGCGATAACGTAAATTTTAACATGAAGAACTGTTAATTAATTTTTGAAATAATTAGCTTGTTGCTACAAATATACGTTGTACTATCAATAATAGTGAACTGTAAAGTAATAATTAACTGATCCATTGTTTACTTATTATTTACTGGAATTTTTTTGTTCTGTAAATTAAAAATGTAAACTAAATTATTTAAATTTGAATTTATTTTGAAAATGAGTATTATAATTACCAGTTAATTGAGCAATTAAACAACGTATGCTTGAGTATCTCGGCCACGTGATGCGGAACGAAGAAAAATATCGAATTCTTCAACTCGTTATGCAGGGTAAAGTATTTGGCAGAAGAGGACCGGGACGCCGTCGTATCTCGTGGTTGAAAAATCGCCGACAATGGTTTGGGATAACCTCAGCGGAGCTGTTTCGCAGAGCAGTCAACAAAACCATGATAGCCTTGATGATCGCCAACATCCGGACCGGATAAGGCACTAAAGAAGAAGTTAATTGAGCTACACGTTCTTGTATCTTAAATATAGAGCCACTTCAAATAAAAATGTAAATACTTGACAACACTGTCAGAAATCTAGCAGTAATTACACGATGTGAACTCCTAGCCGACTGCAATAGAAATGAGCAATCCCTTCCACTTTACAATTTGTTCTACGCTCAACCCGCCAGATCTCGCTTGTCGGGTAATACCACAGCCTCCTACTAACTGTAGGAGGCTGTGGTAATACTGTATTTTTTTTATGATTTACAACCGCGTCGTAAAATGCTTGGTTGGATTTTGGAGAAATGACAACATGTAACTACATTATTTAAGAAAGTAACATTTCAATTCTTAACCGGGGACGCGCATTAGATCGACTCAGACCGTTCGGCTCAGAACTGTACGATCAGATCTGCAAAGTGTACCGCACGCGTGCACTGACTTTGTCTCCTCGTCACCGGCAGTTTCGTTTCGGCAACTGGTGGATACAGACTTATTATTTTAAAAATGAGATCGCAGTCTAAAGAAGATGTTATGATTGCATTAGCGTGCAATAAAATACAAAACCAGTAACCAAAATATTGGATTCATAACAATAATTTATAATTAAAAGCTTATGAGTAGTTTTATCATTTGTTTCCCGACCTACTCGAACCTAACGAAAAGTTCTTTAAGTCTTTTCGAATGTCTAGTGCTAAATTTTTTAAACTGCAGTATGGTTAAAGCAAATTGAGTCTACAACGGTACTCCACAATTGGCCAGATGCATTTATTTACCAAACAGCCAAAAGCAATCTCGAAGATGCTGCAAAGTTCTGGTTTATAGGCCGAAATAAGGAAATCACAGATTGGTCCAAATTCAAAACAGCTTTCCGGGAAATGTTTCTATTTTCACAAAATAAAACAGATTTGTGGAGAAAGATGCAAGAGTATATTCAAAATCCAAATGAGAGTGTTTCCATTTATTTTCATATGAAAGTTTCTTTATGAAAAAACTGCCATTTGAAGAAACAAAAGAACAAATTTCTATTGGTTTGTGGAGTAAGAAAAATTTTATTATGTCAAAGAAGCATCGTGATGAAGACACCCTGTATCAAGACATCGCGAGTTATAAAATAATTGTTAGTGCATAAAAAGGTAAAATAAGCGATAGAAGAAAAAAACCGAATGCAAAGGAAAAGTATAATACAAAAGGTGAACATTTAAATAAGACTAGCAAAGACCAACTACTGTTAAAAATTATCCAGCTACACGAAACAAAGCTATTAGATGTTACAGCTGTAATGAGATCAGACATTCTGCAGTTAAATGTACTAAACCAGCTACACAGAAGCGTTCATGTTATATGTGTGGAACAATGGATCACCAAAGAAATAATTGCCCCAAGAATGAGTCCAGGATGAATCCACCCAAGAACAAGGTAGAAAGCAACACTGCACTTTTTGTGACACAGCATAATGCAAGTGGGCATATGTTGCCAATTTGTCTTTTGAAGGACACAATTTCTCTTTATATTGATTCTAACGTAATTACTATTTAACTGGGAATAAGCCACAATTAACGATAAAACTACGTTTAATGACGTTCCAATTTCCACTTCGGAAATCGTTCTCAAAATACAAACAGCAAATTAAACAAATTTTGTTTTTGGTTACATAGTGAAAAATTCTTCTAATAATTTAATTTTATCTGACTTATTTATATTGACAATTTAGACATACATTATGCATTTTAAAGTAGACGATTTTAAAATGATATTGCCAATATTGTTGAGTTGCGCTCCTGGGACGACTTTACTTATAAGATAGTTAATTCGATTACATGAAATCAACTTTAACTTGAGAATATCCGTCAGAAAAAATCATAGGATATAATTCGTCTTTAAAAGGACAAACACATGACATAATGACAGTAAAATTCTCCTGTTAGTGATTCCATAGTAAATTATAAGGAAAAAACCAGGAAAAAAACCTCATAATACTATCCCGACATGGTAAGTATTTGTTCGTGCATTTAGTTTACCTTCAATAAACACCAAAATTCTGATTTTATGTGTTTCGTTATTTAAAAATCATAAATGACGTATCCTCTATATGTTACTGACTTACTAATACTAATACTAGTATTTTCTTATTAATAACTTCCTCTTTCAATATTGGTAACCAGATCCTACAACATTCTGCCGAGGAATTTGCGACACAATTGGCCTCATTTAGCATAATTAAAGCCGCTTCTTTGATTTTTCTTTTTTTTACCATCCGTCTCTTTTAAAACTACATTTTAATTATTCCATTTAACCCTATGTGCATTATCCCATGTGTGTTTACATATTTGAGATCTATCAAATTCTCTATTTTTATTATATTTTTTTTCCTGGTTTTTCCCTCATAATTTACTGTGGAATCACTACCAGGAGAATTTTACTGTTATCATGTCATGTGTTTGTCTTTTTAAAGACGAATTATATGCTATGATTTTTTTCTGACGGATATTCTCACAGTTAATTTCGAGTAAAAATAGCGTATGAATTGTACTATTTATGGTTAAAAATTGCTACGTTTGAAGAAAAAATAGTATACTTTATTCGGCAAAGAAGCGACTTTTCTTGACTTGCCCTCTATTAGGCGCCGAACGAAGTGAGGCGCCTAATATCGGGCGCGTCAAGAAAAGTCATGCTTCTCCGCCACATAAAGTAATATACTATTAAAAAACCTTTACTGTTTTAACTAATCAATTTTTAAGCGTATAACCCCTCTGTGGCTCAGTGGTAAGAGCGCCCACCTTCGAACCTAAAGGTCGTGAGTTCGAATCTCACCTGGGTGGAGAAATTTTCGTTTATTAAAAATTAATGAATAAAAATAATTTCTATACTTGTGCGATCGGTACTCACCGGAGGGACCGCAGACGTTCGGATACAATTAGCGTCTCTTAGCAAAGACAATGACGTCGACTTGCTAAGTATAAGACAATTACTCTACACACACACTACACTCTACACTAGGTACCTGACTGTAAAAATTCACTGTACCATGACAATGACCATTAGTTGTCGACGCATTAAACTCAATAATAAAAAAAAAAATTCAGCGTTTTTTTCTAAAGTAAAATCGGAATTTCATAATATAGATTACAAGCACGTTAAAATTGTTTGTGGAAATGCTGAATCTCATCCTTATATTGTCGTGTATTGAACTAGACAATGGCCGGACCAGGCAACTCAAATTTATTTTTTAATATTGCCAAATATTTCAATTAATGTCGACACCACACAGTCAGGAAGTAATTAGGCGTGAGGGTCAAAGGGGTGTAAGTGTGCGGAGTTTTACACTGAATTCGTTTTTACCTTAGAGTGAGGTATCTAGGTGGTGGTTTATAATCAATGCTAACGTTTAAAACATTTTTTTGTACGGCGTACAGATTTTTGAATAATTGATTTGTGCCGATTTTCCCCCACTATATGGGAGCGTTTTAGGAGGAAGCCGGGGGATAAAAGTGGTAAACTTTCTTGCATCTTTTTTAAGGGTCCCAAAATTGACATTCTTAGTAAAAATTGAGCTTGTTTGTATGATTTTTAAAGGTTCTTTTTTATTTTCATCTCTGACGAGTAGATTACACTATTTATTTTTATTAATTTTGTTATAAATTATGTATAATATAATTAAAGATTAAATATTTTGACCTACTTATTTTTTTAATTATATTTTTTTTATTTTTAATAAAATACTTTTTGAAATTACTACCTGATACTATTTTTCTATATAAAATAAGAACAAAATGGTAATTAAGCAATATGCACTCCACTGGGTTTATTAATAGCATGGTATCATACTCGTAACTATGCATAGAATATTTTCCAAGCCAATACCTGCTTCTGGTCGTCTTTGTTATTTTTATTTTACGGAATACGAGTAAACAAATCCTTTGTGGAAAAAGTATTGTGAGGGATACATGTCATTACAATTAAGGTTTATTAAAACAGGGATTTGTTGGTGAAAGATGGTTCGACAGAAAAATTAAAAATCCAATTTTGTACTCACAATACAAAAATAAAAGTTAGAGTTACACAAAAATAAATCATTTTTCTGTTAACGATAAATATTAGTATGATTTAATAAAATAATTTGATTTTGTAGTTTAGTATACTATGAATTAAATCTATTAAATGCATTTGATCGCTCTGATAAAAAAACTATTAAAATACGTCAACTGATGTATTGCCTTACGTTTTTTGAATAAACTTTAAGATGAAATAATAGATTAAGTGAAAGGGTTATTGGTTTCGTAGATGTGAAAATTGGCGAGGCTGTTAGTCGGATGAAGATCCGAAAAGCACCTGGCATAGATGGAATCAGTCATGCCGAAGACAGTAAAACTCGCCGCACTAAAATACCCGCAGGTTTTTCTGATATTACTAAACAAATTGCTTGAACAACAGTATTTTCCATTAGTGTTGAAAGAAGCTAAAGTTGTCTTTATACCGAAAGGTAAGGGTCAAGAGGTACGATTTCGGCCCATTTGCCTTTTTAGTTCGATAGCTAAATTGTACGAACAGCTTATAAAAGGCCGCCTTGAGAGAGCTAGAAGCAAAGCATACGCTGAATATATCTCAGGATGATCTTGTGATTGAAAGTACTTGGGCAAGATTTAATTAACTACTGTGTTCGATATTTGTTTCATTTTCATTTTAGCTGTTTATTGATTGGCAAGACTACCTCTCTGAAACGGTGGTTAACGTTTTAGCCGGAACACGGTTATTTCGGCACTACTTTGGGGTCTTCCGGCTTAGTATCCTACTTAGCCAAAAGATGCCAGGGTGTCTTGTTCCGTGACGTAGATGTCCAAAAAAGATTTTCCCCACCGTTACCTATCAGAATTAAATGGATACCTCCTTCCTAGGCTAATACTGGAATCTGGCAATACGGCAATTAAAAAAAATAATCGATTTAGCTGAATCATAAAAATCTTATATAATGTTTTTTATTTGACAATATTTATTTGCATAAAATATGGCTGCATTTAATAAAGAGTATTTCTAGATATTTTCTGTCCTCTACAACTTTTATACTTTCCGTATCTAAAATTAGGTCTTGTATTTCACTGTATCCGACCACGAGATATTCACACTTAGACATGTTTATACACACATTATAAGAGTGTTACGAGGAGCGAAGTGCGAACCGACTACTATATGATAAGTTCAAAATATTACTACACTTAAATCACAACCAACCACCACAATCAAAACCACTGGAAACGAATCCACCAAAATACAATATTGATGCACAACTATAGTCCAGTTGTCAGAGAGTTGACCTCTAAAAATCATACGAACAAGCTGAATTTTGCAGAAAATATTTATTTTGGGGCCCCCAAAAACCGCTCTCGCAGAGGGGTTAATAAGCAAAACAATCGATTTACCAAAAATTTGTACACCGTAGAAAAAAAATTTAAATAAAAATGTAGTTGAGATAATTTTAAATAAAAATGTTTTTAAGTATTTTTTGTGTAATGCTCGTTCAGCAAAGAGAATATCAAAAAATGAAGTACCCACTGTTCATAGCAAACCAGTGGACAGCGAAAAAACTACCCCTGAACAAAGCACGCAGTCAAAACTCCCTGCAATAATTTTAAAATCTGTAGGCGAAAGTCACAAAATCCTACACGAAGCTGCACAACGAGGCGTAGTCTCTGTAAATAAATTTGCGAAGTCCGGAATATCCATAGTCATACAGACGAAGAGCCGGGACGACTACCTTCGGATGCTAAAGGTATTAGAAGAAAACGAGCCAAAAATCGAATACATAGCATACCCTATCGACATTATAGATAAAAAAAAAATGGTCATCAGAGCTCTATCAGAAAAAACTGACATCAAAACAATTAGGCAAACTCCAACACAAAGGCATAGATGTCATAAGAGTATCTAATATGATATTTAAAAGAGAAGATAATATGATATTACCCCTCTTCATTGTGAGAATGAAAGAAAGCAAAGATGACAAAATTAAGAAAATTACAGACCTCTGCTATATGCGTATATACGTGGAGAACAAAATCAAAACCAAAAAAGAAGTTCTACAATGTTACAGTTGCCAAAACTTCTACCATGGATCCAGGGCTTGGCACTGTGGCTCTCGATGAGTAAAGTGCGGTGATAATCACAAAAGCAGCGAATACCTCAAGGACCGTAATACGGATTCTAGATGCGTAAACTGTGACGAAGCACACAAGATCAACTACAGGGGATGCTCCAAAGGACCCAAAAAGAAATTGCCTGTTCAACAATCACCAAGAAGCAGGGCTGTACAAAGTACATCGGTTAACAACATCATAAGTTATGCGTAAGTCGCCACAAAAGCTGCAAACAACACAAACTCACCCGCTATCATAACAACAAATAGCGAAACAACTACCTTATTGAATAATTTAAATAAACAGATGAAAAATTTCGCCTGCATCTTAGAAAAAATTACTACAATAATGAATGGTTTGGGTAGTTTCGTAGCCAACTCTCCTTGCTAATAGGCAGAAGAAGCAAATTAAGATTTACGACCATTGGCCATTAGAATGTCCAACAGCATAATCCTGCCCAATCTCTTATACGCTTCTGTGGTTTGTGGACACACATGTAAAATCAACAGAAAGAAAATACAAACAGTCCAAAACTACATAACAAGGGAAGCCCTCAATGTTCCAACCTACGTACCCTTAAGATATATGTATCGAGACAACATGCTGAAAAAATACTGCAGGCAATGGATAAAAAAACCTACACGACCTTTTATGGAATAAGGAACCACCCCAACAAAAAGATGAGAGAGCTAACAGAATATGACGAAAACGTAAGAATTGTACACAGACGGCAAAAACACCAAATAACTGGATATTGGTTCGCCCTATAAAATATAGTCACTAGACCGAGATATCTAAGAAGCAGTTAAAAGACGTGGAGTAGGAAAAAAAAGCTGACTAAAACGTTTAACCGATTTTAGGGAGTTAAATGTCTCGATAAAAATTTTATCGAGAGAGTACTGATCGGGCTCACACCCACACTCACAAAACACTGGTATAAAAAGGCCCATCAGGTACTTTTATACAGCCATATAGGCTACTTGGCCCTTAAGACAGGCAGACTGGGTGGTCTATTCGAGAAATCTGAGCATTGAGACCATGTGTGGCATACATGGGCTCGACGGCCAGACCCTTCGGACGACCAACTATCGAAGAGACCAAAATCTTTTGCCAAATCGGCAGCTGAGTGTCCGAACCCACAATGTCCGACTGGAGAGACTTCAACCCAGGTTGGTGGATCTCCGCTCGGGGCACACACTATAGGAACCTCAGTCCAGAAGCCATGACTTCAACAAAGTAAATTTAGTAAAGTAAATAGGGAGAAAAGCTGAAAAGCTACCCCTAAAACAAGGTGGCATCACCACAATCGTGTAAAATGGAGAGTTTTTCTTTTTCCAAATCGCTCGACGTAATAGTTCAAGCCTCTCTTGCGTATGTCAAACGTAAGGGAGGGGTGGTGGTAAAAACTTGGGGGTCAGATAGGTACCAAGCCAAAATGACACGCTCTTTTGGAATGGACCGGTTTGATCTTTAGACATGGGGGTCCCACTGTATAGCAGTGGTACACTCATGTTCCTAGGGTTTGGATGAACTCGTGTGTGTGTGTGTTTTTGTGTAGAATGCACTGTTCTCTTAGAAACAACGCTTTAAATGACCGTCGATTTTGCATGTCAGTTACGCGCTCAAAATCAATGGTCAATAAAATTTGTATCAGTTGGACGTTAAAAATTTGATATCTTTTGATCCAAACGTCCTATCGATAAAAATTTTGCCGAGAATAAACTTAGTTAAACTTTTTGCCATTTTTTACGATTCTAGTAAGATCAATAAAGTTGATTAATTTTAATGACCAATTGTAGTAAAATTTTCATTTTCAGAGATTATTCTTTAAAACCTATGACATGAAATTTTCATTTTAAGTTTTGGTAACAAACATGAGGCATTTAAAATATGCACAATCACGCAGAATTTACTGTTTTCACTAAAAACAATCACACGTCACACGTCACGGTAAATGCATTTAAAAAGACTATTTTTTTTGTGACACAAGAAAGTTTTGTGCTTTTGAGAAACGTCCTAGTGTAATTAAAAGAAAAAGTTTTTAATGTTTTAGATCGTTTGTTGTGTGAAAGTTTAAATTCAGCGTTTTTTAAGCATATTTCAAATGGCTAACATTTGTTGCAAAAACTCAAAACTCAAGTTTCGTCTTAACGGTTTTAAAGGTTAGGCTTTAGTTATCAAAATTTTATAGTGGATGGTCAATGAAAGGGAAAGTTTATTTATTTAACACCTGTATAAAATATAAGTTTATTTCTAGCAAAATACAAAAACTACATACGAAAGCTAAATTTTTTATTTTTGTCTATAAGTCACTTAAATCAAAAGATATTGAATTTTTAAAGTCGAGCTGATACGAATTTTATTGAGCATTGATTTTGCTCGCGTAACTGACATGCAAAATCGAAGGTCGCTTCAAAAGTTGTTTCGGTAAGAGAACGGTTGATTCTACACAAAACATGCTTATAAACCATTTTGTTATCTCAGCTACATTTTAATTTGAAACATTTTTTTGTGACGATCGTCTTAGAATTTTACTATAAAGAACAATTAATACAACTTGCTGAACAAAGTATGAAAGCCATCCTGCAAGGAAAAATATTTGGAAAACAAGTTCCAAGAAGAAGAAGAACATCTTGGTAACAGAACTTTAGAATCTGGTTCAATACAACAACTGTGCAGCTTTTCCGCGCTGCTGCAGATTAGATAAATATTTCCATGATGATCGAAAACATTCGTAACGGATAGGCACATCAAGACGAAGAAGAAGTATAGAAAGTTTTGCCAAAGAATATAGACGCTTAGCGTCTATATTCTTTGGTTTTGCTTCAAAAATGCAATGCACCTATAACTTCTGTAGTCCTTTAATATTTTTTTTTTATTTTAACATATATTCCACAACAACTACGCAGGGTTATTAGTGGAGTAACATACACAAGAATTCATTTTATTTACATTAAATAGATGTACAGTGTGGAAAAGCCAAATCGAATAAATTCATTATTTAGGTTACTGTACATATTTATAAAAAATCTTGAAACACGTCAAATTTAAATTATAACTTGTCATTCTTTAACGTAAAAATGGAACCCTACCTTCAACCCCCTTAGAATGACAGGTACAACCCCCAATTTTTAAAATAGGAAGTATAGGCTTGTGATATATCGTTTGAAAGGTCTTTCTATTATCCATTCAAAAATTTTGTCGCTTTCAAGTTTATTAAGATTAATTAAGATAAAATAAGTTAAAATCATGTGGTTACCGAAATTCGCTAAAATATACTTAAAACTTATTTCCCGTTTAGGTCTTGATAATCAGAAAGTGAACAAAAACCATAGCAATGTTGTCTTTAGATGGTAACCATTTAAAAACTTTCCGTGGCAACGTTATTTTACCACGCATTAGCAAAATTGTTTTATTTAAGTTGTCAGTATAATTTAAGTAAAAAGTTCGTTCAATTCAATTCTGAAAAATGGTTAGATTAACGGAAATACATAAAATAACAGTTTTACAAATGATTGGTTACGGAGATAATACCCGAACACAATAGGAAGTAACTCGCCTATTTCATGAGAAACTTCCTAATTTACCGCTTATATCCCAAGGAACAATAAGTAAAATAGAGAAGCAGTTTCACGAGTTTGGTCATGAGGGGCAGATAAAAAAAGCAGCTGCCGATGCACTGAGTGATGAATTCAAATTACATGTGTTGCATCTAGGAAAGGAGTTTCCTAGTTTCAGGAAAATCCACATACATCGAGTAGACAGTTGCTAGGCTCTCCACTTTCTCGTTTCCAGCGATTCCTACATGCGACGGTACCCAGATAAATGCTACTTATTTGCGATTTGATTGAATTATACTTATCTCATTTTTTATAGCCCGAAATATTGGATTTGTGGGTATATTTGTTTTACACCTAATAGATCATTTAATGAGTCAGTGATGATGACACATTTATTCTCACTACGTGTTTTGAACAAAATTAAGGCTTCCAAAATGGCTGTGGTCTCGCCTGTGAGGATGCAGCAGTTTGTAGGTATGGATATAGTGTGAGTAGTGTATTTACAATAATATGCAGCAGCATGTCCGTCATGAGCTTTAGAGGCATCACTGAAAATTTGGAGATAATTAGAATAATGAGATATCACTTCGGAGTACAACTGTTTAATGAAAATCGAATTTGTAGTTAATTTTGGGTATTTTGTAAGGGTTAAGTCGGTTTTGATGAGGGTTAGGGTTAATTTGAGTTGTTTCGGTAGAACAATTTAATACAGTTTGTAATGCCCAGTTTTAAAGTCGATTTAAAATAAGTTGTAATGTATTTGTTAGAAAATGCAAGAAAACGCAAGAAAATGTCCTGGCTCCGAAACATAAGGCAATGGACAGTAAATAACGACATACAATCTCTGATACATATTGCAAGAAATAGAGAATTAATGGAAAATGTGATCGCTAACATCTATTAGTGGATTTACATCTGAAGAAGAAGAAGAATATATTTGTTGCTGAAACTAGGTTATTAGATTTGGTGTAAATAACAATATCATCCGCGTAAATGCTAGCTTTAATAGGAGCTCTAATTACATTTATGATGCTATTAGAAGCCACTAAAAATAGGGTTGGACTTAAAATGGATTCTTGCGGGATTCCATTTACTAGAATTTTTGGAGACCTTGTGATTCCATTTATTATAATTTGTATAGAACGATTACTTAGGAAATTTATTTTAAAAGCAAAAATGTTACCTTGAATTCCATAATATAGAGTATTTCCATGTCCTATCAAAAGCCTGGCTTATGTCAAAGAATATTACAATCAACTTTTGATTGTTTGCAAAGGCTTCATTGATTGAGGTTTGTAGAAATATATATGATTATCTAATGTAGACCGTCCCTTACGAAAACCACTCTGAAATAGGGTAAGAAATTTTTTTTGTTTCTAAATACCATGTTAGACGGAGATTTAAAAATTTTTACAGTATTTTGCACATGCTGCATGTGAGAGAAATAGGACGGTACGATGAGGGTATATCTTTGGGCTTATTTGGTTTAATAATGGGAATAGTTATTGCCTAAGACCAGAGTTTTGATAATTTATGTTTTAAAAAACAGGTATTGAATAAATCCATCAATATTATTTTTGTTTGAAAGGTAGGTGTTTTATGAATATTGGTGGAATATCATCTTGTCCTGGGGATGTATTTTTGGAGTTTACAATAGAGTATTCTAGTTCTTGAAGAGTTATGGTAGCATTTAATGGATCACCAGATTCTTTATTAACTATTTTAAATGACTATATTTTGCTTATGTAATAAGAATTGCAGCGTTATATTTTGGTCACTGGAATTTTCTTGGTCAACTTAGCTTTTTAAAGTTAAAATAGCTTTTTACAGGTGATGATCTCATTGTTATATGTTAGTGCATTGATATGCGTAAAAGAGATGGTACCTTAAAGTTTCCGAATTTTAGACCAAATAACCTGTGAAGGTGTTGATGCATTTATGGACGATACGTAGTCTTTCTAAGTATCTTTTTTCTTTTTTTTTTTAAGAAATCTTGATTCAGCTCTAAGTTTTTTAAAATTGATTAAGTTTTCGTCTGTATTATGTTTTTAAGTTTATTAAAGGCATGTTTACAATATGAGAGTGCTTTTGCAATTTTACTATTCCACCAAGATATGGGTTGCCTTTTGTTTGTCTTTCCTATATTTTCTAAAGTTGCTTCTATTATAATATTATTTAAAGAGGTGATATCATAGTCTATATCATTGCTTAAATAAAAATTTTCAAGTTTATTATTGATATAGGATTGATATAATGCCTAATTTGCATTTTTTAGTGTCCAGGACTGATATATTGGAAAATCAAGGGGATAAATGTGATCTGATGTTATAGAAATTGGAAAGTAGTCACTATTAGTGAGTTCAAAGTGTTCCATGACAAAGTAGTTGAGAGCGATTGACTGCATAAGGATATATGAATGGCGGAAAATGAGCCGTTATAAGAATTAAATCTAGTTGGTTTCCCTGTATTAAATAACAATAAATCTGACCAATCAATTAGGTTTTTCAACAAGTTACCGTATTTATCAGTTTTGTGACTTCCCCGTGCCGGGTGGAGGCAGTTCATATCTCCTAAAATTAATTAAGGATGTGGAATTTGGTCAATAAGATTATTTAATTCATGCATATCTAGATTACTAGGGTGTGGTAAATAAATGTTACATGTTAATCATTTTATGATAGGTAATAGAGACTGCTACAGCTTTAAGATTAGTACTTAGCGCGATCGGTTTAGCTTCCAAATCAGCTCTGGTGAAAATAGCTACTCCACCACTAGCTTGTTGAGGTTTTCAATTTTTTTTTTTAACATTGAAAATTTTTTAAATTTATGTTATTTTGTTTGAAGTGGGTTTCTTGAAGACAAAGAATTAAACGGGAAAGCTCGCCGATTAATAGTTTTAACTGTTCATAATGGGTATAAAACCCATTTATGTTCCATTGCACTATAAATAAATTAGACATCCCTTGATTATCCTTTAACTAGTGATGATTCCTCAGTTTCGTCAGGTGAAGAAGGGTTAGGGTTTATTTTTTTCTTTAGTCGGGTGATATTATTTCTTAACTTAGAATTTTGTGTGTAACAATAAACAAAGTTAAGGATTTGAATTAGTTTCTCTGGTTCATTGGAGTAATCTTTGGAAGTTAATTTAGGGTTATGAGAGTTTAAAACATTTTCCATAAAATCACATATTTCATTGAAATGTAGTATAAATGGAGGTGATCTATTTTCGATTTTGTCTTTGATGAATTCTAGGGAGTGAATGACATCTTCACAGGGGGTTTTGGAAGAGGTTTTGTGTTTCTTTTTTGGTTTATATTGTTTAGGGGTATTAAAAACGGATAAGTCGGCTTTTGGGTTGTTTTCGTTAATTTCAGGAGATGATATGTTATGTCTTTTTAGCTGTTTAGAATTGACTGTATTATTTAAGGTTATTAATGTTTCTGGTGTCGAAGTATTTTCAGTGTTATTTACAGCTAGTGCTGTTGTTTTGGAAGAAGAAGACAAAGTGATTGGATTATTTTTAGACATGTTTTGGATGAGGTCAATTTATGTAGTATTTTCAGTGTTATTTACAGCTTACATGTTGTTCTGGAAGAAAAAGATGAAGTGTTTGGATTATCTTTAGATATGTTTTGGATAAGGTCAGTTTCCGTAAATTGATATATTTTATCATAAGGTACATTTGATTTAGATAATGACGAGGTGGTTTGAGTTGAATCTGAGAGGGCAGTTGAAGGGGTATTATTACGTTCATGAGGTTTAGATAATGATGATGTGGTTTGGGTTGAATCTAAGGGTACTTGAATTAGCTTGGTTTGAAATGTAAGCGAACTCTAATTCTTGATGATCAATGGTTTTACATTTGGAGCAACTGAATCCGTCTATAAAGAGAAATACCCGGTAGAAAGTGTTATCATAAGTTATGGTAAAAGAGTCAGGAATAGACATATTTTCTAGGGGTGTAATAAATTATTGCCTTCTAAAGCTCAGAACATGACTGAACTTACTTTCAGACATACCTACTCGAAGAAAAGTCATTCTGGATACAATGTGAATACCAAGTTTTTGTAATTCTTGTTCAATTATTTCGTTTGGGATTGTAAGACATGCATTCGAAATTAGAAGTCTCTGCGCTAGAGAACTTAATCTTCTTACTTCGACTTGACATCCATTTATTTCGATATATTTATAAGAATGAAGAAGAGCATCAACAGTGTTTTTTAAAGAGAGGTTTATGCATATCCTGTTGTTAGAAATTCTGGAGGCAAAAAGTACATTAATTGGACCTACTAGTGATCCAACAGCTACGACGTAATCATGGATTTTTGTACCTTCAATGCTGGAAATGATTATTGCTTGTTGTTTTGTTGGATGTTTAAAATAATTTACAACATCTGAGTAACTGTGTTTAGTGGAGTTTTGTGTAGTATTATTGTTGTATGTAGTCATTTTATTAATTTTCTTGATCAGAACTTAAGCCGGTCCTGTGGCCGGTTAAAAAAACTGGTCAAGACCCAACTGGAATTTTGTTTTCTCTTTACATCGGCCTTATTAGGTTATTTTGTTGTTAGAAAAATAATACGAAAAAAGTGCTACTCACTTGAGATAATATTGTCACAAAGCACGTGGTGTTCGTGTGTATTAAGGTATAAAAAAAGCGCTTATTAAAAGCTTAAAATTTTTTATTATAAAGATCTTTTCGGAATTGTATCATTCCATCATCAGTTTAATAAAAAGTTGTTGAAAAAACATTGTGTGGCCACATAAAAAACATTCGATGGACATCTGGATTTAAAAAATAATCTTCATGTTATTTATTTAGGTAAATGCAATAGACTCTTAAATTGTGTAATGATAAAAAATGAAACTGGGGGCATCTTATATGACCCCCCGTAGTTGGTGAGGTTTTATCGACTTACATTACCTATTATGTGTAATAATATTGTCAGCCCTAAATAATGCACTTAAATTTGTAATAGAGGTGTAAAATATTAAGTTATGATTTGTTTTTACCATTTAAAATGACTATATATTATTTCGGGACAGCTGTATATTTGATCGTTATCAGGGCCGAACTCCCTACCTATAAAAATTATATCTTTAATTTTATTGATTGTTACCTAACATTCATATTAGATTGCTTTTGGTATTTTATAGTGCAATATCATGTGCTAATCATACCAAAAAAGTATTGTTTTATTTAATTCTATTTAATATTTCCTAAAATTTTTGAAACTATTAAATAAGATACTATAATATAAAATATGTATTGCTGATTCTTTAACCCCAATCTCGTCCATTATTTTCCTCTGGTGCGCTTTCCAAGTTTGAAACCTTCAATGCTGTTGCACGAGCAATATCGATTGAAGTAAAGGTAAACACTATCTGCTTAAATTAAAATCGAATTATTCAGCAGCGCGTTGGAAAGTAATGTAATTTGCGAAAACAATACCCTTAGTTTTTTTTGAAAAGCCGTAAAACGAGGTCGCATTTAGTCTTGCCGTTCAGATTCTATAAGTGCAACGCAGGGTTAATAAAGGATTAAGTTTAATTAAGATTTTAATCCTAAGGTAAATTAATGTACTTTGTACTGGTGTTTAAAACTATGCTTCCGTAATAAATTTTTTAATAAAGCCTTTTCTTATAAAAGTACGTACGTACATAACAACTGTATACTCTGAATTAAGCAAGATCTATTTGTTTTTGTTTTTGGTCTAATTTTGTCTGTACTGGCTTAAATTTTACCAGTGACTGATTGTTTGGTAATTTTGTATATTTAAATTTTTACTTTACTTTAATTTTATAATTTAACCTACACATTAGAGTAATTTTTAAGTCTAATTTTTTAATAAAGAGGTCGTCTTATTTTCTGTATTTGGAGAGTTGGGAGTGCGAGCTAAATCTCACAGCACTTAAGCCACAATTGATCCATTGTGCATCCTCCGACGGCGTTGTCGTCTTTAGCTTCTTGTCCTTTAATAAGTCACCAGGGGATATTTCTTATGTTGGCAGGTATGGGTCAGTGTTCACCAAACGCGTACTCTCGTATTAAGGATAACTTCGGGCATTTACATAAGACATGCTCTAGAGTTTTTTCTTCTTGTTCACCTTTCCTATATAGAGGTGTATCCACTAGCCTTAGTTTGTGTAGGTGTTTGCTTAGTTGACAATGACCGGTTAAAAAACTAATCGTCAAGCTTAAATTTTACCTGGTCATTCCCAAGTACTTCTTTGATGCTGACTTTTTGAGGTTACTTAGTTTACATCCTTGAACATTTACCCATATTTTCAGGTTTGCGTGTGGGAGTGATATTTGACAATTTCTGCGATTGTTGTAGTTTACCAACCAAAAGGATCCGTAGGTTTTAAGAGTCTGAGGCCTACCGCCTTTTCTACCTAATTGGTCAGCAATGCGGTTGCGTTTATTCCTATTGTGTCCTATAATTCACCTTAGGATGATAATATTGCCATCCGAAGCTTTGTTTAGTGACTAATGACATTCCATTACTAACATTAACGTTATTGTACCAACATTAACATAATAATTATAGTTTTTTGCGTATACCTTTTTGAGTTATCTCTTTTGCGACTATGGGGATACCATCAAGTTCTGCCTAAACTACGTTGGCATTTTTGCACATACCCCACTTTATTTTTAGGTATAGTGATCTGTAGTATATCCCACATCCCGAGCTTTTTCTATTTTGAAACCATCGGTGTATAGGCAATACACATTTGCCGCGTTTGACTTCCTATACTGTCTTCTTTTGATTTTATAGGGTTTGTCAAAGATAAACTTTGGTTTATTTAAGTCTCAGCCTGTACATATGCCGTCAGACCCTGATGACTTCAAAGGTGTTAAACATAATATAGTCCATCTTATATTTTCATCATTAACTATTGTTCTGGCAAATGCCAATCGTTCAGTGACGGTATAATTGTTTCTTCCGTCCAGTTTGGTGCTGGTGGAGAGCAGAACCGCGGTAGTATATTTTCATCAAGATTTTGCAAAGGTTGAAAGTTAAATGCCAATTTTTGTCAAAAAAATTGTTTTTTTTTTTAATTTTTTTTTGATGAAAAATAAAATTCTGCACATTAAGATTTAACTGCCATTTTTTAATAAAAGTTATATTATTTTATTTTAGCAATAAATAATAAGAATTGATATACGCAGAAACCTTTAACTGAAGAGGAATTGAAAACGATACTAAATGACCCACTTTTTTCTCTGATGATGAGCGTCTTACCGAAAGCAAACAATTTTAACCAAGTAATCAAGTAAGTGATTGTGAAATATTATCTGAAAGAAGTGAAAGAAATTTAAGAGACGCTGATGTGCAAAACGAATTGAATCAAAATAAAAATATTTTTTCTATGGCAAAAACCGCAATTATATATGGCATTAACAGTGTAACAGAGGTATCCGTACGAGTAAATATAATTTAGTAGTTCTCTTACCGAGGCCAAAACACTAGTAAGAACTATTCATATATATCATGGATCATAGTAACTTTTAGGAAGCATGGAATTTGTTCGTGGCCGATGAAATGCTGCAAATCATTGTTACACATACAAATGTAAAAAATTCGATCTAGGTTTAAAAAAACTTTTCCAACTTACACTTATAACATCAACATTGATTATCTGAAGACATTCATTGGTTTCCTATACTTATCAGGAGTGATGAAATCTAACCATGAAAATGCAACTTCTCTTTTTGCAAGTGATGGAATAGGACACAATATTTTTCGTGCTCTAATCAACGTGAGTCGTTTCTTGTTTATTTTATGTTGTTTTGCTTTCGATAAGGCAACAACGAGGGAAGAAATACAAACCAAAAATAAATTAGCAGCGATTAAGAACATTTGGGACATATGTAACCGTAACCTCCAGTCTTTATATGTCCCTGAAGAATATTTATTTTTTGACAAAAAACTTGTGTTGTTTAGGAGCAGATGTTCGTTTAAATTGTATATGCTTAAAAACTAGCTAAATGTGGATTAAAAAGTATGTGTTTATGTGATTCACGTACATTTGACATGTGCAATGCTTTTCGTTATACCAGCAAAGAAGCAGAGCAAAAATTAATGTGTCAATCCCTACTAGTGGCGTTCTGACTCTTGTCACCCTTTAACAGAAAACAAACCGCAACATTGCTACAGGAAACTAGTTCTCTTCAATTAAATTGTATGAAAAACTGAGGTAGCCAATATTGACTCTTCTTGGAACTATGAGAATTTTACGACGTAATTACCACTTAAATCTAAACCATATAAAAACCGACTAGTAGGATCATTATAATTTGACCATACACTGGTCAAATTATAATGATTAATTAATAAAGACAAATAAGTTACACCCTATTAAACAATTTATGATAATCAACAAATAAATGATAAAAAGTGGTAAACCAGAAATAATCTACGATTGCAATCAAGCTAAGGCCGGCCTAAATCAATCAGATCAATTGTGTGTTAATTGTTCTGTTGGACGGTAAACAAAGCTCTGTAAAATGGTGATTTTTTTACCAAATTCCAAATATAGCTATGGCCAGATAATGCTAAAATGTCAAACTGACAAAGAATAGATCTTATAGAGAATATTGTCAACTCTTCTTGGTCGGTTTGACATTTTAGCATTATATGGCCATTAAAGGTAGCTATATTTAGAATTTGGTAAAATAATCACCATTTTACATAGCCTTGTTTAACGTTAAACAGAACAATTAACGCAAAATTGATCTAATTCATCCACGCCGGCCTTGGCTTGATTGCTATCGTGGATTATTTCTGGTTTACCACTTTTATCATTTATTTGTTGATTATTATAAATTGTTCAAATAAGTGTAACTTATTTGTCTTTATTAATTTATTATTATTATTTGACAAGTGTGTGGTCAAATAATAATGATCCTACTAGTCGGTTCTTATTTGGTTTAAATTTAAGTGGTAATTGCGTCGTAAAATTCTCATAGTTCCAAAAAGAGTCAATATTGGCTACCTCAGTTTCTTACACAATTTAATTAAAGATAACTAAAATTCCACGAGGAAACTAAGTTCCTGTAGCTGGCAGTATACCATATATCACAAAAAAATTTGTTAAAATCCTTTATAAAAGGTATATAAAATTGCCTCAAACGGGCTATCACAAACACATTGCAAAACGTTTTCGGATTATACAATCCATCATCAGTGCAAACGGTTGTACATGCTAGTAGCCACCAAAATATATGGGTATTTAAAGGGTTTTTACCCATATATTTTGGTTTCTACTAGCATGTACAACCGTTTGCACTGATGATGGATTGTTTAATCCGAAAACGTTTTGCAATGTGTTTGTGATAGCCCGTTTGAGGCAATTTTATATACCTTTTATAAAGGATTTTAACAATTTTTTTTGTAAAGATAACTAGTTTCCTGTAGCAATGTTGCGGTTTGTTTTCAGTTAAGGCGTGACAAGAGTCAGAACGTCACTAGTAGGGATTGACACATTAATTTTTTCTCTGCTTCCCTTGCTGGTATAACGAAAAGCATTGCACATGTCAAATGTACGTGAATCACATAAACACATTATTTTCAATCCATATTTAGCTAGTTTTTGAGCATATACAATTTAAACGAACATCTACCTCTAAACAACACAAGCCTTTTGTCAAAAAATAAATATTCTCCAGGGACATATAAAGACTGGAGGTTATGGTTACATATGTCCCAAATTTTCTTAATGGCTGCTAATTTATTGTTGGTTTGTATTTCTTCTCTCGTTGTTGCCTCATCGAAAGCCAAACAACATAAAATAAACAAGAAACGACTCACGTTCATTGGAGCACGAAAAATATTGTGTTCTATTCCATCACTTGCAAAAAGAGAAGTTGCATTTTCATGGTTAGATTTCATCACTCCTGATAAGTATAGGAGACCAATGAATGTCTTCAGATAATGTTGATGTCACTAGTGTAAGTTGAAAACGTTTTTTTAAACCTAGATCGAATTTTTTACATTTGTATGTGTAAGAATGATTTGCAGCATTTCATCGGCCACGAGCAAATTCCATTCTTCCTAAAAGTTACTATGATCCATATTTCTTGCTAGTGTTTTGGCCTCGGTAGAAGAACTACTAAATTATGTTTACTCGTGCGGGCACCTCTGTTACACTGTTAATGCCATATAAACCTCCAAAATGCGAAACATGCAATACAGTATTATAGTATAAAGCACTTCTGACTGTCCTAAATATGTAAATCAAAGACAGTCTTACACTTTGCCAAATAACCTGAAAGCACTCCTCAACAAAAGTTTAGTTCCCAAGAATTATTTATTAGGTTACTTAAAATGTATAAATATTGTAGAACGAGATCATACAGCATACACAAGGAATAATATGAAGAAAATAACAATACCGTACATAAAAGGACTATCAGAAAAACTTAAAAGGATAGGAAATAAATTCAACATTTCAACAACATTCAAAACAACAAACACGTTGAGATCTATTTTGTCCAGAGCCAAACCTAACAATGAACAAGAAAGGACAAAGAATTGCATTTATAAAATACCTTGTGAATGCGATCAGTTTTATTTAGGTGAATCATCAGGGCCATTAAATGTTAGAATAAGTGAACATCAATCTTATATTAAAACTAAAGAATTTGATAGATCTCAAATCTGTAAAGACGCATGGAATAATGAACATAGGGTTCAATGGAATAATTTAAATGTAGTCCTAAAAGAAATGGATGGTAAAAAAATGAAAGTCAAAGAAGCGGCTCTAATTATGTTAAATGAGGCCAATTGTGTCGCAAATTCCTCGGCAGAATGTAGTAGGATCTGGTTACCAATATTGAAAGAGGAAGTTATTAATAAGAAAATACCAGTATTAGTAAGTCAGTAACATATACAGGATAGATCATTTATGTTTTTTAAATAACGTAACATATAAAATCAGAATTTTGATGTTTGTTGAAGGTAAACTAAATTCACGAACAAATACTTACATTGTCGGGATAGTATTATGAGGTTTTTTTCCTGGTTTTCCCTCATAATTTACTATGCTATCACTAACAGGAGAATTTTACTGTCATCATGTCATGTGTTTGTCTTTTTAAAGACGAATTACATGCTATGATTTTTTTCTGATGAATATTCTCAAGTTAAAGTTGATTTCATGTAATCGAATGAACTATCTTATAAGTAAAGTCGTCCCAGGAGCGCAACTCAACAATATTGGCAATATCATTTTAAAGTCGTCTACTTTAAAATGCATAATGTATGTCTGAATTGTCAATATAAATGAGTCAGATAAAATTAAATTATTAGAAGAATTTTTCACTATGTAACAAAAAAACAAAATTTGTTTAATTTACTGTTTGTATTTTGAGAACGATTTCCGAATTGGAAATTCAAACGTCAATAAACGTATTTTTATCTTTAATTGTGGCTTATTCCCAGTTTAATAGTAATTAATGTATAAATATGTTACACAAAATTTAACTTTATTAATTGTTACAAATTTTCAATTGTTCACAAATTGTAATTAATGGTTACAATGATTGATTGTTACAAATGTTAAATTTAATATTATTACAAATGTTACAGTAATGTCGCTAATAACCTTTGGGTGGATGCGACTTTGCCTCTTTAAATAAAAAAAACATTTTTTGTAAAATTGACAAGTTTGTAATTCTACAAAAAATAAAGGCCAAAAACTGAATTATTAAATTTTTAAGAATCCTTGCGGTAGTAATCCATTTAAAATGTTTTTCTACGTTTGGTAAATTTCGATAACACATAAAAAATCTACCTTACTAATAATTTATCTCTTGGTAAAGTATGACTGAACTCTATAGTCACCTTTCTTAATTTACTGTGTACTATTCAATAAACCCCTGTAGATTTTTCAAGTATATATCCGTCCTTTTGAAAGCCATACTGAATTCAGACGGTTTTACATTTATCAATAAGTAATGCTTTCGTGAAAGGAAAGAATTCTCCGCGCCGATTTGCAAGGAAACTCTTAAATGAATAAAGAATGTTTTCATTTTCCGCAAACTCTCTATTCAATTTCTATACAGAATTTTTTCCTCTTCATCTTATTTTGAAGAAAATGCATTTTTTACAGGCTAATTATAAAATTTGCTGAATAAGAAAACTGACGACACTTGAAATTAAGATTAAAGAATTACGAGAACTCAAATCTTCGCTATTCCATTTTATCTTAATTAGACAAGCTAACTTAACTAAAATTTTATTGTACTGGATTTATCATGTTCCCTAAAATAATAAACTAAATAAAAACGAAATACATACGTATAAAATCTGTAAGTATATCGTTCTCACTAAATTATTCCATAACTGCATTGTAACAAAAATATCACGATATATAGCACGATACACTCAACTAAAGATAATATGTTTCGCATTTGTGGGTGGGTTCTATTTGGTGCGACTACGTCACGCTAAGAGTTGTTTTAAACAAGAGTTGTAGAGCGTTTGGGATCTTGTAGCTCTGACTTTCTTGGTCATATTTACTACAAACTGTTAAAAAGTGTTCGACTGTTAATCGGACGTTCCACTGATCACATATAGGTGGGTTTTTCTTTGTGAACATCTAGGAGTGCGTTAATCTGGTATGTCCTAGACGTAAACGCGCAACCGCAATTTGTTCTCGTCTATTCCGCGACGATGAAAACCACTGAGAGACATTGTTTTTGATTTTATTTAGATTGGAATTAGTTTGAGACCACTCATTGCGCCACAAACACTACACTTTATTTTTAAAATAAGCTTTTAAGTCACTGGAAACACACTAGTCTATCGGCTCCGACAAATAACTTAAAATTGCCTCTCGTGCAGTCCTGTCAGCTTCTTCATTTCCTGTTATTCCAACGTGTGAGGGAATCCATAAAAATTTGACGCTTCTTCCATGTTCATTAGCTTGGGAATTGATTTAGGAGCCATTTTAGTAACTTTTTAAAAGGATGTTTCGGAAAAATGTGTTTTAGTGAGTTAAGAGAGCTAAGGCAATCTGTTATGATCAGGGCTTTGTGAGTGTAAGCTTGTTAAGAAGTTTCACAGCACGGTATATGGCGTACAGTTCAGCTGAATATGTGCTACATGCTGGAGGTAAACGGAAAAGAAGATTGTTTTCAGTGAAAATTTGAGTGAATTTTTTTGCATTGCACAACTCAGTTTGTCTCCTGTAGACAAATAATATCTTGGGAATATTCAGATAAAATTAGCTGTAGCATAGGGACACAATGAAAAAATCCATCAATGTTTCATTGAAGTATTGAGTTGAATGTTGTTAACAGATTCGGAATTAGATGATACTAAACAATTGTCTACAGAAGAGTCACTATTTAAATCAGAAATCTCTTTCTTTAAATAGTTGTATAGTTTTTTTTGAAGTTTGTAAACTTGATTTTTGTAGATCTATCATTTGCATAATAATAGCTGCTTTGTAAAAGATGGAGTAAATCAGCCATATCAGTTGTAAATTTTTTAACGACCCTCATAGTGTCGGGGGAGCCTCGGAAATTATCAACCAGTAAGGACAATTGGTGGTAATTTAAAACGAATGGTGGGGTATGATTATTAATGAAATTTTCAAGAGTTTTTTTAGATAGGAATTTGGATGAGCGCGTTTTTTTAGTTTAGAGGGTTTGGGTATTACAAACAGATTTTCTGATGAAATTTCTATGAGTAAAAGAAGGCGTGTTGATCTTATCAATACTGCGTTTTATGGAAGAACTGGCGTTTTCGCAATTGCTATTAAAATTTTCACTTAGAGGCTGTGGCTTTATTACATTTGGAAGTACTGGAGCAAACTTATTGGTAGTGACAGAAGTCAAAGTTTTATTTGTAAGATTGGTTAAAATGGTTGTTTCAGAAAATTGTAGTAATGTATCAGTTTTATTAGAATTTTCTGCAGTTGTATCTTATGGAAAAGGAGCTAATAGATTGCAGGATATTGTTTCCGAAATTTGTGAAAACGATATTGTCGCTGAATGTGGTTGATTGAAAGTGTTGCTATGAATAGGAGTACTAGTAATTTTTTTGTCATGGAGATTTGTAGGTCTAGGTGATATAATCGGATTTGATAATGGATAACTTGATGACTGTTGGGTGTTTAGTATCTTGTGTAGTATAATTATTAAAGCTGTTTGATTTGGTACTTCATTGTTTGACTCAATATGAATTGATTCCGTTACTGAACTGTTATTGCATTGGGATGATATGTGTCATGAATTTTTGCAAATAAAGCCAGTGAGTGTACCTTATGACCAAAATATGCGGTAAGGTGTTTGGTCGAAATTTATTAGAATAGAATCTGGAATTGGTGATGTTATAGGGCTTATATAAATTTGCCCCCGAAAGCGCAATATGTGAGTAGATTCGGAGAGAGTCGAGTTCATTTTTAGAAACGTTATTGGGAAAATAAGCTGTTAACCGATATTCTGTAATTCTTCAACTAATACTTGATAAGTAATTCACGGGCAGACTCCAGTAAAGACTAGTCTTTCTGCTATAGAGACAAGTCTTCGTGCTGTTACAACTTCGCCGAGTACTTATATAGAGCCATGTTGTGTCATGAAGTTATCTACTACGGTTTTGTTTATTTATACATGCAGATTCTATTATGACATGCTCTAGATGAGAAAATATTATTTTTTGGATTGATGATTGTGCCCAAAGGAATGAGATTATCCTGCAGTTTAGCATTATCGATACAACTAAATACAATTGCTTGGGTCTTACTCGGAAAAGAATGTGAAGCGGCTGATCCATAATTGTTTGTGATATTCGAACGATGATTTACTGGACTGGTTAGATCGGAAGGTGTTTACATTGTGTGATTGTGTGAAGTCATTTTAAGCTGCAGCGGCGAAGTCCTTACTCAGACTCTGGTAAGTGACAAACCAAAGTTGGGTCGGATTCTGAAAAAAGTATCCGGATACCGGATACGGATACTCAAAATATATCCGGATACTTTTTAAAAAAAGTACGAATACTTTCATTTAAAAATGTATTCGGATACAAGTATCCGGATATTTTTTCGGATACTTAGAATAACTAGAACATAAACTTATAAGGAAACATTAAATTAAAATAAAGACATACTAATACAGAAAGTATTCCAATTGATGACAAGAGTGAAGTCCCTTTGAATTTGCCTTTGTAGGTACCAATACCTCAAAGTGTTCATCGCTTAAAGCTTTTCTTTTAGGCGTATCGATCATATTTGCAAAAGAGAAAAGTATTTCAACTGGTGCTGAAGAAGGTAAGCATCTGTTTTATTTTACTGACACCCTTTTTAAGGTTGGATATTCATTTATGTTCAAATTGGTTCTTTTGTCCTTCAAATATCTTAGCAACTTCAACTTTACTTTTGAAGTTTTATTATTAATAGTGGAACCCTGTTCATTATGTGTATAATTAATATTACAGCTGTTGTCCACTTAATGGTCTCGAAAATGGCTGAAATCAAAAAAGTCATCCAAATTTTGATCTCCACTTTCATCTGGTTCATTGCAACTTTCCAATTCCATTTTTGTTTTGGCGACAATTATAGTGCATTTTTTTATATCTTCTATAGTTTTTTTAAATTTTTTTTTCGACATTGTACCACTTAAGCTTAAATTTAGGAAGAAGACCTGCTGCTATAATTGGATCTTCCCATTCCAAATTTAAAATGTTTGCAAAACGAGTATTTAAGCTTTTAATGCACATTTTTGCTAGATGTTCTCCTCCATATTTTAATTTTGTTTCGGCAAAAAGTTTCTCATATTTATTAATTAATGAAATTAAACTGGGTAGCAAATATCCAAAAGATACATTGTCTTCACCTTGTAACAAATCTAACGTTGAGGCCAAAGGTTTCATAACTAAACAGTATTCTTCTAGGTATAACAGTTCAGTTTCCTTAAAAGGCTTCTTAAAATAATTTCTTCAAATTATACAGGGTACAAAAAGGGGTTCTTGAACAGAAAGATATAGAAAATGCAAAAATAAATGTAAATAATTAATTAAACAACGTACTTATGAAGATTTATAACTCATTAGGTGAAAACAAAGCTTCATTAGCTATATAATAATATATTATAGCTGTGACGAGTACAAAAATGGGATTTAACATATGAGACACATCTCGATTGTGTCCAACAATTGTGGCCATAAGAATGGCATTGTTGTACCTACGTTAGGTGCATTATCGGCGGGCGATAAATATTTAAAAGTATCCGAACATCAAAAAAGTATACGGATGACGGACACTTTGAAATTTGATCACGGATACGGATACCAGATACAAAATTTAAAAAGTTTCCGGATACAGCTTTCGGATACATAAAAAGTATCCGCATATTGTATCCGGATACAGGAGTATCCGAATACTACCCAGCTCTGTGACAAACCAACCGCATGCCACTATAAACTGCTTATAGGAGCTAACCTCACAAAATGATTGTACGGTAGTGTATATTTATTATTTGACGTTTTCTTTTCACAATAATAAAATAATAAATACGTATAGATGACTTACGTAGTAGTAATCCCTTCAGTATTCAGATTATTTAGAGATCGTTGATATGGATATTGAATAGTAGTGGTCCTAATACTGTACCTTGGGGCACACCGCATCTTATTGCTGTTATTAATATTTATGCCAACAATTTGCTGTCTGTTATCCAAATAAGACTTAAGTAGATTATGAGCATTGCCGCGTATTCCACTATTTTCTAGTGCTTCTAGTAGTTTTGGATAGCTTACGGTATCAAATTCTATTGCCAGGTCTAGAAACACATTATAAGCAGTAGGTTGGCTATTGTCAATTCGACTGTATATTTCATTGGTGACTTCTGAAATTGCATAATTTGTCGATAAATCTTTACGAAATCTAAACAGCGAAGACGATAATATGTTGTGTTTATCAAGGAAAGATGTTGATCGGATTTTAAGACATTTTTCAAAGATTTTTGTGAAAGTGGTATTTAGAGAGATTGGTCTGTAGTTTGATAAACTTAGTTTATCTCGCTTCTTGTATATGGGAATAACAACTGTTTTCTTAAATTCGTCTGGACATTGATCAGTTTTAAACATTAAATTTATTAGTTCCATCAACGGTTTAATAATTTGTTTATCTATAATTTGTATTGTTTCTACTCTGATGTTATCAAAACCGGGTGATTTTTTCTTCTTAAGGGTTTTAATAATTCCCTTAATTTCACTTTTAAAGAGCGGTCTTAAATATATAGATATGTATATACATACGTATATATAAAGTATGGTTATGAATTTTTTTCTTATTTCGGGATAAAAAACAACACCTTATACACCATATGAGGAATTCTACAAATTTTTTTTACTAGTAACATTTTTTTTCTGTAGGTTGATACCAAAAAACATGTTTTCAGGTTCGAGCCTCAAAAAAAAGGCAAATTTAAGTTTTTTCCAACAAAAAACTGATTTGTTCGCTAAAGCTATTTCATTCTTCTAGGGATCTGCCTCGAAAAAACGAGTGAAGGAGACTTCTATACTTGGAGCACACGTACATATTAGGTACCAATCGCTTCGTCTTGGGCTCCAGAAGGAACTCTGGCCCTTTGAAGAGTCAAGAAACACCTACTTAAAGCGTGGCAAGCGGTTATTCAGTCACTAAAATCGACGTTTTTTTTTTTTCATTTTTTCGCGATTTTACCCGAAAATAATTTAAAAGATACCTCTATAGTTGAAGCACACATACATATTAGGTACCAGTCGCTTCGCCTTGGTCCACAGAATGAACTCTGACCCTTTGAAGAACCAAAAAAAAAGCTCAAAGCGTGGCAAACGGTTATTCAGTCTCTAAGATGAACTTTTTTTCATTTTTTTGCGATTTTACCGGAAAATCAAATTAAAATGACTTCCGTGTTATTTTTTAAATCGACCAGAGCATTATACCAAATACATCATATAATTATATTATTTTTTACATTATTTTCAATCATTTTTTTCTGTCATTCTGTCTGGCATTCATCGATTTATCGGCTGCCTATGACACGGTTTGGAAAGATGGCCTCATCTATAAGCTCCTTAAAATAATCCCCTGCAAAGCAACCGCCCGACTCATAAATACTATGCTGAGCAGTAGAAACATCCATGTAACCATGAGAACTACAGTGAGCAAACAGAGAACGCTTAATAATGGCCTCCCCCAGGGCTCCGTACTTGCACCGCTGCTATTTAGTATGTATATAGCTGATATGCCCCCTACCAGATCTAAAAAATTTGGATATGCAGACGACTGGGCACTTGCAACTCAAAGCTCCTTAATACAAAACTCCAAGGCAATCCTAACGGAAGATCTGGAACGCCTGGTTAAGTACTTTAAACAATGGAGACTTAAACCTAACCCCAAAAAAACCGAGGTTAGCTGTTTTCACCTGAACAACAAAATGGCCCACATAAAACTTAAAGTATACATTAATAACCAACTGCTCACGCACAACTATAATCCCAAGTTCCTCGGCGTCACCCTGGACAGAACACTCTCCTTTAAGAAACATCTTGAGAATACCGCAGCAAAGCTGAGAACCCGTAACAACATCATACAGAAGCTTTGCGGGACTACATGGGGCTCATCAGCAGGTACACGTCGGTGTTCAGCCCTTGGACTCGTATACTCCGCAGCTGAATACTGCTCTCCTGTTTGGCTGAATAGCGTTTACACAAAACTACACCTGTGGAGTGGCTTCCACTACTGAGCCATATACCTCCACCTAATCTTCGTCGTCAGCATGCTCTGCTTAGAGAATTCCGAAAGCTGCTTAACAACCCGCAATTACCTATACACACATAGGTCGCCGACGCTAATTCACATCGATTGCGCTCCAGAAAACCTCCGACTAGAGATGCAATAAACTTGAGTTCCAACAATTTTCAAATGAACTCCCAGTGGAAGAACATGCAGAGCGACAGACCGAACCTAATAATGAGAGACACCATGCATCACAGAAACTCCACCAGGTTTTGACCTCCCCCGAAAATCATAGTCAACTCTTAACAGGATAAGAACGGGTCATGGAGTCTGCGCAGATTCCCTTTATAAATTGAGGATGAGAACCTCTGCTGAGTGCGACTGCGGCGCCGAATGCCCTCGGAGGAAGTATTATGGAGATCCTCTAGACTTCACCTCTGCAACACCAGCGTCGATTGAATATATTAATACATTAGATGTTAGATTGTAACATATATGTGATAATGTTGTATATCAAATTGCCATACACTAAATAAATAAATAAAATTTTTTTTCTGATTTTCACTGATATTATACATTATTTTATTTCTAAATTTAGATAGTTCTGGCGAGTCTATTTTACATAAAACTTGAGTTGATAAAACGTTTTGTATATGCTCTGGTCGATTCGAAAACCACACGGAAATCATATTAACTTGATTTTCTGGTAAAATCGCAAAAAAATTAAAAAAAAAAAACGTCGATTTTAGGGACTGAATAACCGCTTGCCACGCTTTGAGCAGGTGTTTCTTGGTTCTTTAAAGAGTGAGAATTCATTCTGGGGATCAAGAGAAAGCGATTGGTACCTAATATGTATGTGTGCTCCAACTATACTTCTTCTTCTTCTTCTTAGTCGTTAACCTGATGCAGGTATCGTGATATCATGAAGCTGTTAGGTAATTTTTCCAATGTTCCTCCACGTTTTTCTATCTTCTGCCAATCTAGCACATTCTGACAATGGAGCGCCAATGGTAGCAACAATATGGTCCGTGTATCGTGTAGGAGATCTACCTCTACTTCTTTTGCCTTCTACTTTTCCCTGGATGGTAAGTTTTTCAAGACCATTTCTTCGAAGCACATGTCCAAAATAGCTTATTATCTGTTCTGTTATTTGTGTTCTTAGTCTTTTCTTTATGTTTAGCTGGACCAGTATGGATTCATTTGTTCTTCGGGCCACCCATGGTATTCTCAGCATTCGTCTCCAGCAGTACATCTCAAATACATCTATGTTCTTTTTGTCTTTCTCAGTAAGGGTCCAGCATTCCGATGCATAAGTAAAAACTGGAAACCTCCAACTATACAAGCTCCAACTATACAGGTATCTTTTAATCTATTTTCGGATAAAATCGCGAAAAAATGAAAAAAAAAAACGTCGATTTTAGGGACTGAATAACCGTTTGCCACGCTTTGAGCTTTTTTTTGGTTCTTCAAATGTTTAGAGTTTATTCTGGGGACCAAGACGAAACGATTGGTACCTAATATGTATGTGTACTCCATCTATAGGGGTATCTTTTAATCTATTTTCGGGTAAAATAGCGAAAAAATGAAAAAAACATGTCGATTTTAGTGACTGTATAAAAACTTGCCACGCTTTGAGCAGGTGTTTCTTGGCTCTTCAAAGGGTCAGAGTTTCTTCTGGAGACCAAGACGAAGCGATTGATACCTGATATGTACGTGTGCTCCAAGTATAGAAATCTCTTTTACTCGTTTTTCGAGGCAGATCGCTACAAGAATGAAACAGCTTTAGCGAACAAATCAGTTTTTTGTTGGAAAAAACTTAAATTTGCCTTTTTTTGAGATTCGCACCTAAAAACATTATTTTTTAGTATTAACCTACAAAAACAAATTGTTACTGCGGGGTACGGGCAGTAAATTGCAATATCACAATATTTGGCCCCAGTTAAGGTGCGAATTTTTGTACAATTCCTCATATCTTCATGGAATACAACAAATACATTAAGCCAATGCAATACTCGCACTATGTTTAGCATTCTAATGTCGAGACGTCTAAATGCGACGAATATAGATTGTTAATAATGGCTAACATGTTAAACTTTCGACAAATTCATGTTTTATTAATAGTTATGCCATCAATATATTCAGTGTATAAACTTATTGCATAAATTTTATTGTATAAAAACCTTCCAAATATTAAATAAAATATTTATTTAGATCTATCTGATCTAAATAAACTATATTTTACTAACCGTGGGATAGCCAGTTACCATTAAACTTGATCGTCCACAGTCGTTAGTATTCAACTAAAATTTATTATTTGATAGAACAACTTCAGTTTTATATATATATATATATATATATATATATATATATATATATATATATATATATATATATTTATATTACAGGATCCAATTTGTAAATAGAATACATCTTGGAGACGGCTATCGCCGCATTCCCGTCCTCCTCCGCCAATCCTCTCGGTCCAAGGCATGTTCCTCCTCCAAACCTCTTGATTCCATTGCTCTTCTAATACCTTCATTCCATGAGCGTCGAGGTCTACCTCTTTTTCTTCTACCAGGGGGCTTCCATCTGTGAAGTTTTTGGGGCCAACGTTCGTCAGGCATTCTTAACAGGTGTCCAAACCATTTTAAACCTCTTCTTTCTATTCTGTCTATGACCGTATCTGTAGCATTCATCTGATTTCTTATAGATTCATTGGTTTTCCTTTCCAGCCTTGATGTTCTAGCACTTCTTCTCAAATAATCCATTTCAACTGCCAACAATCTTCTTTTCAGGTCTGCATTAATTGTCCATACTTCAGAGCCATAACAAAGAACTGATTCAACCATCGTTTGCCCTATTCTTTTTTTGTCCCTTTTGGAAATGTTGCGATCCCACCATAAGGAGTTCAAACATCCTACAATTTTACGTCTCTGATTAATTCGGTGTTTAATTTCGGTTTCACCCAAGCCGTTCTAATCAATGAATGCACCCAAATATTTAAATTTATCCACTTGTGTGATTTCCACGTCCTCGTCTATCAACACTTCAAACCTTGCATCTGAATTGATAACTAGATATTCCGTTTTCTTCATGCTGACTTTTAACCCCCATTTTACATATTCTCTGTATAGACGCTTTATCATAAATTCTAGATCATAAGAATCTTGAGCTAGAACGACTTGGTCATCCGCAAAGTTCAGGGAGAACAGTACGTCATTTCCTATTGGGATTCCCATTCTCTGGCAGTGGTTTTTCCAATTTTGAAGGGCTGCCTCAATATATAAATTAAACAGTAAAGGTGACATACTGCATCCTTGTCTCAGTCCTTTAGTTACTTTCATCGGCTCTGATAATCTATTTCCGATTTTTAGGTAAGTGGTGTTATCCCTGTATACTTCTGTGATTATTCCTAAAAGGTATGGACTAATGCCGAGTTGTTGTAAAGCTTGCCACAATTTAGGCCTTGGTACTGTATCATACGCTTTTTCTAGATCGATGAAGGCTAGATGTACTTCGTTACCAACCGCTATTCTTTTTTCTATTAATTGTTGGAGTATAAACAAGTTATCAGTGCAAGATCTACCAGGCGTAAATCCGCTTTGGTCTTCGCTAATTAGATGTCCTACATCATCTTGTATTTTTCTATTTATTATCTTTCCAAACAATCTGCCGAAAGTAGGTAGGACACTCAATCCTCTGTAGCAGTTAGGATCTTTTCGATTACCCTTTTTAAAGATGGACACTTGGTGAGCGGTTTTCCATTCAGATGGTATTTTAATTTGTTGGCAGCATTGATTCATTAGAAAAGTTATTCGTTCGATTAGGAGTGGACCTCCTGCTTTAAGTAGCTCTACAGCTATATTGCCAGGTCCTGAAGATCGCCCGTTTTTCATTTTAATTAGCGCAGTATGGACCTCGTTGCTGGTAGTATTAATGTTACTATTTGTTTGTCTCTCCATACTGTATTCTTCTTCCATATATTCCAATCTGGACTCTTGGAGTAAATTTTTATAGTGATTTTCCCATTTTTCTATAGAAATTAAGTTGCTTAATGAGTTATGGGTGTTCTTCTTTAGATTAGTGATAGTTCTCCATGCTTCCGTTGTCTGAGAACCACCCATTAAATTTTCAACTTGGACACATTTTTGTTCTCAGAAATTGTTTTTTGCTTCTTTTATTTGCTGGCGTACTTCTCCGTTTTTCATTTGATATGATACTCTATTGCTAGATGTTTTATTTGCTAGCCATTTTTTATATAATTTGTTTTTTTCTTGTATCATTTCTTTTACGTTTTCTGTCATCCATGGCGGTTCGTGGTGTTTTTTTTCGTTGTTCTCTGTTCCTAATACTTCATAAGCAATTTTTTTTAGTTTTATCTAACTTTAGTTTTATCATTAATATTTAATTTGCATCATTAGAGAGTCCGCAATAAATTTTGTTGGTTTAAAAGAATGGCAGCCTTTTAAATAATTCAAATAGCCGTTAGGCAATCTGCAGATACGCTTAAATATTGAACTTTTATAAATTATCTAGCACAATTCCGTCAGTCGGCTTATTTAGATAGACTCTCGATATATAATTTGACTTTTAATTGCGACTGTTCAAACTCAAGCCCTATTCTATTCTACCATTACCAACTGTTACCGTTGTTAGTCATGTCTAGTTACGAGCGATGATTAATTTTGATTTTCGAACTTACAAACAGTTTGGGAGCTTTGATTGTTTTGCATGGTTTAAAAAGTTTTGTTTGGAAGTATGGTCAGTCTCTACTACGTTTTAACAAAGCAATTTAAAACTGGTTGTACTATGTAACCGAATTTAATCAATCCTCTGATAAATTCAACTTGTATCCTATTTCGCTTGTCAAAATATAACGTATTTTTTTATAACAACCTAAATGGTTATTTAAAATAAAGAGACTACAAGCCAAATTATAGTTGCAAAAAGATTATAAAATGTAAATATTTTGGATTGGTTGTGGCAGGTAATACAACAAAAAATTTCAAATTTTATGTTGTTTGTCGTCATTCAGTCATCGTTATATTATTTTTTGATTTTATCGAAACTAAATTTTTCAAAGATAGGGTTATTTTTAAAGAAGGTATTAAGCATTAGATAAAAAATTAATTTACAAACTTTTTATTGGCGATTGTCGGTTATCAGAAGCAGAAACTCGGTTGTTTTAAGGTTTATTTGTTGAGAAAGATTTACTATGAAATATTATGAATTATAGAAGTTTTTCTGGTGAGAAACGTTCAAACAAATTAACGCAATATATTTACATGGATGTATGCGGTATCAGTTATTGTTTTGCCATAATGATTTAGTATAAGCAAGAGCTGCAGTGTTTCCCAGAATTTGTTAGGATTTTTTATAAATAACTGACTGCAATTAACCCACATATTACTGAAACTATTTTTTTTAAACTTTATCTTTACTTAAAGGAAATAATATGATAATAGGACAATATGAATGTCCTGATGTTTTTTTTAAACGAAAACTGTAAAAATTGCTGTAAATAAAAAAAAATTATTGTAACATATAATAGATAACAATTATATTTCGAACACATATATTCATTCAAGTGTCCACTGCAACTACGTTTTAGAAGCAAATCAGGTAAACCCAATTTTCGGCCAATTTATGCAAAATATCCGCATTAACCTCACGAATAGTGTGCTCTATGTTCCTCTTCAAGTCTTTAAGAGATTGTGGTTTGTTCACTTAGACCAATGACTTAACATAGCCCTATAAAAAATAATCCAACGGTGTTAAATCGCAGCTTCTCGGAGACCAAGCATCTGGTCGAAGTTGTTGAATTCTCCTGGGATCTGTGGCATTAAGAGAAATCAATGTTTCCGGAAACTTTTCCGTCAATAAATTAATAGTTGGGACAGTATTTTGACATGTGGCACCATCCTGTTGAAAAAACATGCCATCCAAATCCATTTTATCCAACTGAGGCCATAAAAAATCCGTTATCATCGTTTCATACCTTTCACTGTTGACTGTTACACCATATTCGAGAAAATTAGGTTCGATGATGCCACCATGCCATAAACTACACTAGACAGTGACTTTTTCTGGATGCAAAGGCTTCTCAATAATCTCATGTAGATTATTTTTACTCTAAAAACGACAATTTTGCTTATTCACAAAGCCGTTTAACCAAAAATGAGCTTCATCGGAGAAGATTAATATTTGAAAAAATCATTTTCGAGTTTGTCTAGAGCCCAATTAGCGAACAAACGACACTTATGATGGTCGAAGGGCTTCAGTTTTTAAGTCATAACAATCTTGTAAGGGTGTTGAGCCTAAATCTTTTCTTAGAATTCGCCAAGTTGTCATTCTGGTGAGTCCAAGTTCTTGAGAATTGACGATTTACGGACACATTTGCATTCTCCGCTACACTGGTTCTTACAGCAGCAATATTGTCCCGAGTTCTTGCATTTTGGCATCATAGTTATTGGTTTCGTATCGTGCAAAGTAAATTCACGTTTAAACTTTTCCACGATTCGACGTATTACACGCAACATAACTTTCACGTAATGCACGATAGGTATTCACAAAAGAACGATCATTGGCATACAATTTTAGGATAATTTCCAAACGTTGTTCAAGCGTATACCTTTCTATGATAATTTTTTAGAGTATACTTAATACAAACGTCAAGAAGTGACAGTTCTACCATTTTCAAAATGACCGCTATGACATTTCAAAAACAGGACGTCCCTATTATAAGGAAATGTGTCTCGTATTTAACGATAAAAAATACTGAAATAATAATGTTGGCAATATCTGTCAAAAGATGTCATGGTCTTTTAAAAAGACAGCAGTAAGAAGCAGTTTATATTAGAAAGTAAAACTTTGTTGATACAAAAATAATTACAAAGTATGGAAATCCTAAAACATTGTTTAGGGTTTAATGGTATTTTACATTTTTCGCAAAAAAAATTCAATATTTTTCTTGCAAAGTACGCAACGAGATTGTTTTTGTTGATAAACATTGTTTATCATAATACTAACAACAGTTAATTGATTGTTTATGCAATACTACCTTCTAATGTCTTAGTTTTATTCACAAACTTGTTAATATCTTTGACTGCTACATGTCTTTTTAAGATGAACTGATGATGCTTTCAGAATACGAAAGTGAAACGTCTTCAAAATAGATAAAGTAGCCTATCAACTTTGTCTTTTATTTCTCTACCTTGAGACCGATATAAGAACCCACCCCACCACTCTTCTGAGTGATCCTTATAATATATTGGATTGACGGTCGTTTTCCTTTTTCCGATATATATATATATATATATATATTATATATATATATATATATATATATATATATATATATATATATATACAGGGTATTTTTATATAACTTTTATGTTTGTGGTCATTTATGTATAAAATTTTATAACTGGGGGCTTTTAAGTATAAGAAATTATGATTGAAGGCATAAATTTAATGTAGTTGATAGCAAAATTTATGCCACACATGTAGCATAAATTTTTGCTTAACTTCTTTGTTCTTCAAGTTAGTCCTATAAGTATAAAAAAAATATTAAAGAAACTTTAATTTTAACAAAAAAAAAATATACCTCGTAAAAACCTCAAAACTCAACAGCTTTCGAGAAAATCGCATATTATAAATCAACTACATAACGCTGATTTAATGCAATTACTTAAGATAACGATAAAAATAGACAAAAACATTAATACGTTTAAATCTTGCTACAAAATAAACCAAAATTAATAGATTGTGGTATATTCTGAATAACAATAAACTTTTTGATATACTCCATTCCACGAATATACGACTGTTTTAAATTCGCTTTAAGGTGTCGACTTAAGTGGTCCAATGTGCTGAATATTGACTGGCCAGTTGGTTGTCAAAACACACACACACACACACACACACACACACACACACACACACATACACACACACACACACACACACACACACACACACACACACACACACACACACCTATACACGTTTCGCAATATTTGTGGCATCGCATACTATATCCTCAATTGTGGCAAATCGAAGTAAACATACTATGATACTGGCACCCTTCGAGCAGAGTGTTTATGGATAGGAATTATTTCGATACACTCCATGGTATGAATATTATCGACGAATATAATTGTGGCACCGGATTCCACAATTATTTTGTAATCAGAAACTGTGTGAAAAAGATGCCACAAATATATCCGTAACAAATATCTGTGTTTCGGGATGCCACAAGTATGGCTGTATAGACAGTGTGTTTGAAGGCCATGTTGCCATATTTGTTATAGGAACAAGTTTCTGCTTTACCTTTTCTGTGATAGGGATACTCAGTTGGTTACTACTAAATTTTTTTATTTAGGGCACGACAGTGTATCATGTATTATGGTATTATGTAGGGTCTATTATGAGTAATACAGGGTGGAATTTTAAAATTATACAGTGTGGAAATCACTTATGGAATAAAATTTTTTGTGTCCTTATTTATAAGAAAATTATTAAAAACGATGGGAGCTGTCTACTTTTAAATTCAAATGTGCACTGTTTAAACATTTAAATAGATAATTTAAATGTACAGGATGATTCATGTAAGTCTAGCATAGTGCATCATCTTTAGTTTTCATTGTATATTTTTATGTTTTTAGAAGCTATATCCTCATCTCAAAAAAGTACATTATGTAGAGTCTAGTATGAATAATTCAAGCTGAAATTTTGAAAGTATGTATAATTTTTGTGAAGACATTAAATAAACAAAATTTTTAAATTAGTCATTAATTATACTTTAAATATTGCATTTTTTAATAATCTAAATACAGACATCCATTTTGTGAACTAAGTATCAATATATTGAGTGTTGTATTTAATTTCTTGACAAATGTTATATACAATTTTAAAAGTTCACCTTATAATATTCATAACAAATCATACATTATATAATCAGCTTGTTAAAGAGATTTAAAAAACATAAATATACAGGATGTTCCACTAAAAATAAAGATAATGGACTCTGCTAGACATGCGTGACTCAACCTAACCTGTACATTTAAATTTATGTTTGAAAAATGTAAATTTGAATTTAAAAGTTGACCTGTTTCGGCGTTTTTAATAATTTTCTAAAGTAAGGACAAAGACAATTGTATTCCCTAAGTGGTTTTCACACTATATAATTTTAACATACTACCTACCCTGTAATGTTCATAATATACTTTACATGATATAGTTCGTTGAGGTAAAGTTTTTAAGGAGCTTTTAGGAATATATAAATATATAGGGTGTTCCATGAAAACAAAGCTTTTGGACTATGGTAGACTTGCGTGAGTTAACTTTTGGCAAGCTTTGAGGACCCCTAAGCTAGCAGGGACACATGAGCATAACCAATTTATTGATTCTACAGAATTAAGGTTCAAGCTAGCAGAATTTAAAAAAAAAGCTTTTTGCCTATGGCTTATTTTTACCCATTTTTGTTTAATTTATTACTAGCCCAATAATTTTTCACCCCCAAACCTATCCTAATGGAACTGATTCCCCTTGCTGAATATTCAAGCTAACAAATTTCCAAAAAAATATATTTATGATATACCACAGGGTTCTGCTAGGTGTTTACAAATTTATTACCACTCTAGTAATTTTTCGGCCCTTACCTACCCCTGAGAGAGTGAGAAGTCAATATTTCTGTTAGGTTAAAATGTGCTGTAAAATTTTTTTTTTCTTATTTGGAAACGTTCCCGCTAGCATAATATTCGAGCCAGCGGAATTTAAAAAAATACTTTTTAAATACCACAGTTTTGGCTTAGTTTTTACGAATTTATTACCATCCTCGTAATTATTCACAACTCACCTGTCCCTTGAGATAAGTCAATAATTCCGTTAGGTTAAAATTTAAGGTAAAAAGATTGTGTTTTGCAATTGCACCGTCCTTCACTTATAACTGAAATGAAAAACTGTTCTGTTAACTTTTTACTAAAAGTTGTCCACCTTGATAATGTTCTACCCCTAAACCATTCCTATTTGTAAACATTTCCACTGGCTTAATATTCGCGCCAGTGGATTTAAAAAGAAAATTTTGAAATACCACAGTGTTCTGCTAGGTTTTTACGTATTTATTATCACTATAGTAATTTTTACTCCCCGACAAACCCTTGTGAGAAGTCAATAATTCTGCTAAGTTAACATTTAAGGTGAAGACATTTTTTTTTGGAATTATACTGTACTCTATTTAAAATAAGAATCTGCTCTGTTAGTTTTTACTAAATGTTAACCAACTACTTCAATTCTACCAGTCACATGTCATTTACGCTAGCTGAATACAAAAGAAAAATCTTTTCGAAAATATGAAATACTACACCGTTGTCCTAGATTTTACTTATTTATTACCACCCTAGTAATTTTTCACCCTTCAACTACCTTCTATGAGAAGTCAATAATTCTGCTAGGTTAAAATTTAAGGTGATATAAAATCTATTTTTACAAGTTTACTGTACTTCACTTGTAACTGAAAGTATAAATTGCTTGCTCAGTTTATACTGAATTTGACTTCCCCTTATAATTTTTGACGCCTTAAGCCACAGTTATTGGAAAATATTCCACGAGCTACACATTCACTCTAGGTAAATGCAAAATCTTTTTGGAAATACAAAAAGTGCTCTGCTAGATTTTTACTATATTTTTACCAGACTAGTAATTTTTTTCTCGACTACCCTAATTGAAAAGCATTCTGAAATATTATTCTGTGTTAAATAATATATATTTTTTAAATGTTTAAATGTTGAAGATATGAAAGTACTTTATTACAAAAATTATAAATTTTAACTGTTTTAAAATATTTACTGGGATTAGAGTGGCTAGTACCCTTTTATAAATATAAAATAACTCAAATTGAGTTTAAGTAAATAAAACTGAATTATTATATTTCACGTAATGATAACCAGGTAAGAAATATTCAATTTGCAATAGTTTTATTACGACTATTACATTAATTGGCTAATTATAAAGGCGGATCGAGACACCTTGGGCACCTATTGTTAAAAGATTAAAAGATTTGTATTTATTAGGTACCTACCTGAAAATTTCGAAAATAGTTTAGGTATTAAATATTATAATATTTAAATAAGAAGGGTATTAAAGATTGGTCAGAACATACTGTTTAGAGTATTAGTTGTATAGCATAAATAATTTATATTACTTGGAAAACATTTTAGGAGATAAATATTCAATTAAGACGGAAATTACAGGGTAGTCAAATTTTGTTGAAAACAAAACACTTTTTTATTTTAGTTATAAGTAGAAGACAGTGAAATTTTAAAAGAATATTTTTTCACCTTAAATTTTAACATAACATAGTTATTGGGTTTATTTTAACATAACATAAAAAATTACTAGGGTGGTAATAAATTCGTAAAAGCCTAGCAGAACACTGTGGTATTTCAAAAGTACCACATATTTTTCTAACTCCACTGACTCGAATATTAAGCTAGCGGGAACGTTTTCAAATAAGACTGGTTTAGGAGTGGAAAATTATCAGGCTGGCCAAGTAAAAATTTAATAAAATACTTTTTTTATTTCAGTTATAAGTAGAGGACAGTGAAATGGTAAAAGAAGATTTTTTACCTTAAATTTTAACATAACATACTTATTGACTTCTCGTACGAGGTAATGGAGAGGTGAATACTTACTAGGGTGGTAAAAAATTTGTAAAAACGTAACAAAACACTGTAGTATATCATAAATATTGCTTTTAGAATTCTGCTAGCTTGAATATTAAAAGATTATCGAATTGGTAATACATTAGTGAAAAATATGACGTAGGTTAAATTGGATTCCGCTCATTTGTCCCCGCTAACTTAAGGGACCTCAAGTTTTGATCTGATTATAAAAGCAATCTGTTACGTTTCCCGATTTCTTTTTGTAATACAGCTCTGTTTTCTGTAATGCATTTATCACATTGTCCTCCAAGCAGGTCTAATTTAAAGAATAGTAGGTTTTATAACATTCGTATTTGATAAATAAGCTTAGTTTGCTCTAAATATCCACATTATTTCCCTACATATGCATTGTAAAATATTATAATGTACAAATATTGGGGTATTTAACATAAATATTTATTTATTTCAAACACCTAGTCAGGTGGTGTTGGTAAAACCTTATAGAGGTTTTGGTCTAAAACAAATTTAGCTTATCAGAGCAATCTATCACCAGCTATGTTTTATCAATAGCACACTCCGGCTTTTCAATCGCTCAGGACATAAACGCAGAGTTTTCGGCTGTGAAAATCTGAATTATCCGAAAATAATAGTCTGATTTATGAAAGCAATGATCTTTCTTTATATCAATTTGCCCTAAATTTGAAAAATGAATGTTTAGAAAGTGTCATTAGATGACTGGTTTCTCGGAGATTAGACCTAGTGTATCTAGATAATAACATGGTAATAAGCGCAAGATAACTGCTACCAGTATTAGCAGACCAGTGTGAAAAGATTAAAATATAGATGAAATTAGAAAACAATTCGAATCGTCAAGCAAACGTTAAGCGATGCAGCAGCGCAGCATTTTTATGTTAAATAGCAATAAATGCTATCTTAGAATTGATCTTCGCGTACGTATGGCATATTTCTATATCTTTCCAGTGCTATGGATCGACAGAGTTATATATCAGTAACTCCTTAGATGGCTGAACTAAACAACACAATTGGTCAATTGAATAAAGAAATGCAATCTGGAATATTTGGCACATTACGAGATATCCTTAAAAATATGAACTTTTGCATGTGATCATTCATCAGGGAAAGATCCAAGGTAACCATGCTCCTGGTAGCAGAACATCATGGCTAAAAAATTTAAGGCAAAGGTACGGAAAATTGACTATATCATTATTTAAAGCTGGTGCAAATAGTCACCATAACGAATATGGTAGCCAAAATTATACTCAACAATAGATAATAGTCTTGGAACTAGAATGCGAAGGCGAATTAGTCATGAAATATCATAATCAGATTTGATAACATGTTGATTAATGTTGGAAACTGTCAAGGGTACTGCTGCGGCTACTGCCATACATCATAAAAGCATTGAATTGCTTAACGTTGGCTAAACATTCCCATTGACATCAGTTACATGTAAAAACAGACAAACTATCACAGATATCAAATATGAAATTAATTCTCTTTTTCATTTTGATCAGTACTTTAAGAAACCAATGGCTGATACATCAGTAAAAAGTAATTTCCACATAGTTGATTTAATTTAGCAGCTAGGAGTTTTATCAACATTCAGGGGTTTGTAATATTGAACTGTCAAAATCAATTCCAGATTCACGAACTACAATCGCCAAACCAGAATATCCATTCACTTTTGAAGAAATTGGACAATTATTAAGTTTTCATGCTATAACAAATTTGTCGTAGTTAGTTTTCTCAGATAAATAAGGTTAATAATCTAAAATTTTAGAAATTGCAATACAATATATGGGCCACATTAAACACACGTTTCGGTATAAAAGTCGTCCTTTATTTCATTCAAAGTCAATTCAGAATTACACCAGTGATTTTGAATCGATTGTATTTACATTTCTATACAGTACCTTCTAAAAAGTACCTACCTACTTATCAAATAGCAAGCTTAAATTCGGTAATGTTGATGCATGAAAAGATTTTAGCACAAAAACAATAGTTGAAAATTTCAAGTTCTCGGCTAAAGAAAGACCTTGACATCATTTTGATACCTGCTTATTTCTTGACCCTACTGAACATAAAATCCCTACTATTAAAAAGACGATCTAGGAGCCGTTTAAGTTCATATTTTTGTTTAAATCGCTTTATAACGCGATATCGATTTGTTTATTTATTTTGTTATTATTATTTTTTCTACAAACGTTTAGTTGTTTCTTGAGGAACATTGACAGATTCTAAACATTGTTTTTAAATGGAATGTTCCATACTTTATTTATAAATGTATAATTCCTTCTGAGAAAGGGGTTTTTATAACTGCTATAGCGGTATCAAATCACGTTAGGAAATTGGTAAAAAAATCCGGGTCTATAATGGGTTTGTCTAGCATACAGAGCCTGATTTAATTTGAATTTTAAAATGCCATTTGATACTAATCTCCATCAGATTACAAAGTAAACAATAATTGCTAGTGTTTTGATGATTGGCCGTTGAGTCAAAAAACGGCATAATGTAAAAAACGCTCAAATTTGACAGCCGTCATTTTTGTGGCAACACTTTGATTTGTGTTTTAAGTTATTGTATAGAGCTCTAAAAATGGGGTATCATAGGATATCCCATTCTGTTTAAAAAAGGTCCAAGATTAGCGTTTTGAAATTTCCATTTCCAGTAAGTCAAGAAGATGTTTAAAAAACATTTTATTTCACTTGACTCGAAAATTCTTCACTTAAAAATAAAACAGTTTCCACGTGTCCGAAAAAGTATAGTGAGGATATGACCAACAACAATTCCACATTTTTTCTCTTCAAGCTGGTCGGATGCAAATCTTGAGATAAGTCGTTTAAATTACCAAGTTAAATAACTCACAATAGGCGCTAAAATTTAATAATAATGATAAAATTTGAAACATATATATGGTATTTAGCTTTTCTTACTGTCCTTCATATTCAAAATTTATTTTTCAAGTACAGTAAAACCTCGATATAACGGACTATTAGGAGGGACGGGGTGTCCGTTAAAGCCGAAAGTCCGTTATATAAAATATGTATGTAGCGTATTTAGATATATTATATAAAAAATACAAAATAAAAACAAAATTCTATTTAATTGTTTTTGGACGTTCGTCGTGAAGTGACGTTGCTCTTGATATCGACGCGCTTGCTGTCGGTAATCCTGTTTTGAAAAAGGAATTTATTAGCGTTTGTTGCACTTTCGATGTTTGCTGTTTTTATAATCACCTTTCCGAAATTATGAAAATGCGTAAAATACAGTTGAACTTCGTTATATGATGAAGAATTAATAAATGTTACAAGATCATCGAGATGCGATCTTTCTTCTGATAACGTCATTTTAAGCAGTGTTGTTTTGTCGTCTTTTTCGCTATCTTTACTTCAATCCTCATTTTTTAGGTTCATACCTTCATCTGCTATTTCACTTTCAATCATGATGTTATACCTAGGGTCACCTTCATCGACTTCTAGCCATTGTAAAACGTCTTCCTCAGCTACATGTTCTCCGGCATTATTATACATTGTCCCACAGAAATCCAGTAACTTCCAGACCTTCTAAATCTGTGTCTGCATCTTGGGCATCAAACAAATTCTTCCAACTATTTTTTTAATGTTTGCTCTTTCACTTCCTCCATGCTACAGCAAAATTAAAAATTTTTGATTTTAAATTGTAAGACCTTAATTTTTGCAAATCCGCTGTCCTCTTGTATCTTCTACAATATCTCCATTGTGCAACCATTACTGCGTCTAAAAATGTCTGCGATATATTCGTTTGGTTGCCAAAAGTATACCCTGATTTATGGACTGTAAAAGCGATGTTGTATTTTGCTTGTCAAAAACCAGGTAAACCATCTTTCACTTTTTGGAGCTATAATATGAAACGGACGGATGAAGCATTATATCTCTTAAAACTCTATGTTTACGAGATTTGCCAAACATTACAGGATTCTATCTATGTGATACATCGGCGTTAGCACAAAACAGTGCCGATACCCTGTCTTTGCTGATTTTTCTTCTAGAATTGTATTTTTCATATTTGGAGGCTTGTGTTGTTTTAGGTAAAGTACGCCATAAGTAACCAGTTTCATCAGGATTACAAATCTGAGATTCTAATAGCATTTCGTTACTGATATGTTTCACTAATTTTTGTCTAAAAAGTTCCATTTCTTCTTTTGTTGCACTTGAAGCTTTTGAGAAAGCGCCAGAGCCATCCAGCACTTAATTTCAATGGTATGTCCATATGATTTGCTAATTTAATTCCAGCAGATTTCAATTCGACTGCCCGGACTGACACCCCACTGAAACATTGTTGGCCGTACCATTTTAAGATTGCTTCTTTCAGTAAAGTTTCAGGAGCCAATTTCATTCGTTTTCTGAGATTGCTGTTCTCTCCTTCATCACACATTAATGAAAATTTATTTATTTTGCTCTTGTTTTTTGTGTCAGAAACATCTTGCTTTTGTATGCCATACTGATTACATATATATAAGACACAGACGTTCCAGACACAGACTTCAACTTTTGTAAAACCTTTAATTTAGGATTGCAAAAATTTAAACTTATTTATTTACTGGCGTACAGTAAATGTGTTCATTCGTATGTTTTTATTTTTTTTTGGCATTTGACCGGATTTTTTGTCCATTATATCCGAAGTCCGTTAAATAGAGGTCCGTTGTATAGAGGTTTTACTGTAATTTTTATTCGCAATTAGGTCATACGCGCCAAAAGACGAGTAATTCTATGATTTTTTTTACTTGGATATACAGAACAATAAAATTATAATTTTCATCAGTCAAACTTACATAATTTCCATAAATGAAAAATTAGTATGTCATACTCAAGCTAAATATAATGTTTGGAGAAATAAAATGCTTCTTTTCTTAAAGTTAATATTTCTTTAATCTTTCCTAAAATTATTGTCCTTTTATTTCTGGTCAACATCGCCATCGCGTATAAGAAAATTGTTGCACTATTGTGGCACCTTTAACACACTAATAACATTTATTCCCAAATGCGAAATAAGACTAGTTTTATTTCAACTGAAATGTGCAACACCGCAAGGTCATCTCAGAGGGCGCTACTTTACGACCACGCCCATGATGCCACAATTACGTGTGTAAATTAAATCTGCCTCATCCTGATTTCTGGTAACATACGCAGAATCAGGGTTATACATTTTTTATTTATGCTCTATTCGGTCCTATCCTAGCAAAAAAAATACCTATCGAAACCCAAATGAAAACAAGAGCATATAAAATATTTTGATAGTAAATACTACTAAAACGAAGAAGATATTGAGAAAAAAAATAGTGGTAACGTGTGTAAGTTACCACAATTTATGAAGTTACCATAATACAGGAATATGTTCACACAGGTTACCACAAATATCGCTGCACACACACACACACACACACACACACACACACACACACACACACACACACACACACACACACACACAATGTGCTGAATTGTACAATGGTAAATTCTCCCCATTTTTAAAATACTGTTATGACAGATATACACCTTAGATTTAAATATTATGAAGTTATGATCCAAATATAGAATTGATAGTTTATAGAATAGTTGTAATTCAGATTTTGACGTATACTCGTATAATTACTCTCATTGACTTTAGTATTGTAAACAAGTTGGTTTTTGAATTAAGTGATTTAAACGAAGTGTAACAATACTTAAGTGATTAAATAGTTTAATTTATTTAGTCGAATATTCAATTAGTATTTAAAAATCAAAAAAACTTACTCTTACTCTTATTCTCCTAATCACCATTACAAACAAATACACTACACTAAACTCTCTCTTAAAGGACATGTCTCTTCACCGGACCCCTCTATACGGACTGTTTTTAAAACTAAAATTAATCGGCGATTTATGAAACTGTATGTATATTTTCGTTACTTTTTAATATCTGTTATGACTCGGTACTTTAACTATCAATAGCCGCCATGTTATACCCGTTACTTTCGGAACTTTTAAGAGTATATCCACTCAAAGCAAACAAAAAACTAACAAAGTGGAATACTAGATTCTTTTACTGGTTTCTAAACCATCGTTCTGCCAATTTCTTTTTATTTATATTAAAAATATATTTCTTTTTATTACCGTTGTAGTACCTACCTAATAAAGTAATAAAGATACCCAAATGGCTGAAGAACACATTTTAACTTCATAGAGGTCATTGTATTTACCTATTTGTAGGAGCGTTTACGTAAATTTTTTTGTTATTTTTGGATTAATTTTCACAATAATTTTTGCGTCTATCTGAAACATCTACTAACTGAAATAATTTTAGTTTATAATATGTAATAGTAACAGAAGATCCTTTTTTTATGGAATAATAATTAGACCAATTTACTTTCATACTTCTACTTGTACAGTAAAATATTCGTTGTAGCAATTATTCCAAACAGTCGTATATTCGTGGAATAACCTATATAAGGTTGAATGCTCGAATAAATGAACTTTGATAATATAAAAGGCAAATATCGAGCACAGTTTAAATAATTTAATCTTGCCCAAGTACTTTCGATCCCTAGATCAATTATCTTCAGGGGCATTTCGTCAATTGCGGCCTATCCGACAAGAATAAAGTGTCATACACATAAAATGTGTACCATTCTATGTTTATGACGTTTTGTTCTTGCCGGATAGGCCGCAATTGACGAAGTGCCACTGAAGATAATTGATCTAGGGATCGAAAGTACTTGGGCAAGAATAAATAATTAAGCTGTGCTCGATATTTTCCTTTTATATTATCAAAGTTAATAAACTTTTTGTCAAAGTAAGTGTTCGTTATATTAACTACTTTTTTTTTAAAATCATTTATCAACACATTCCATAAAAGATCGTCTCATGTTAAACAGCATCAGTGGTTTAAAAGAAACTGTTGCAATACTTATTTCTTTCCAAATTTGGTTCAGAGTGTTTATGGGATACTTGTATGCCACGTTTTTTCATTACGTTTTATACAGTAAAATCTAGCGTATTAAAGTCTGGGTTATGTGAAGGCCAAGGAAAATGACTAACACGACCAATCCGGCAAGGGATGGGAGAGGGGTAGAGAAAGAAACAAAAAAATATCGACTTACCAAGAATCTGTAGGACGTACAAAAAATATTTCAAACAGGAAACAGAAATTTTCAAACAAGAAATGTGACCGTGGAGTTCATTTTGACCAAAAATATTAACTAATATTTTTTATTGGTATTAATATCAAAATACGAGAGATCACTCTTGCAACTTATTACTTCTACATCTACTATCTACTAAAGCTAAAGAATACTTAAAGCTTCTGATCTAACTTCAATGAATCTAAAATTTAGTGAATTGCATATTTAGACTTATTAGTTGTTCTTGGAAATACTTCCGGTTTAAGCTAAATATATTTCCAGAACTCACAAGGCCATCAAAATATTTTGTTCGACGAATTCAGAAATGATTGCTGTTGCTTTCAGATTTAAAAAATATTAAGCAAATAAAACAATAGCAGATTTCAAATGTTCATTATTGTTTTGTTAAGCTTATGTATTTTTTTCATTCCAGCTAGAATGTAGAAACAGAGTGATTGCATTCAAAATCAAGATTAAGTTACATCTTTGTATTGTTCTATATTGCTTATTCACCAATTTTTCACTCGCCTCGTCCTCTCTAGGCAACTGCCTTCCCTGCCCTCCCTATTGACGCTTATGACTACTATGCAATTGGGATCCTTAGAATACCCCATTTACCTAAGTAATAAATTATTTGAACTAGTCGTACCGAAATGCCCCGCCATACTGAAATAATCCAACATACGTGACCTATAACAAATAACAAAAAGTAATATTGCCAGTAGCTTCAATTAATCAAAAGATCAGGTCTGGAGTTTCTAAGAGACCAAAATATTAATGTCAATTCATATCACATGTAATTTACTGTTGAGTATTTATTTTAAATAAATTTTAATTTTATTCATAAAGTGGTAGCGGGTAGGTACTCTTCCACAATACCAGTGGAGGATAGACTTACTTCAGGGATACGATTCTACCCTACGCAAGCCTTGATTCTCTCTTAACTCCCGTGGAGAGAAATCATGTCTTAACCCCATTCCTACCCAATACCTAATATCCTACCAATTTTCCAAACCAACTCACCAACCCGCCTTGCAAGCATGGTGTTTAAATGCCAAAACCCCCTCAGCATGAACAGACATTCAAGAAAACGGCCTCGGTCCCCGGCAGCTCACCAGTTTTCGACCAAGCTAGCGATAGGACTTACGGATAGCGGGTAGAGGGTGCGAAGAATCCCCGGGATGTAAGAGGCTACCAAGAACGGCGAACGTTGCACATAATTACGTATAATGTAAGAACCTTATCTAAGGATGAAAAAATGACAGAACTGAAGGAGGAATTCAAACATGTGAAATGGGATATTATAGGAATTAGCGAAGTCAAAAAAAGAGGTGAAGATCAGGTCAAACTAAAATCAGGAAACATATTCCACTATAAAGGGGAAACGGAATCGACAACTGGAGGAATAGGTTTACTAGTACACAAAAAATTACAGAAAAATATACAAAGCATTGACTGCATTTTTTCCCAAGAGTTATGTATATAAATCTAAGACTAAATAAGAGATACAATCTCAAAATATTCCAGGTATACGCCCCCACCAGCGATTACGAAGATGAAATTGTCGAAGCCTTCTATAAGGAAATTGAAAGAGCAAAAAAGCTGGCAACGGCTCATTACAATCTGATAATGGGAGATTTTAACGGAAAACTCGGAAGGAAAAAGGGCGAACAAGAAGTGGCAATCGGAGATTTTGATATCGGAGTAAGAAACGAAAGAGGCGAAATGCCTACCAACTTTCTACTGCAACACAAACTGTTATGCAATGAACACCTTTTTTAAGAAGAAACAGAATAGAAAATGGACGTGGGCTAGTCCAGCCGGAAGAACTAAGAGCAAATATGATTATATAATAACAGACACAAAGCAAATTTTATAAGATATTACTGTACTCGATAAACTATCAGTAGGAAGTGACGACAGACCAGTAAGAGCTAGAGTAAAGATAAATCTACAAAAAGAAAGAGCAAAGATTATAAACAGTTGCAAACGCATAGTTCGGAATTCACCAACTCATTTAAAAGCCTACATAAAAAATATAGCCAAAACTTTACAGAGTAATAATACCACACCTCTAAGTATCGACAATTACAATAAAATAATAACAGACTCGGTTAGAAACGCACAACTCAAATTTTGCAAGAAAAATGACACCAAAAGTAAAAAGATTAGCAAAAATACAAAAGCTCTTATGCAAATACGACGAAACCTAAGTGAGAACGAGAAAGGAAACAAAGAAGAATATAAAAAACTAAATAAAAGAATTTTAGCGAAAATAAAAAAGGATGTAAGAAGATATAATACTAATGTAATTACTCAAACAGTAGAAGAGAACAAAGATTTAAAGATAATCAAAAGAAAACTCACACAAAGTAAAAAAGAAATATACAAGCTGAGAGATAAAGACGGAAAGGCAACAACAGATAAACAAAACATTCTGAAAATAACCAGAGAGTTTTATAAAGACCTCTATACCAGCCAAAGACCACAAGACAATTTCCCGACATGAGTAAAGACTCTCATAAATCAGGAATCGGAAATACTTTTACCCATTACAGTGTCAGAAGTAAGAGCAGCTTTAAAGAAAATGAAGAACCATCGATCGCCTGGTGATGATGGACCCGTTATGGAGGCAATAAAAGTAGGAGGAGAAATTTTATTAAAATCCGTAAACGAACTGTTTATTAAATAAATGCTTACATGCGCGTACGATTCCAAAAGACTGGAACAATGCAGTAATAGTCTTGTTACACAAAAAAGGCGATATTACTAAATTAGAAAATTATAGACCCATCAGTGCATCGAGTACAACATACCACTGGTTCTTGCATTTGTCGATTACGAGAAGGCTTTTGATTCTGTAGAGTTTGAAATAATACTGTAAGCCCTACTAAATCAAAGCCGAATAGATTACAGGTACACGACGCTAATCAAAAACATTTACGAGAACGCTACATCAAGTATACGACTACATGAAGACACAGAAAAATTTAGGTTCGGTCGAGGAGTTGGACAAGGAGACAATATTACACCAAAATTGTTCACGACAGCTCTAAAGTCAATATTTAAGAGCACTCAATGGCAAGATATGAGCATCAATATAGATTGAGAAAGATAAATCACCTAAGATTTGCAAATGGTGTTGTATTAATCGCAGATAACTTACATGATACAGTTTCCATGATGCATTCGCCTATAAGTCTGTTTGAAAGAGCAGGATTAAAGATAAACTTTGAGAAAACTAAACTATGACAAATCTCGTAATGAGTTAAAATATAACTATTGACAATAATGCCATACAACAAACAGATACTTACAAATATCTGGGACACAAAATCAAAATAAGCATAGACAATCAAACACATGAAATACAGAGTCGAATAGGTCTAACATGGGCAGCATTTGGCAAATTAAGCCATATTCTAAAAAGTTCAGTTCCCATGTCTCTCAAGCGAAAAGTTTAAAATCAATGTGTTTTACCTATACAAACTTATAAAGCAGAGACTTTAACACTCACGCAAAACTCTGCGAATAAACTCAGAGTTACACAACGAGCCATGGAACGTGCAATGCTGAACGTGAGCCTTCGAGACCACATAACAAACCAACAAATCAGGCAAAGATCAGGAGTTCAAGACGTCATCGAAAGAACCACGACGCTTAAGTGGAACTGGGCAGGACACTTAGCCAGAACACAAGATGGACGGTGGACAAGACGTTTTATGGAAAGGAGGCCCAGAAACTATAAAAGAAGCCGAGGACGACCACCGACTAGATAAGCCGATGATATAAAACGTGTAGCGGGAAACTTTCTAACAGCGGCCCAGTGTAGAGAATACTGGAAAGAACTGAGGGAGGCTTATGTCCAGCAGTGGACGCAATTAGCTGATTGATGATGATTTCTTTTAATTAAAGTTTTACTTGACTTACTTCTTAGTTTTTGAACACTTTTTTATTTTGTGAGACAAGAATATCGCCTTGTCTTATTCGTCCTTGGCCCAGTAAATTAAATTGTTACCAACCGATTTTTTTCCACTCGAAAGCAATTAATATTCCTCGTATATTTGAATGGCTGTTGAAATGATATGTCAGCAGGAGTCTAACAAATCTCCATCCTGTGGCCAATTAGGCACCGTCCCCACCAAGCACTTATCTCGCATTTCTAATTGTCAAGCAGATGGTGTGTTAAGAACTCAGACCTAGGGGCGTCTGCTTATTTCACTTTATACATCTCCAAGCTAAGATTTACGTCTCCAGACTGATAATTACGACATAAGTATGTCTTGTGAGAGCCACACGCAAATGAATTTTCTCTATTTTAATTGAAACCCTTGTCTTAAAACAAAAGAGAAATACAATGGGCACACTGGTATAATTAGGAGAATGGTCGGATTTACTCTTTATCTCTTGCTTTTGCTCTTTGTAGTTGTTTCTTAGACCGCTTGTCATTTCAAGTGTTAGAACATATATAATCTATTTTGGTATATAATAAATGTGTAGTTGTAGTAACAAAAAAAAATGTTTCGTGCAAATTTCGGTCTAGAAAAAAAAATAAAATCGGTTTACAAATCTACGTAACAATATTGTATTAACTTAGTAAAGAATTTAGAGCCTAATAATATAATTAGACATATATTAAGAATTGGCTCAAACAATGTAACTTTATAATTTTTTTGCATTTATAATAGAAAAAATAAAAAGTTCTTTGATTTTATCTGTTCTTCCAAATCTTGAATGTCTTTATAAAAACTGGTTTTTGTTCTGTCTGCTCATGCTTTAATATAGCCAGCTATAGCTCGATTGGGCTGTTATCAGGTATAATTCATAAGCATAATTTTCGGACGTTATTTTAAATAATACCAACATTTATTGTGATAATTAATACACCAGAGTAGTTGAGGCCTTTGTACGAGGAAGCTATTTTGTCGTTCGAAGCTCATTAACGTTATCTCTATATAAAGTGAAAAGTTTTTTGTGAAACAATTTTGTGACAATTTGTGAAAAATATAAAAGTCTAGTGTATTTGAATTTATTTTACCCTCATGGGGGTTACCGTTTGGATACGATAAGTGTTAATAAGTGTAAGATAGTTTCAAAGTGTTAAAGTGTTAAATTAATAAAAACTTGATATGGATTATGCAGAGAGACCACCAGACAAACCTTCAGATATTAGCCGGATGGAGGAAGATGTTAATATAGAAAAAATAAAATCCAATATAAACAACACCTGGGACGGTAACTCAAAAAACAGCGGAGAAACTGTAAGTAGTAAAACTTCTAATAATTCTACAGAAAATGTAAGAGAACAATTTCTATATCAGAGCAGCGATACAGGTCCTTTTCATGTATATATAGAAAATAATACTTCTGATTTTAAAGGGAAGATAAATGCTATCAAAATCGGTGATATTATATTATCAAATTTTCCAAATTTTGATAACAAAATTACAAGTATTGATTCAATCGGCAAGAATAGAATCAGAATTAAATTTAAAGACTATTAATCGGCCAATTTTTTAATCAATCAAAAAACTTGCTCATTATTTACAAACAATAATTATGATGTTTACGTTCCGAAGTTTATACTACATAGACAGGGTATAATTAGAGATATAGATATTGAATTTTCTGAGGAATATATCAAAAATAAAATTAAACAATACGATATGCATTGTAAGTTTGAAGTAGCTTCAGTTAGAAGAATAAATGTCATGATTTTCATAACACAAAAGATTGTACAGTAAATATAGATACTCCTACCTGTCTCAGCTGTCAGGGTAATCAGTTTTACGACACACCTAAGTGCATGGCCTGAGTTCTCTAGAGAAAACAAATCAAAAATACAATGTCATCATTAAATTTAAACTTCTTTGATGCCTGTAAACAAATACCGAAAAAATCATATAACTCTAATACCAATGATCAGTTCTATCAAGTAACTCCAAATCAAACTGGTTCGGTCGCAAAAAAGTTTTCTTCACAAATGTTTTATTCCAGCAGTAGTCCAGAAAAATCAAATTTAAAACGACAACGTCCAAGTACCCCCGATCCTTTGGAGTCAGCTAGAAAAGTAATAATCTCTCCAATAAATATTCCTAGACAAAAGGGTGGTATTACTGATACCTCTAAATATACAGAGAATAGAAATACAACAAACTTGCAGACACAAGGAGTATCATTAGATTTAAATAATGTAATTTTAGAATTGGTTCTTAATATAATTAGTTCATTAAAACTCACTGAAAATTTGGACGCATCAAAAACAGAGATTATACAACAAATTAATAAATACTTAAGTACGGCATCGATCTTGCAAGAAGGCTTACATGGACAAACGACATCTTCTCAGACATAACTAGCCCTATAAATTTTTTACAATGAAACTGCCGGTCAGCAGTTACTAATAAACCAAATTTAGAAGCCTTACTTACTCAAAAAATGTGTATGTGGCCATGTTATCAGAAACATGGTTTAAACCAGGAAAATACTATAACTTCGCTGGTTATAATTGCTTTAGATCTGATCGCACATATGGCTATGGAAGTACAGCAATTTTAATTAAAGATACAATATCTGCAGAAGAAATAAAATTATTAGATAACTATAATTTTACTTACACATGCATGGCTGTTAAACTTTCTTGTATCAACAAACCTATACATATAATATCCACATACAAAGAACCACGTATTAGAGTAACAGTTGAAGAATGGATCCATTTTTTTCAACATATTCCTCCGCCATTTATCATTGGAGGGAATTTCAACGCTCACAATATGGCATGGCGATGCGAAACTAATGATACTCACGATAAAGTTTTATTAGAGGCGATAGAACAATGTAATTTATTATACTTAAATGATGGTTCTCCAACACTTGCGCTGAGTTCCAGTCCATCAGCAATCGACATAACAGTTTGCACCCAGGACATTATATCTAAATTAACTTGGTCTGTTATTCAAGATCCACATGGTTCTGACCATCTACCCTTGACGATCTCCTTAGAAAATTCCAAACGAGCAACACCACCTAGTAACAATACACAAAAGAGATGGAATCTAAATAAAGCAAATTGGAATTTGTATTCATCCAACTTTTCTTCAGAAATACTTCCTCAAACTTATGAAGAATTAGTTAATGAAATAAACAGATGCGCATTTATTGCTATTCCAAAAATATCAAAAAATAAAATATATCCTACATAAAAGATTCCAAAACCATGGTGGGATAATAATTACGAAACAGCTGCAAATAACCGTAAAACAGCCTATATGCGTTACAAAACAGATCCTAATATCCATAATTTAATTGAATATAAAAAATTGGATGCATTAGCAAAGAAAATTTTTAAAAATAGAAAAAAACAAAGTTGGATAAACTACTGCGAAAGCCTTAACTCCCACAGTCCAATCAGCGACGTCTGGAAGAAAGTCCATCGCTACAAAAACCGAAAACAGTCAACTGCGAAGCTGCATGGATAGAAGATTTCCACTTGAAAATTTCACCTCCTTGGGTACCAAACCAAATAAACGAAGCTACATTCACTGTTTCCAGAGAATACTCCAATCTAGAAAATCCAGTTGAAATGTAGAAATTAAATTATGGACTCAAACAAAATAATAGTTCGTCTCCAGGGATGGACTGTATATCGTACTCTATGTTATACTTTTTACCCACAGAATACAAATCACTATTATTACAAATTTTTAACAATATATGGCAAAATGAGAATTTAATTCCCAGAACATGGAAGGGCTATATTGTATTGCCCATAAAGAAGCTAGGAAAGCCAGATAACAACGTTGAGTCTTACAGACCTATATCTTTAAGTTCTTGTATACTAAAACCTCTAGAGAGATTAATCAAAAATCGGCTTGAATACTGGCTTGAATCCGAAGATATCCTACCCAAATCTCAATATGGCTTCCGGAAATCCAGGTCTACACAGGATGCTCTCACTTCACTAGTTTCCTCTGTTCAGGTCAATTTCACAAATCAAGAATCAACAGCTGCAGCATTTATAGATGTAACCTCTGCATTTGATAACATAGATTTATATATTCTACATAAAAAATTGTTATATCTTGGTATGCCAGTTAAACTTTCAGATTTCATTATATCCTTGTACAAGAATAGATTGACTTACTTAAAAATAAATGAGACTCTTTTAGCGCCAAGGCTAACGAATATAGGTATACCACAGGGTAGTATTTTAAGTCCACTCCTTTTTTCATTGTATAATATAGATCTAGATCACATAGTACCTCCACACTCTCATATATTGCAGTTTGCAGATGATGTTGTGTTGTATACCTCACATACTACCCTTGAGATTTTGTAGGCTTCAACTCGAATCTACACTAGATTGTGTAAAAAGTTATTACCATTCTCTAGGCTTATCAATATCAACAACAAAGACTGAAATTTGTTTTTTTTTCCAAAAAACGCCAAACTCCTCAAGGTAACTTTAAACTAGGAAAAATAGAATTTCCAATCAAAAACTGTGTAAAATATCTAGGCACACATTTGGATCGTAAACTGTTATGAAAGGATCAAATTCATTCTATTATAAAAAAAATCGGAAAACTCCATGAATATTCTTAGAACATTTTGTAAAACCAGTTGGGGAGCTGACCCGAATATTGCATTGCTATTTTATCGCTCAATGATTCGACCAATTTTCGACTATAGTTGTCATTTATATGGGTCTGCGTCAACAGGACATCTTAATAAAATTGAAACCCAAAAGAATAAATGTTTAAGGCTATGTCTCGGTTACTTAAAATCTATTCCTATTAGTATTATTGAAATTGAAGCTAAAGAGCCTCCCCTTACACTACGCAGACAGTTCTTTACAGATAAATTGGTAGCTAGAGCTATATCAAAAAACTTCAGCTATTTAAAAAATATTCGTGACTTGAATATATCAGACTTAAGCCATAAATATTGGCGTAATAAAAAAACTCCCATATACGTTGAAAGTTATAGGAAATTAACAATATTTGAAGAACAAATGTATCAAAGTAAAATACCAGCAATTTATACACAACCTCCTAAGACTCTCTTCTCTAAGATAATAGAAACATATTATATGGATTCAAATCTTCCAGGAAGTATGATCAACAAAATAATTAACGATAAGTGGCCTGCATCTCAATATATTTTTACTGACGGCTCTAAAATTCAAAATAAAGTGAGTTGTGCAATATATCACTGGAATGCTGATTACAAAGAATCCTGTCGATTGCCCAATGAAGCTTCAATATATACTGCAGAACTATCAGCCTTATTTCTTGCGTTAAAATATATAGCCTCTATTGAAATGAATAATTATATCATTCTGACTGATTGTAGAAGCATTATGGACCAACTCACTTCTATGAAAACCACGAAATACTTAAACCATATTGAGATAGAAATGAAGAAGTTACATTATGATGTTATTTCCGCAGGTAGTTTCATTATTATTTAAATCAATATAAGGTTGAATGTTCGAATAAATGAACTTTGATGGTACACAAGGCAAATATCGAACACAGTATTTAATCAAATCTTGCCCAAGTACTTTCGATCACAAGATCATCTTCAGGGGCATTTCGTCAGTTGTGGCCTATCAAGCAATAACAGAATGTCATAAATGTAAATTGGGACATAACAAATACACTAAATAAAGACAAACAAACACTTTAAAATTTAAAATTGGAGAAGTTACATTTTATATAGAAGCCGGTTACAGAATGAATTCTGTCTTTTCCCCTCTTTTCTTTCTTTCTTTTTCAATGATCATTCCAAAGGTCCATTATTTTATGTTTAAGTATTCTTTTTAGATCTGATGATGTTTGAATGTTTGTTGTTATGTTAAGAAAACATACTTGTTTTGCTGCTTTATATAGAAATAGTGTGCTTCTTAGGATAGACCCTTGTGTCACAACGTGTAGGGTTGTTTGTTGTAAGAAAGTTTTGCTATTAGTAATTACTTTAAAGATTCGTTCTGTGAAAAAACTTTTCTTCTTCTTCCTACTTATACATAGGCTTAATGTCTGTTTTACTTCGGTTTTTAGCCTTAATTGACGTTGTCTGACCATCTTTTCCTCGGTCGTCTTAATGATCTTCTTCCATTTGGCGATTTGTCTCTTGCTATTCATACTATTCCATTTTCTGTCATACTTTCGATTTGTTGATTTCATTTCAATTTTCTTCTTTTGGTCCACGCATTTATTTTCTTTATACCACATTTCGCTCGTATTTCCTAACTTCTTACTCTGTCCGTTAGAGTTTGGTTTGTTAGTTTTCGTGAGACTTTCATTTCTGTTGTTTCCAGCAGTCTTTGTGTTTTCGCCGTATCTGCTCTTGTTTCCGGTGTGTACGTCATTATCGGTCTTATTGTTGATTTATTATCCTGGTTTTCAGTTCCGTTCTGAGGTATTTGTTTCTCCAGATTGTGTTGGTGAGACATCCTGCTGCTCTGTTTGCCCTGTTCACTTCTTATTGTACTTCTTCTTTCACTTTTTCGTAGCTTGACAGTTTTATTCCCAAGTATTCAGTTTCCATCACTTGTTTTATTATTTTGTTATTTACGACTAGTTTACATCGTCTCGGTTCCGCAGATATCACTATCGCTTTAGTTTTCTCTGTTGAGATCACCATGTTGTATATGAGCGCCGTATCTTCGAATTCTTTAATTAATCTTTGTAGGTCATCTTCATCTCCACTGTTATTATGGCGTCGTTGGCGTACAAATTTTTTATAAACGAATAGATATATTACCGGATAGCTTGTTCTGGTTTAGTTTGTTTAGTATCACAGAAATCCGTATAGAGTTAAAAGCGCTTTCGATGTCAAGGGAGATTTGCAATAACTTCATTTTTGTTAGATAGCGCAGTCGCAATTGTTGATTGCAGACGTACAAGATTGTCCATGGTTCATAGATTTGCCATGGTCTGAAGCCTGATTGAAATTGGTCGAGGATTTTATTTTGTTCAAGGTACAAGGTAGTAATCTTTTATTAACACATTTTTTCTGGAAGTTTACATAATGTACAGGTTAGAGAGATTGGCCTGTATGAGTTTAGCGTGACTAGGAATTGATCGCTTTTTTGATAGGAATCGTTAGGGATTGTTTCCAGAGTGATGGGAATTTTTGGGAAGATTAAATGTTGTTGAGCAGTTGGAGTATTTTCTCGTATGTATTTTGGTAAAGGTTTTTTAAATAGATAGAGAGAATGTCGTCAGGGTCTGCAGCTGAACTATTTGTCGAAAAAAAGCATCGTTTAGTTTTTGGAAAATAGAAAGTATGATAATGGGATGATTAGTATTCCAAGTTTTTTGAGTAGCATCAATTTCGTTATGTAGATTAGTAGGATTATTTGATTTATTGAGAAAGTGTAAGAGAAAGCATATCACTGATTTGCCATATGTAATTATTTTGTACTGAATAGTGAGAGCTGGAATTTTGTATGATGTGTAATGTCCTCTCATTCTCTATATTTTTGTCCAGTACTTGAGTCGGTGTGGTACCTTTGATAATTGAGCTGGTAAAATGATCTAAGTCAGCTAAAGTGCGAGATTTTCGAATATGTTTAAAGCTGATAAAATGCGTTATGCTTTCACGGCCATCGTCTAACTCGTTAGGCTGTTTGTGCGGGCTGTTAGGCTGTTGTCTTCTGTGATTAGTTTTCGACGTTTTTGCCAACACTAGGGGTTGGCATCTTTTGAAGATGTTACTGCTTCACTTGTAAGCTGAAACGTCGCTGCTTCGCTTGTAAGCTGAGTTTGTTTACTAACACTGTTTAAAGCTATTGCTTTCTTGAGTTGCTGTTTTGCATAAGTCATTCCACCAGTGAACGTGTTTTTTTATTGGGTTAATTTTATATTTGCCGATACACTCCTCTGCGGATAAAACTATGCAATGGTTTAATTGTTTTATTAAAGAGTTTCCAATTAGCATCTGAGAGACGTGCCATCTCCTCTACGAAGGTTGGCAACCATCATGGCAATTCGTACTTTCGACGGCGCTGCTCTTAAGAGGTCAGCAGAAGTGCAGTTAAACCAAGCTCTCAAATTATTCAACCAGGAGAATGCGCCTTCTTCCGCGACTCCTTCTACCCTTCATTTTTCCTTGCATTATTAATTTCAACAAGATATAACGCTAGCCTCTTATAACATGTCCCATATATTGCAGTTTTCTGACGTTAGCTGTATTTAAGACCTCTTTATCTTTTTCCATTATTCTCAATACCTCCACATTCGTGACTCTATCTACCCAACTTATTCTCAATATCGTTCTGTAGGCCCATAACTCGAAGGCTTCCAATCTATCCGAAACATTTTTCTTTAAAGTCCAAGCCTTCAACAATTTTTTTTTGTGAAAATGTGAATTATTCGCTGTGACTTTCGCCGGTAGCGCTCTCTCGCGGTTTGAAACTTGTACTTTTCTTGTAAAATCAGTGTAAGTGAAATATGACAAAACGAAAAATAGATATTTATCTAAAAATACAAAATAATGAACTGAAATATTATGGTAAACTGATTAATGAACGAATACACAGAATTAATAGTAAAAGTAATTACGCGTTGGTATTTTATTCATTATAATTATAACATTTAAGATATAAATTCCTGCGACTGGATGACTACTTACGCAAAAGGCCATTGAGAAAAAAAAGAAGTTTATGTGAACATATTTAATGGTTAAAGCAAAGAATATAGACGCTTAAGCGTCTATATTCTTTGGTTAAAGGTTATCTTTACCTCTGTAACCAATGACGTATAATATATAGACTGAGCAGTCCCGTATTCTCGCTATATAATCAGGTGTCCGAAAGATCTCTGCTCAAGGTTGAAGGTATGTTTACCAGAACAGCGGCGTGATTATTTATATTTTAATGACAATAATTATTTTAATAATTAAAATTAAATATTTATGATTTTTTTTTTGTTCCCGTCTATAAGAGAAAAAATTATTTTTATAAAATAGCATGGCATTTTACTAAAATAGTAAGTAAATATCTCTCAACAATTTAAAATAAAATTTGCTTGTCACATAAAATATGTAAACACACAAAATGGAGAAAATGTTTTCATACGTCCATGATGTTTTTAAACACAAGATCAACTTCGTGATGCTTCGTAAGAAATCATGAACTTCGTGCATCTTCGTATCAAAACAATAAACAATAACAAAGGTATTTATGTTTTGGACACTTTTTAAAGCATTCACCGAGTCTATATATTATACGTCATTGTACTGTATAACGTAACATTGTAATTTTTCTTTTTATTTTGCATTTTTATTCTGTTTTTGCTCAGTTATTTTTTGTGTGCGTAGGCCTTAGTGCTTAGATATCAATTTGTTTTAATTTTACAAAAATGAATATAAAACATTATACTGGTTTAAAGTCTATATCACATGATATCCCATTTCAACCAGCTACACCAAAAAAGGGGAAAGATTTAGTTGATGCAGGGCATGTACGCAATGTTTCGGAATATAATAGCTTTTTTATTTTACACCATACAAATATCATGTTGTTTGTATTATAGGTTATTTACTTATTTTTCTTATTGATAGCAATAATCCATTTTTCTCTTTGAACTATTTTATGCTTGGAAACAGGGAAATGAATAAAATTTACAATGACTGTTATACCCAATATTTTTACATGCATATTTTTTTTCTTTTTGAAAAATCCATATTCGCCATTATTTGAATGTTTACAAGTTAAATGCACAAAACTGCCACTAACAGCGTTGGTGAAAACTGTCAAATCCCCTCTACTCATCGGCTCACAGCGAATACTCAAATGTCAGTTTCATCAATAATATGTCATACATTAATAATATGTCAGTTGTTGTTTTGTCTGAGTAATTGCTGTTTTGGTTCGTGCTGTATTTCACCTGAGAGATTTACAAAACGGCGTACCAGACAACTTTGTAGATGTCCACATGGTTCCCAGCAAAGGCTTGAGTGTTCTAAAAGCCAAGTTTTAAAGATTGCGTCAAGATAATCCAGTGCCCAGCTTCCATCCTTATTTTGTTGTCCCCGGTCATTCCAGACTATTTTTGCAGCTTTTGAGACGCATTTGTTTGTTTTGCAGTGAGTTAAGTCCAGTTATCACCCCAGAACTTTTAATGGAGAAAGTTTTCACCCCAGTGAAAATCAGGTACTTTTTTTATTATTTTTTTTAAGTGAAAATAGTCACTTTCTATCAATAGTTGCTTTCATGACAAGTTAAGAAGTTCTAATAAGTTAAATTATAAATATTAGGGAGTGGCTAACTGTCATATTATTTATTCTTATAAAGTTTTAATATTTTCTTGACATATGACAGTTAGCATTATTTCCTTGACAATTGGTACATACCTAATCATAAATTGAAAATTTGTTTTGTTTTTAAAAAGGTTAAAAAGGTTAAAAGTTTTTAAACCTCTGTGCTAAGTTCCATTTAACATAATATTTTTTAATTACTATTAAACCGGGAATAAGCCACAATTAAAGATAAAAATACGTTTATTGACGTTTCAATTTCCACTTCGGAAATCGTTCTCAAAATACAAACAGTAAATTAAACAAATTTTGTTTTTTGTTACATAGTGAAAAATTCTTCTAATAATTTAATTTTATCTGACTCATTTATATTGACAATTCAGACATACATTATGCATTTTAAAGTAGACGACTTTAAAATGATATTGCCAATATTGTTGAGTTGCGCTCCTGGGACGACTTTACTTATAAGATAGTTCATTCGATTACATGAAATCAACTTTAACTTGAGAATATCCGTCAGAAAAAAATCATACCATGTAATTCGTCTTTAAAAAGACAAACACATGACATGATGACAGTAAAATTCTCCTGTTAGTGATTCCATAGTAAATTATGAGGGAAAAAAGGAGTATGGAGTATATATTTTATGGAGTACCAAAAATTCATAAAACGAATATACCACTTAGACCCATTTGTAGTACCATGGATTCTCCTTGTAGTGAACTATCAAAATTTTTATTAAATATTTTAAAACCATTTACAAATAAAAATGACACATTCATAAAAAATACACATTTTTTAAATAAATTATCAAATATTGAATTTAATTCAAATCACACTTTGGTAAGTTTTGACATAAATAGTTTATTTACGAATGTGCCATTAAATAAGACTTCAAGTATAGTCAAGACAAAATTAGAGAGTGATGATTCATTGGCAACTAGAACAAGACTAAACATATCGGCTATAATGGAGTTATTAACATTATGTACTGATAATACATATTTTCAACTAAATAATAAATTCTATAAACAAAATTTTGGTCTAGCAATGGGCTCTAGTTCATCTCCATTCTTAGCCGATATATTTATGAAAGATTTTGAAACAAATATCATTTCTAAACAAAATTTTAAACCCACAGTATGGTGGAGGTATGTAGATGATGTATTCTCAATATGGCCTCATGGATCAGAGTTGTTGGACACATTTCTAAATTATATAAACGATAAAGAAGAGACAATAACATTTACCATGGAAAACGATACTGGATATGAGACTCAGGTGTATAGAAAACCAACACACACCAATAGATATTTAAATTTCAAATCAAATCACAATATTATTGTAAAAAAGAGAATAATTAAATCCTTATACGATAGAGCCAAAATTACTTCTTCTAACGAAAATTCGTTCTTGAAGAGAAACATTTGTTAACATCTGTTTTATTAAAAAATGATTATCCTTTATCATTTACAAATAAGGAATTTTCAACAATCGATTAAATAGAACAGAACAACTTAGAACGAGATCCTACAGCATACACAAGGAATAGTATGAGGAAAATAACAATACCGTACATAAAAGGACTATCAGAAAAACTTAAAAGGATAGGAAATAAATTCAACATTTCAACAACATTCAAAACAACAAACACGTTGAGATCTATTTTGTCCAAAACCAAACCTAACAATGAACAAGAAAGGACAAAGAATTGCATTTATAAAATACCTTGTGAATGCGATCAGTTTTATTTAGGTGAATCATCAAGGCCATTAAATATTAAAATAAATGAACATCAATCTTATATTAAAAATAGAGAATTTGATAGATCTTAAATCTGTAAACACGCATGGGATAATGAACATAGGGTTCAATGGAATAATTCAAATGTAGTCCTAAAAGAAAGGGATGGTAAAAAAAGAAAAATCAAAGAAGCGGCTCTAATTATGCTAAATGAGGCCAATTGTGTCGCAAATTCCTCGGCAGAATGTAGTATGATCTGGTTACTAATATTGAAAGAGGAAGTTATTAATAAGAAAATACCAGTATTAGTAAGTCAGTAACATATAGAGGATACATAATTTATGTTTTTTAAATAACGTTACATATAAAATCAGAATTTTGATGTTTGTTGAAGGTAAACTAAATTCACGAACAAATACAATGTCGGGATAGTATTATGAGGTTTTTTTCCTGGTTTTTCCCTCATAATTTACTATGGAATCACTAACAGGAGAATTTTACTGTCATCATGTCATGTGTTTGTCTTTTAAAGACGAATTACATGCTATGATTTTTTTCTGACGGATATTCTCAAGTTAAAGTTGATTTCATATAATCGAATGAACTATCTTATAAGTAAAGTCGTCCCAGGAACGCAACTCAACAATATTGGCAATATCATTTTAAAGTCGTCTACTTTAAAATGCATAATGTATGTCTGAATTGTCAATATAAATGAGTCAGATAAAATTAAATTATTAAAAGAATTTTTCACTATGTAACAAAAAACAAAATTTGTTTAATTTACTGTTTGTATTTTGAGAACGATTTTCGAAGTGGAAATTGAAACGTTAATAAACGTATTTTTATCTTTAATTGTGGCTTATTCCCAGTTTAGTAGTAATTAATTCACAATGCCTCAAGAAAATAGCTTCAGAACAATAATAATATTTTTTATTTGCAATAATTTATTTCCGCTATAAAATGTGGCCCAACAATAATTTTACTTCTAATAGTGTCTCCAACGTCTAGAGTTGTAAGTGGATAGCAACACCGCAAGTTGTTCTTGCTATTTTTATGTTATTATATTTGTAACTGTTTGTAAAGATATAATAATAAATATGTAATTTTTTCCCCAAACCGAGAGTATTATTTCTTTTGTATTTTTTAGAAAGAAAAGCCTATCTTTCCATCTAGCAGGAAGATTCTTGTAAGCGGTGTCCATTTTAAATAGCTTAGGAACCTTCATTGTGTTGTGTTGTCCAGGAGATCCATGAAAGTACCCCTTTTGATTTACTTTTTGTAGTTACCTTATTCCAGTCCCCTGGTTTCATTCACTTTCTCACGACCCAGCGCTCCAAGCATATCAAGCGTAGTCATTCGCAAACGTTTCGATTTGTTTTGCTTGTCCTATCCCCAGCTCATCAATTACTGTTCCCAATTTTCAACCCCCTATAAGTGTTCCCTATGTTGTAGGCAAAATAACCGGCATTATTTCAAGTAGGTACTATTGATTCTGATTTTAAGTTTTATTGATTTTGAGTACTATTGTTCAAATAGCATGTGAAACTGTCTCTTTAATGATTTGGTAATGGATGAATCCAATAGCAATGCTTTCTTCATTTAGTTCTCGCCCTAAGCAAAAGAGGGATCACACAGTTTCTATGTCATCCATTGGAAAACTAATGTAATTCGCGATTTATAAATGGCAGTGAAGGCACCCTCTAGATATTCTACGACAGCGATTGTTTTGTCACCTCTACTAAAAATCGCAAGTAGACGGCCTTAAGCAGTTGTCAACCAATTTAAAAAGGTCTTCAGATACTTAAATAAAACCACTATAGGGTTTTAGTGATGTATTAATCTCTTAATAAAGTAAATGATGAAATGAAGTTTTCTCTTTAAATTCTTTCTTTTTGTTTAAATACTAACTTGTATTTAAAAGGACGATAAAGATAGAATTTTTTAGGAGAACAACGAGCCTGGCGCCTGAGGGAGGAGTTTGGAGGATTAGTTTTTAATATTGAAACAGTTAATTTAAATTAGTGAAGGTATTTTAATTAAAATGTCTGCAAAAGAAAGGTGTTTAAATGAATTATTTTGAACAAGGATTCTATTTTTAAATATTTTAATTAAATAAATAGTTTATTTTTATACTTTTTAAGAATCTTTATTTAAGCGTATGGAGTAATGTACAAAATATTTTTATCCAGTAATTTGACTTGACTAATAATTGAGATACGAAATAAATATTTCTGTTTTTTTAATACAGGACCATTGCCTAAGTTGACTGTGTCCACTATAATTTTCAGCTCTGATTTAACGTTATTTATTCAAATAACACAATTTACCTTTTTCAAAACTTCAAACTTTAATTTAACTTTAAAATTTACAATATTATTGAATTAAACAAATTTTTTTTTTGGTATTTCTAAAAACCTTTTCTGCCTTTGACACACATATTCAATGTAATTCTTATCATTTATGAAAAACTACTGTTGGATTTGAACATCAAAGAGATGCTTACAATAGATGTTATATCTACTCTAAATGAATTTTAAAAACTGATTATCATTGTTGGAATGCAATAATATTGTTTATTAGGTACATTATACATATTTTGAAATAAATATTGCATCTGCTATCAGTCGTTTGACATCGATGTTAGAGTCGGCAACTAAGTTTCTAAAATTATATTGAGTTACAGTGAAAGTAGATAGTGCGAATAAAATGTCCCGAAAACCATTATCAGCTGCAGAACTGCAAGATATTTGTAATAATTTATGGCATTCCGATGATGAAGAATCTTTTGAAGTAGGTTGAATTGAACGTGGCTCTGAAATTGAAGATCATTTTTCGGAAGCAAGTAAAGAGGATAATCAGCAAGTAGTAGTAAATGATAATGAAGAATAATATGTAGCTACCAAATTCTAGATTTCAGAGTGTGTAATTTTTTAAACTAAGGATGAAATTAACTGAAAGATTTAATCGTAACCGACAGGACGTATGCGATCCGTGCGACATAATAAAAAGCAAAGGGTGTACAAATTTACCATAAATTTGTACATTGTATAAAATCTTAGATTTTCATAAAAAAAACTCCCCTTATATCTAAACTTGGACTAGTCCCAAAAACCAGTCCATTCTCAGTCCTGAACTGTTAGCAAGACCAACAAGTTTCTAAAAAACCATATAGTCGCCAAGCAACCGTCTTAAGAGAAGGTCTGACAAGCAAGCGCTTGCGACCCGTCAAATTCATTTATTCATATTTCCTTATTTTCCAATCATCTAGTGTTTTTGTGGCCAGTATTGTTGGCAGTGAGTGCATGGTAACAAGAGCTGTGCAACAAGTAATGCTGTGCCTTATTGTAAGTAGAAAACTTATATTTAATCTCAACTTTGCAATTGTTCCAAGTCGCGGTGTTGCCATATCGTGCCGCGAGTGCATAAACGATTTGTGATCCAACAATTTTAACATTTTAACAACGATTTTAATTTACATGTTGTACAAGTTAAATCTTTACTTTGATCCATAAACTATTAAAAGCTATTTTCTACAGTAATGTAGGCTATTTTTCTTCTTACAATAAAGATATTTTAAGGCTTTACATATTTAATATTTACACCTATCCATTGTCAAGGGAACAACCTTTCAGGTGCTGGATTCTCCAGCTGGTCCTTCGAAGCTAAGGAGTATCTCAGAAGCTTTGTGCGATAGGAAAAATCTTTCTCCGAACCAGCAAAGTTCGCTAAGGCGAGCTCCTTATTCGTACAAAGGGCACAAAGTAATGTCAGTTTCTGGTCAAAATGTATATAATTCTGTTGATTTTTTTTGTTTGTTTGTTGACGTAATAATTGTGAACGAAATAGTAAAGTGTACAAATAAAGAATCCAAAAAGCCTTGGGGATAGAAAACTGAAAATACTGCAACTCTACAAGCTATATTCCTTTATTAGACTACTACTAACTGCGGGCACCTAAGTGCCAACATTCATAATGTAGATATATTTTGAAGTAAGTTTGATGGACCTACTATATTTAAAGCTACCATAGGGTTAGAACAATTCAAAAATTTGCAAAGATTTGTTCGATTTAACGATAAGGACACGAAGTCTAAACGAAGAAGGAATGATAAATTAGCAGTAACGCGCAATGTGTGGAATCAAATCAAGTCAACCAAAAACTTTCAGAAATACTATTTACCAGGAAAAAAACATAACGGTAAATGAGCAACTTGTTTCGTCTCGACGTAGATGTGCTTTCAAGCAGTATATGCCTTCACAGCCAGATGCGTATGCCCTGAAAATATGGTGGGCCTGTGACTAGAAACCATATTACCCTTTAGGTAAAATACAGTATACAGAAAAAACGGAAACACTGTAGCCAAAGGTCTTGCATCTCAAGTTGTACAGCAACTCGTTGAGCCTGGAATGTGACTTATAATGACTATTTCACTGATGTTGCTCTTGCACATAAATTACTGGTAAATTCACTAACTCTTGTGGGCACAGTGAAAAAAATAAGGGATTTGTTCCTCAGGAATTTCTACCAAACAAAAACCGTTTACAGAAATTTTCAATTTTCCGATTCACTTCAAAACCATTACTTGTTTCTTACGTTGCCAAAACACAAAAAAGTATACTAGTGCTGTCTACCATGCATCACAATGCTTAATGTGCAGATGATATTGACAAAAAACCAGATATGATACTCTATTATAATAGTACAAAATGTAGTGTCGATAGGCTAGACCAAATGGTTCATATATATATATATTATTATATAATATATATATATATATATATATATATATATATAAACGAAGAATGATCACAGCTGTCCAATTATTAATTAGTATAATGGTAAGGTTAATTGGTTTAGCAGCTGATAGCAGCTGGGTTAATTGGGTTCAGCTGCTAACCCAATTAACCTTACCATTATACTAATATATATATATATATATATATATATATATATATATATATCTCTATATATATATATATATATATTTATATATCTATGTATATATATATATTATATACATAGATATATATATATATATATATATATATATATATATATATATATATATATATATTGTTGGGATATGTAAAATCAAGAAAAATATTGGTTTGCTTAAAATATTTCAAAGTTCAAAAACATTAAAATAATTCAGATAAGCCAAACAGTAAACTACAAACATTTCGAAGAATGAAAGTCTTTTAATTTTGGATTACCTGTATTTAACAAAACGTAAGATATGAATAAATTATTTTCTTTGTTAAAATATATTTGTATGACGTGAATAAGCTGAAGTGAAATTCTAGGCAATTGAAGCGGTTTTTCCAAATAAATGATGTGCAGTAATTAGGACAATAGAATAGATTTTAGAAAGATAGGTTTTTGTTAGTTTTTAAGAATTGGTAGAAAAAGATTTATTTTTAAATAATGTTCGGAAATTTTATAATTGCAGGTAAAAATTTGTGTGTTATCGAAATGAAGAAATGGGAAATATATGACGCGTTTTGATTTGATGAGATTGAAAAAGTTGGGAGGTTTGGTTTGAGAATGAGACGTTAGTTAGTTTTTTAAAATAAAAAGATAGTCAGTTGGTTTTCCAAGGGTAGAAGGCGAACGGCCGTTGTTCTCGGGTAGTTTCCCAAAGGTAGGAAGCAGTAGCAGTGAAAGTTTGTGAGTTTTCGTGTAGTTAGTGTATCTGACAGAAGCTGATCCAGTAAAAGATTGTAAGTTATATTTTCTACTTATATTCCAAGAGTCACTGTTCAGGCCAACGAGAGATTCAGTTTATCGTAAAGAAAATATATTCCAAGAGTCATTATTCACTCAGGCCAACGAGAGATTCAGCTTATTGAGAGAAGAAGAAGCTAGCATAATTTGAACGATTCGTGCATTTGAAGGAGATCATTAAGGACGATAAACTTGCAATAATTTGTTGTAAGATTGCTGATTACTTAGGAAGCGGCTGAGAGTAGATAATATAGTCTACAAGGAACAAGGATTTGGACCACTCATCATCAGAGAGAGATAGTTTTGTTTTCTGCAGTTTTTCTTTTATTGATAACACAATTTTTACACTTAATTTAGAAAGGATATAAATATTTTGATTAGGAGATTTAGAATAATATTGGGATTTTGAGATTTCAACTAATATTGTTTGTACCATTAATTTTGAAGGTTCACGTACGTAGAACAAAATTTTGAGAATCATTATATGAGATATTGGTTATTGAAAACATTTGAGTGTGCATTTTATTTCATTATTTTATCTCAATATATAATGTTAGATCCTATATGTTTTTTATTATTCCGGTATTCTTTGGACCTTACCTTTCACATGTAATAGCATAGATATTGAAGCACGAATAGAACCCTGAGATAAGAGAATAAAAAAGTGTGATAGAATCATAGTCATACATTTAAATAATTTTAAATAATTAATTAATAAATTAGCTAATTAATTGCTTGGCGCACTGACTATAAATATCACAATAATATATACATATATATATATATATATATATATATATATATATATATATATATATATATATATAATATATATATATATATATATATATAATGCAAAAGACGAACTAACCGTTGTCCTTTTGCATTTTTTTATGGATATTTTTGACGTAGCTGGGGTAGCCTCATTTATTACTTGGACAAATTTACATTCAAAATGTAACGAAAAAATAATGAAAAGCGAATATTGTTTCTTACAACCACACAGAACAACTAGTGTTGTTCTGGTATTGAAAAATTCTTTACAGGAAGTTAAACCACACAATAAAAAGCAAAAACTAAAAAAAAAGCTCCAGTTTTCTAGTAATTTTCTAAAGATTATTTTTGTCGGTTCTTTATACATGAGCTGCTAGTTACCGTAATATTTTCTTAGGATTTTCACACAATAATAAAAGGCAACAACACCGTAATATCTTTCCAGGGTATGCGTAAACATCAACCCCTCTTTTAAAATCAAATTACCTGATAGATTTACAAAAGTTTGTATTTATTTATTAATTGAGTCTGTATTTGGCTCCAAATGTTTATTACTTGTAAATAAATATTTTTTCTACAAGTTTTCTTGCATTTTATTATTTTGCGCAAATCCTTCAGGTAGATCGCACCCTCGAGGTAGACTGGATACTATAGTATCAACTTTTTTTAATCTAGACAATATAAATTTAACTTTAATAAAAAATCAAAAAGGAATATTAGAAATATATGCGTAAATATGAAAAGTACATTCAAGAAAATTGGTTGGCCCAACGGATCTGAGTTGCCCGAATAAGGAATAAATGACAAATATACATAAGAACGGCCTTGGTGAAATGATATTTTTGTAAATTGTGTTTGTGAATTCAGTGTATGTGATATCCCTATATTTTAACAATTTAAAAATTTACTACTCGCACGCATGCTGACAAATACAACCATTAACAGTAAAAACGTCCCGCCATTATTTTTTGTTTAAAATAATCTATCTTGTAGGAAAGCTTGTTAGTTTTCTACCGACTATTTATTTGTTTTGGCATATCACAATCACAATGCACAACAATAATTAGTTTTTAAAGCCATTAGCCCAAATTTAATATGTATTTATAAATACAATTTAATAATATATATTATATTATGATTAAATTGTGTAATATAGCAAAACATAAACAAAATTTCTACTCTAAAAAGCGGCAACACTTATACACTTTTGCCACACCCTTAAACTGTTAATATAATTTGAAGTATTTCCATATTAGTTGCGAATATATTTAATTAAAATTATTATTTAGTGGAATATTAGACTTATCGAGTTATTTCATAAAATTTATATTAGTAATAATAACAGATGTTTTTGGTTATTTAATTAATATAATTCTAAAATTTCGAATATAGTGATGATTACATTTATCTGATTAATACATCATGTTGACGCTTATGAAAGATCGAGCAGTTCCGTATGGGTTTCGTATTATTAGCTGTGTTAGGAAAATTTGAACTCTAAGGTTGACGTTCTGGAAATTTTAAATGCAAGTGACGTCACTTTGTATAAATCGTGAAGTAAAAAGTGTTTTACTTTTAAAAATGGTATACATAGATATTCCTTTGAGGGAGGTGGTGATCTACAGAATTATCTACATTAGCGATGTAGCCTGTTTTGTGACTAATATGTACGTTGTAACTGTTATATAATAAAGTTGATCTTTTTTAAGTTGATTATTTTAAATTGATACTCCCTATATTAATTAATTATTTAATTAATTAATGATCGACTCTATTGTTCAGTTCTTTTCAGACTGATCAACTGGTAATAAGCAATGTCACTGATGTCTTAATATATTATATATTGTGTCAATTGCATCGAGCAAAAAGACAAAAGAGGGAATCTAATCGTTATGAAAAGGAGACCAAAAAAGTGGCCTCTGTTGGCGGACATATCCGGAAATGCAAAGGCGCGAAATTTAAATTTTCCGACACTTATTAAGAATAGCTATAAAATATTTTTCAGACGAGAAAGTTTTTAATAAATATTAACGATAATAGTCCAAAATGTGACACATTTGGTAAAAAACTTCAATAATATAAATAAAATTTCATGTGACAGTTGGGACAAACAATAACATAACCAAACTAAATTTGATTTCTTAAACAAGGAAAGAGGCTGTCATTCCTTGTTTAAAGTGGCCTCTTAAAATGGCACTTCCTGTCTAAGAATATTTTTGTCCCCACTGCCTTTACATTCCCTCTTTTGTCTTTTTGCTTTATGGTCAATTGTAACACTTTAATAATATTTTCACTTAACCTTTTTACCTAGTAACTTAGAATTATTTTTAAGCGGAGCCATCCTTATATCCTAGATATTAATATCAAAGAGATAATACGTTTTTAATGAATAAGTAACTATATATTTCAATTATTATTCTCATGTTATTCTATGAAACAGTTCTTTTTTTAATAATACATAGAAATACGTTACGCAAAGGACAAATTGACATCGCTTTAGATTATATTTTGTTCATACTATAAACTTCATATTATGCCGTTTGATCAACAAAGTGTGGCCAGTGATATTGGACAATCTTTTTTCTGAAGAAACATTAGAATTATGTCGTCGTTTTTTTCCTCTTAATGAGTCTTGAGCATGCACAAAAAGTCGATGCTACCATTTATTAGATCTCTATCCATATCATAACATTGCCTTCGTTGGTCGTAATGGTATACACCGCCCATAGATTCGTTATAATCTTTCATTATTTCAGGTGCTGGGATGTTGATATTTTTGTCATCACATTGTTTTCGTTTCAATAAGGTTGATCCACTCACGTGAAAGTTGAAAACAGTGGTTGCGTGAAGGAAATCCCTGTCTTATAAATACGGTAATCAAAGTCACCTCCAGCAAGTTTTTTATCTTCTAGCAGGTTTTTAGGAAAATATTTTCTATTAGCTCGAATTGTAGCACAGGCCAAAGTAGTTTCAGATTTTAGTTTCTTCAGTAGTTTTATATTGGTATAAAAGTTATCACAAAAAATAATTTTATTTTTCCCAGTCTACTTCTGTCAAAGATAGAACAATGTTTCATTGAAATTATATTTGAAGTATTTATCTTGAATTTTTTTGTTTTTTGGCTTGATATACTTGAGATTTTTTACAACGTCATTCACGTCAGAGTGACACTAGAGCTTAGACCCTCTTTTTATTGATTTTATCAGATTATATTGGTTAATAGATGATTGGCCTTTAAAGTTTATAATTGACACGTCGACACACATTTTCTGTCCACCTTAATAATTACTAAATTGAAAAATTTAGACAATCCGTCAAAGATTTAATTTTATATAACCGATCGGTATAAGTTTTTGGTATAAGCGAGTTATCTTTTACATACAAAAATCTAAAAATGGTCTGAAAACTATTCCTTGACTTAGTTTTTACAACAAATAAACCATATATATCTTTTTTACTTCAGCAATAATTTCGGACTTCAGAAACTATACAATAATAGCCCAATAAAAAGTTTATCCGATAAATACTATGAGTTCTTCTTTGGACGTATCCAGTTGTTTTCCCTTTTATGTGGCATAAAGGTTACTCTTATAAGTTAAATCTTTCATGATTTTATCTAGAAGCTTAACAAAAACATCTAAAGCGGTCCTAAATTCTTAATGAACTTCTTTCAAAATACAGGCAGATTCTGCATATTTAGGATTTTCTGTGGTTTTTCCCAATTTAGTTCATTTTCTTTCTGGACATTTAAGTTCCATGCAGTTGTCATGCTCTTGATCTTAATGTTCATAACATTCCTGAATTTGTCGTTCATTAGACTCGTTATTAGGAACAAATTAAGTCTTACTTGGAGTCTTCATTATTTGCTTTTTGTTCTAGATTTATTTGTAGCAATATAAATGTCTAGCTCATTATCGACATCGGATTCAACATCAGTATCTTCTGCAGGCAAAATATCATCAAAATAATTATTTTCTACAAGTTCTAACAATTGGGCATCAGTCAAACAAACAATGAAACAAATATTATTTTTCGTGGCTTAACATTTAAAACCATTTAAAAACATTAATAATTTGAACAAAAAACTTACCCTGCTATTTTTTTACATAAAAACACTGTAGACGTTTATTTTAACAATAAAAAATACACTTTGAAAGAAAGCACTTATAGACAGCCCGACTACCATAACAATGATACACCAAATGAAGAATTGACCCTGCACATCGCATGACAATAACTATAACCAATGAAATGCCTTGCAACGATAGACTTAGATAGAATACCAAATACTAAATACCCAATACAAAAGAGAAGCGAAGGTAGGTAAAATGGGCTACAAGAGCAACTAATAGATGAAAATAAGTAAAGTAACATTGAGAACTAAAAGTAAAAAGTGGTAGAACATTAGAATTTGAATATCAAAAAATTAATACTAAGATGCATTGAAACTCCTTACATCTTGCTTTAGCAGTCTTATTTTTTACACTTTGTCGTCAAATATTATTTAATTATACACATTAAATACATATTTGACGATCCTGCTCGTTTTTTCGTCATTTTCAGCAAGATTGTATGAAAATAAAATTATCTAATATTTAACACATACAACTTGTTCTTAACTGCACTGCTGCGCTACTGAGTATTGAAATGATTTACTGCTAAGGCGTGGTTAGGTAGAAATTTCAAATTTTAACCATGTCCAGTGTGATAATATGCAAATTAGATGCCTTACGAAATGACGGGATCTCTGTACTGTAGCATTTTCAATTTCATTGATTCCTTTAAGCATATTGAAGTCCCCTCGTATACGAAATATTAAAATCACCTTATATATTTTTGATAGATCTAAAAATATTTCGTACGTATTTAAACCCAAATATCTTTTCATTTCTTTCTTAGGTCGGCCAAGTTGAAATAAACCATTTTAGAGTTGTTTATTTATTTTACTTCGGCAAATTCTTTTCAAGTTTATGCGTCGCAAAAGGATATGTACGTCGTTCGTGGTGTCTTGTTATGTCAGCGTTTGTATGTATGCGTTCAATTTTAATAGAATTTCTTCACTCTCGTTGGAACAGCTTTCAAGAGCGGTTCAGCGTTATGTCCAAATTTCACGTCGAATTTGTAAAGTATTCTGTTTTCGTCTTTTATGTATGAAGAATATGTAGCAGTTTGTTATTGGTTTTGTGGCAGTAAATGCTTCAATTATTAATGTTTGAGTGAGGATTGGAGGACATCCTCGTTTTGTTTTTTTTTGTTCCTGCTTTTATCCAAGGCTTTTGGCAGTTTGGAGATGGAGGTTTTCGTGATGCAGAGAGAGTGGAGCCTCAGTTCCAGTTCCAGTATGGTTTCAGAAACTTAAGTGTGATCATGTGAATTAAGGTAACATTTTGTTCAAATTTTAAACTAAAGACAGACATTTTTTTATAAAATAATAATTGCTTTCGTTTACATTTAAAAGTTGTAAATTTTGGTTTGAGTAAAGCTGTCAATTTGTGTTCTAGTTTTTTTTTTGAAATTTAATGTTAATTTATGACAGCTCGTTTTTTATTTTTTTGATTTGTACATTTTTGTTTTGTTTTAAAAAAAAGGTTAACCTCCATGCAATTTTGTAAAGTTTGTGTAAGCAACAGAGTTTGTAAGCGGATGACACATCTAATTTTTTGTGTTTTGTTTTCTCCATGTAACTGTTTGTGGTGATACATAAATAAAGGTTAAATTTTGTTGTCTTAACTTTTTATTTATTTTTTTGAGCCAAACTTTTGATTCTTATTTGAAAAAGATATGTTTTTTATGTTTTGATTTTGTTTTCTAATTATTTTCCTAGTTACAACTAGTGGTTGTAATAGGCATAATTAGGCACCTCAAGTGGCGCCCTATATTAAATTCGTTGAGGTGTTTCTTGTTTATTTTTATTTGTGTTTGTCCCAAGAGCCCTTTATTTAATTTTTTGTAGTTCCCCATTCCAATGCCCTTACTTTTACTTATCCACGACCCCAGCTCTGTACGAAACCCAGAGTGGCCGTTCGCATCAAGTAGCGATTATTTTCCTTGCCTATCTCCACCCCAATAGTTTTTCCCCCAATTTTATCTCCGTATTAAGCCCCCTGTGGTAGGCAAAATATGTTCGTTAATACTTCTGAAAAATATTCGCATAAAGCTAGTCAGAGTAATTTTAATGTAAAATAACTGAAGTGGTACTTACGTATACCGGTGGGACTTAATGTCGACAAATATTATTTCGTGTGATATTGAAAGGTTTAATTAAATTTATATTTGTCTATGATCTTACTAATAGTGTTAGAGTTGTTGACTTATTTTAATTTTAATTTTATTTTTTCCTTTTTTTATTAGTTGTTTATGCTTTGTTTCATGTTGTTTTAGCTTAGTTTAGCTTTATTTTGTTAAAACAAATACTTAGTAATAGACTTATGATGGGCATATATTGTAAGACTTGAAACTGGTAACCAAAATTTAACATAAATAAAATAACTTTTTAAGGTTTTGTGTAGTGACAGATCTCCTATACACTAGAAGTATTTTATTTGACGTTTCGACATCCAGCTCGTTCGTCATTTTAAAAACTTAAATTTTTGGAAAATTTAAACGTTACTTTAAAGTTTCGTTAGGTTGCTTAACAAGTATTTATTCTGTTTAAAAATAATTTTGTTAAATGTGAAAAATTAAATTTATTATATCATACACAAACGGTGATATCCTGCTTTCATTCTAACAAAAACAAAAATAATCGATCGTTGCCTCTTTCGAATTTATGTCAGGAAAAAGTAAGGTCAAAATTGAGGTGGAAATTTGTCAAGCGGTAAAATTAAATTGATGTCGCTAATAGGCCAAAGCCAAGTCCTCTTTCTGATCCCTGCACGGGTTCCCGCTAAGCCCACGTTTTGAAAACTGCGCGAAGAAAGGCGTTGTAGTAATATTAAGAATTATAAAAAAGGGCATCAGACGTCCTTGTTGTTAATATAAAGCAGAGGTTAGAGAGATAACGCAGCTTGAAGAATATCGTGTGACATTACAATTCCAGAGGCGTTCAGATGTAATAATCTCTTTCATATAGCATTTTTTTATTGTGTAAAACTAAAATTTGTGTAAAACAAAATTTTTATTAATAACTTAAAGACAGAGATGCTTAAGGATTATATGCAACTTATTATGTACACGGAATTATTATACATTAATACGTTAAGAATTATTCTGTATTGAAAATAATAACTCGCTTATTATTTAGTTGTTATATTTGTTATGGGTAAACCCCAAAATTATTTAATATGTCTGGATAAAAGGCAAAGCAGATAACTTCTTAATTTATCTGAGTCATTTTCGATCCGTCCAATGTAAAATTGATAAAGAAGTAGATTTTAAACTTTAATTTAAATAACACTACTTATGTTTAAGTGATATTTGCTCTCTTTTCGTTGTTGAGAATCTACTACAGAATGGTTGTTCAGAAGACGTTACTTAGCATTAAGAACTTGTTATAACTAACAGCGATAAAAATCATATTTATTTTTACTCCAAATTAAAAACAGTTACTTATATGAATAGGAATTATTCGCATAAACCTAGAATACAACGAAATACTTACAAACATGTAGCTTTTTCCACAATGCTTGGATAATTCTAACTCTATCCGGATCATCGACTACTGTCAGATATTGGCTGAAAACTAGATTGGAATCGTGGTGTAAAAACAAAGGCATATTTGCGGCAGCTCAGTTAGGCTTTCGACTCTATCACAATTAACTACTGATATCCAATTGTTTAAGTCAAGTAATAATTATTTAGCAACAATATTTCTAGATATTTGGGGTGCATACAATAACGTTATCTTAAACTTACTTTTTAAGAAACTAACAAATATATGAGTCCCAAGTAGATATGCATAGGTATTGGTTAATCTATTTGTTAATAGACAAGTATTCACTCGGTGCAACAATAAATTAATTGGTGTTAGGTTGTAACATTTGCATTTTTCTATATATTGAAATCCTCTCGTATATGAAATAAATTGAAATTATCTCATATATGAATTAAAATAACGAAGAATAGTTTCTATGTTTCTTTGTTCTTATCATACGAGTTAAAACGTAAATAGTCTTTCGTTGTATTTACGACATCTTCGAGTCGATAATATACCATTTTAAAGTTGTTTATGTCACGGACGAAAATGAAAATTCTTCCATATTATTCTTTGATTTAAACCGCCCGATATGCGGTTGATATCGCAAAAGTTGAACCTTTGATTTGAAATAAACATTTATTTGGATTGCTGAGAAGTTTTTGCCGGAAAGATAATTGCTTATTCTCACTGGGGTCGCTGTCAGCGGCAGTTGGCTTTAGCGATGATTAAAATTTATGTATCAAATTTGAAATGTTTCCTGTGTTTAGTTCTTTTTATGCAAAATAGTTAGTTTGGTGGCAGTTGATTGTTAAATTAATAGTTGCAGTAAGAGTGAGTTTTAAAATTTTGCCATTGTATCCAGTTGTATCTATTCCCGTTTTGTAAGAAGCCACGCCATAGTGCCATTGCAACCTTTATTTGTTGTCGTCATTCCAGACCATTGATGCAGTACAGTTCTCCCAAAAATTCTAAGGTCCAGTGAGGTCCGGTTTACAAGTAAAAGTGCATTTTTGTGAATTCAGGTAACTTTTTTTGTGATTAGATTTTAAAGTAAAGATATACATTTTTTTTAAAGTAAAATTTGGTTTCACTAAAATTTAGGAACTTGTAATAATTGAAATTATGTGTTTTAGAGTATGGTTAGATGTCATTTTAATTGTTCTGTTTTAAACTTAATGTTAACATATGACAGCTAGCTTTATTATTTTTTTATTAATTTGTTTTTGTTTTTAAAAAAGGTTAACCTCCATGTAGTAAGTTTTTGTAGTATCTCCAACTCCTAGGGTTTGTAAACGGCTAGGACGCATATAAGTTTTTCTTTATTATTTTTGTACTCTGTAACTCTGTAACTGTTTGTGGTAAGACACAATAATGTTTAATTTTTTCTAACCATTTTGTATTTCTTTTGACTAACCTTTTTTGAGTTTCATGTAAAAAGATATATTTTTTTATTTCTAATAATTATTTCAAAAGTTACAACTAATTGTTGTTATCGTTATAATTTGGCACCTCGAAGCAACGTCCTTTTTAAATTGCTAGAGATGTGTCCTTTTGTTTTGTTTGTTCCAAATAATTCATGTAAGTACCCCTTTGTTTCATTTTTTATGTTTCATTTTTTGTAACTGCCCCAATTTAACCCCCTTTGCCATTTACTTAACCACGAACCCAGCTCTCCAAAGAAACCCTGAGTGCCGTTTGCACAAGTATCGTTTATTTTGCTTGCCCTATCTCCACCTCAAATAATTTCTGTTCTCAATTTTTTACCCCTTATAATATTACCCTATGTGGTAGGCAAAATATATTTGTTACAAGGTTAGTTTATCAAACTATCACCTATTGTTGCCTGTTGGATGTCTTTGTTCACTTTGTTTCTTGCTTCTTCTTGATTACTTAAATGTATTTTATGCTCCTAAAAAATTTTTCTTTATCATCGTTACTCTTAGCACATTTGACAGTAGCATTTGATTTGTCATATAGATTACAGGTGTCTTTTTTTAACGGCTTACGTCATAGATTGAAATTTAAAAAATTTTTTTTTACTTTTGATAGCTGACTGAATTTTCCACTTCTTGTGAATACAAAGAATTGATTTTAATAATAGGTATGTGACCTTCGGAATACTCAGCATCACGCATTTCTTTCTGTCTGTAATGGGACTTATATTTTGGAAGTCTTTTTATGTGGTTAATAGCTTCGTTTAGACGTGTACTGCTAAGTTTACTGTAACCACCTTACGCTACCCTTTTATCAATTATACCGACTTAATCTTCACGAGAGCGGTATTAACACGTTTTGTTGATATTTGGAGCGTTTTAACAAACATATTACGGCAAACCTTAATACTGCTTATTTTATATACACAAGTAAATTGTTTCGTCCGATTACCAGAAACTCCATAATACAGCTTGACTGGTTCCTCGCTGGTTAGTGTACCTAAATAAGCTGTTTAAGAATCATATGATGCTAGTTTGATTGCACCTATTTTAAACTTGCACACTCACATATATGTTTCCAAATTCTATGGAATTAACAGGAATTCCTCTATAATTTACGTAAGATTTGTTGTTGTTCTTGAATTTTTTTCTACTATCACGTAATTTATTGTCATATTTACGTTCTCGACACTTTGGCGGCCTGCCTGTAGAAGTACTTTGATTGTTAAGTACATCTCCCAACGGGGCGTTTTCATGGTCTCTATCTGGTGAGTAAGGTGCATAATTTGCATCAGCAATGCTATTATCGATGTCTTCTGAAAAATCATTCATATTTTTTAACATATTATCACCGTCAGTAGCAGGTTCCTAAAGTGTTAAGGTTGGATTTAAAATATTTTTACCACATCTAAACAAACTAATTTTTGCATACATTTGTTACATATTACATACCTCATCTTTACTTTCTTTTTATACCAGCTGCACCATATATCGTCCACACAGACATAATTATATCACTCGTTAATAATTAAAATGTAACTGAAAGATAACGGTTTATGTAAATACAACCGGAACCAACAATAGAATAACTATGTATGAAATTTGCATAAACGAACCAACCCGTTTGGTTCGTTTATGCAGAATTCTAAAACCTCGTTTTAGGGTATATGTAAGGTTACTATTCCAAAGATAGCGTGACTATGCACATTTAATGTACATAGATTAATGTGCAATGATTAATTTAATAGGTTGGTTTGTTTTGTAGTTTAGGAAATACTCATTTTTATAATCGAAAGCTTCCTTATGTCAAAACTGCCAAAATGTGGGTTGGATTTTGGCAATTTATACTAAATAAATCTGCAAAGTATGGATTAAAAATATTAGCGCTTGTTGATTCCACGTCTTATTACAGCTATAATCTGGAGGTGTATGTTGGGACTCAACTAGATGGGCCCTATAAAGTTGACAAAAGGCCTCTTCAGTCATACAAAGATTAATTATACCAATTTCTGGAACTGAAAAAAAATTGTAACTTTCGATAATTGATTAACGTCGATACCTTTAGCCTTAGATTTGCTAAAAAACACAGATTAACTGGTACGGGCACAATTCACAAAAATAAAAAAGAAATTGCTGAGATTTTTACTGCAGAGTTAAAGGGGCATAAAGTTACTTCGAACATTTTTGCTTTCACCGAAGACATGACTTCGGTATCCTACAAGCCAAAGCAAAACAAAATAGTTACATTATTGTTAACAATGCATTACAAAGACGAGATTTATCTAGTAGCGGCAACGTATACAAACCAACAATGATTACATTTTACAATTTAACCAAGGAAGGTGCTGATACTGTTGATAAGCTAAAAGGAACTTACTCTGTGTCACGAAAAATTTGCCAATGGCCTCTAACATTATTTTTTACTTCCTATCTGAAATAAATTGCCAAATGATTTCTGACAAAAATAACAATACTCATAGTACTCGCCGAAACTTTTTGAAATCATAAGCAATGAGTCTTATTACACCTCAACTTAAACGTCTTTAAGAAATGGTTATCTTACATATAATTACGAGAAGTCGTATAAAAGAAATATTGGACATCTTGTTAAAATTTACGCGACATAGCCAGTATAACGTTCCAGGCAGTTGTAATTTTTGCTCGTCGAAAACGAACAGAAAAACAGTAAGACCCTATGCGTACAGTGTCAAAAATATATATGCCAGAACATACTTCAAAGCTTTGTACTATATGCTATAAAAGACAACAAAATATGAAAAACTGTAACGTAAGTTTAAAATGAAAGTTAAAACGTAAGTTTTTTGGCGCGTATAATGTTGGGTTAAGAAAATCTCTCACAACAAACTTTTATATTAACAAACCCATATTTTTATACCTGTAAATAAGTAAAAAATGTAATATCTGTATTTTGTTTGTCATAAAAAAATCACATGTAAAAAAACATATCATTTTTAGAGTTAGTGATTAAAGTATTATAAGAATCAGTCAATAAAAATGTTGTGACTGTTACAAACATTATATTTTTTTGCTGCTGAGTATAATCAGTGGACTAAGATATGAGTTCCTTTGGCTAATTAATAATGGTAAATTGAAAGAAAAAATTGGATAGGCCAAAAATTTCTTCATGCTAAGAAATTAACGATAGTAAACATGTTTAAAAGATGACCACTTGCTACATGTAGCCCAAGACCGAAACCAATATAGGAATATTATAAGTATCTTAGTTTCTGGAATTGGCACCCAAGAAAAGGAGAATACATTGAAACTGTTATAGTTAGATGTAACTAATAAAAGATAAGAAATAAGATAACAAAGACCTAGTTCACATAAAAAGAAATGAGAAATTTAACTTCTTATTATTCATGAACCAACCATGTCCTTAGTCCTTACGGTGGTTACCACCATACTAATCTTAATTTTATTTATTGCCTCCATAAATAGCATGTTTTATATTAACACCATACCAATCTCGCGAGTTCTTCAACCATAAAATCTTTCTTCGTCCTGGACTGCGCTTGTCTGCTGTTTTTCCTTGAATAATATTTTATGTAACCTATATTTCGGACCTCTCGTTACATATCCGAAGTACTTCATCTGTCATTTCTTGATGTTTTATATAATCTTATTAATCTTTCTGAGACGTTATACTATTATATAGTTTCGACTCTTCCACTATAAGGTTTCCACCCAAGAAACTTTTAAAATTATTCCGCAGCATCACATTTAAAAAGCCTCAGGGCGATTTTATTTACTTTTTTTACAGTCTAGGACTGTATGTAGTACTGTAGCGTTTTTGTTTTACCCCGTATATAGCACCGAAAATTATTTTGAATCTTTTTGCGCCTCCAATATTAATGTTAACATTTTCGAGTCTCTTTACAATAATTATATTTTTGCTTTCGATTGATCTTGATTCCGCTTAGATATTTACGCTGGAAATAAACAACAATTTCTTCACTAATGATAATTTTTTAGGATGATATCACTACTCGATGGATCGCCTGTGAGATCAGTCGATTTTATTGTTAAAGTCATAACAAATTGTGTCATTGAGAATTCGTTAGTGTAGCGGTCAAAAAGAACTAGTTGGGGTCTAAAAACCAGCGTTTATGAGGGCTGAGTGGCCTAAATAACAGGCTCAGGATAATCTGAGAACCAGTTTTGGTGTTCCTCAGTCTCTATTTTGTATCTCCCGTGGTTCGAATCCATATTATTGAAGTTTGTATGGGATAGTATTTCTTTGTATTTAATTCCAAGGTAACAGTTTTTTTTATAATTTAAAAGGACATAATTAGCCAGTGAAGAAGCTAGTTCTGTTAAATTTTTCTAAATAATCAGTTGTCGTTAATATACTAAGATTTGCTTTTATTGGGGAAGAATATTGTTCACCGATGAATCCAGGTACTGTCTTTTTTCTGGCGACAGGAGAAACCGAGTGTATAGAAGGCTGGGGAATACTACGCACAGTGTAACACCGTAGGGACTGTACAGTATGGTGGCGGCTCGGTAATGGTGTGGGGTGGAATTAATTTAGAGGCTCGTACGGAATTAGTTAGAATAGATCGAGGTCGGCTTACATCGCAGAGGTATATAGCAGACATTTTAGAAGAGCATGTCTTTGCACCATTTATTGGGGGTAATTTCGTGCTTATGCAAGATAATGCCAGGCCACACACGGCAAGAATTATGCAGCAGTATCGTCAGGAGGTGGGAATTCCTGCCATGGATTGGCCTGCGAGAAGTCCTGACCTCAACCCAAGAGAACATGTTTGGGATATCATAGGCAGACGACTACGACAACTACCTAATGCACCAAACACATTATATGAACTGTTTTTGCGGTTGGTCTAAATTTGGGATCAAATTGATAAAGCAGAAATCAGAACGAATATTCTCAGTATGAGAGATTGTTGTCAAGCAGTAATAAATGCCAGAGGAGGCAATACACGATACTAGTACATGGTACTAGTATATTCTTCAACTTTAAAAATTTCAATTTAGACATTAATTTATAATGTTAGTTTGTTTAGATCAGTTGTTTGTTTAGATTTATGATGGTATATTGTTAATTTGATTACATTTTTCGTAAAAAAAAAAGTTTTTTTATTTAAGATGTTCCAAAACAACCATAAACCAGAAAAGATCAAACAAAAATTTTTTCATTACAACTCAAAATAAGAACTTTAAAATTATGCGTGAATTTTGGAGCGCAGTGTATAACAGCTAGGTGCCAAGGAAAAGAAATGGTATACTTGTATATTTAAGACATTGTGACGTTATATAATCATGATTGCTAAACAAAACCACGTGATTCGTATTACCATGGTTACTGCATAACCCGTAGACAATTGGCAATACTACAAAACTAATTTTCAATGTTTTGCAGATTTTTCTTTAATTAGGCAAACGCGTATCTGAAGTCATTTAATACATCACTGCTACCTTCTACTAAATAACACGTGAACTTGTTTTCTCATCTATTAAGTGATAGCCGAACTAATTTGTCACTATCAAAATGCCGACTTATTACGGTAACATAAACAAAATTTTAAGTTTGCAGCTTTTGATTGTAATCTTATCTTTAGGTACAGTTAATTTAAAAATGACGGCAGTATGGATAACGAAAATTTGCTTAAAATAGAGGTTTTCGGTTCCTAAATTCAAATATTATTTCACAATACCAATTTTTAGGCACGTTACCACGTAAGTTATGACATGGATTCATTTAAGTACAGTTATGAAAAAAATACTACGTTCTTTGGAAATTTTCTTTAGATATAATTAAACTAGAAAGTTTACAGTTTACGCACATAATGCTAAGTTGAAGATTTGTTTTCAAATAGTGACGATAACTCCATCTAAAAAGTATATAAATTTTAACATTGTGACATGCCAGCTGAACAACAAATACATAAGCAGTTTTACAAAAATACACTTCCGCACCAGGTATATATTATCCCTAAAGGGTGTGCCAATACCAATATTGAAGTCCTTGATAGGGTTAATAAGAGGGAAGAAATTGTACAGACAATTAAGAGGCGGAAACTTGAATATTTCGGTCATATATTAAGAGGTCCTCGTTATGGGCTACTACGTTTGATTATAGAGGGCAAAATAAAAGGTAAAAGAGATGTAGGAAGAAGACGAACCTCCTGGCTACGAAATCTAAGGGAGTGGTTTGGTCTGAGCTCTAGCCAACTATTTAGAGCTGCTGTAAGTAAAGTAAGAATTGCCATGTTGATATCCAACCTTCGTTAGAAGATGGAACCTTAAGAAGAAGAAAGGGTGTGCAATCAAAGTGTTCATAATTATAATGTTCATTATTTAAATTATGTAATTGAAAGGTCATCTGAACCCATTATGTGGATAGTCCTAACTACCTTATATACGATTTTGATTGATGATGATCTGATAGGATCGAAAATGTTCTGAAAATTATTAAATCGATTTTAGATATTTTTTAAAAAAATTTATAATAAAATTTTATACCATTTCACAAAAAGGAATTTTTACTTCATTGTTAGTTTTTTAAACTACGGTATACAGCCCACAACATTAAATTTCCCTTTTAAAAGGTAAAATAATAATCTTAAAGCTCTAGTCTAATATTAATTATATACCATTATTCATACTAAAATTTATTTAGTTCGATATTTCTATACGTTCCTAAATTAGTTACTTAAATGGCATATCTTAGGAAGTAATTTAATATTACTGATATATGTTTTATAGGAAATATTATGTTTTATTGAACAGTTTTACTAGATCATATAAAGTGTAAGAAAATATTGAACCGATTTTATCTTAAAATGCATAACAGCGATTTTTTAACCCGACTCTGAAAACAAAAGCTGGTGAAAAGAAAGTCAGGCAGCCATCACAAAAGTCACGATCTGAATTTTTTGCCTAGACACGAACTGTGAGATTTTTCCACGATGACAGTTATGTAAATCAACTGACTTATTACAGTTTTAGATTTGTATAACTCAAAAGTTCACGCTTTACAGCGAAAGCGTGGTGAAGAGCAGGGGAAGTCCTCTTCCCCCGAAGGCCCAGATTTTCTAGAGATTTATGACATACGTGATAAAAGTTAGTGTAATATTTGAAGAATGCTTTAAGTATTATCAACCTTAAACCTTGACAACTAATTTAACTGAGTTGTCAAGTTAAGAGTTAAGAGAGAAGAGTTGAGAACTTTGAAATTTGGATTAAACCATATTCCATTATACATATTATACTTATATGATCCAGAGTAATATTGGATTAAAATAATTGAACTGATGTCATATTATAAAATTTTAAGTACAACTTAATATAAAATCCAATGTTTAAGTACAACTGTATTTTTTCCACAAATAGCACAAATGTATATTTTAAATGCCTTGAAATATAAGTTTAGAAAAACAAAAATAATTTATTTAATAAGCAAATTTACAAATAGTTTCAAATGTAGTGTTCAGCAAGTTCTTGAAATAATTTTTCACGTGGATAATAGCAGCAGATATGCCGTGGTGTTGCGATATTGAACAATTTAAGTAGAATATTTTAAATTCAGGACCGCGGAATACTGTATTACACACTTAAGCAATAAGTGAAAATTGCATTTCCAAATATTGTTTTATCTTTAAAATAGTAATTATATAGTCATAGTGCCCTACAAAAAACTGATAAGATTTTTATTTTCAAACTGAATTTAAAACAAGCTATACATAATTTATAGCTATCGAACCAAAATATTTGCTATAAACACCAACATATATTGCGTATTAGTGACAGAGCAGTGATCAGTGAATAGTGTAGGAGTGTCTGGGGGCTCGGTAGACTGAGACCTCGGAAGCCCTGAAGAAGGCATCAGAGAGGATACCGAAAGCTCGGCAAAATGGATATCGACGCGGTTCAACCCGGAAGACTGGTGAGTTTGATATTAATTTTTGTAATAATATTAATCAAATAATATTAATCAAATCATAAAAGTTGTTGTTTGTTCCAAAAGCTGGTGTGTTATCTCTTTATGTTTTTTATATATTTGGCTATTTTTATTGTTATTTTGCCTTGTGTAGTTTTTTATTTAAAATCTATTAATTGTTTTGTTATTGTACCCATTGTTTACTGCTATTTGCTTAGTGATGTTTTCTTTTCTCAAAGTTGTATTTGAACATCGATATTTCTAATAATCTATGTAACATGCTAGGATCGGCTGCCAGTTTATGTTGTGTAGGATAAAATGATAAAATGTGTATAGTCGTGTCAATATGGGTAGATTTATAAAATACGGAGAACTCATGTTTTTTTAAGTCTGATGAGTTTTAAATCTAAAAAATAATGGATTAATTTTGTACTATTCCTATAATAATTTAATATGAATATAAAGTGAATTAATATACTATAAAAATTAATCGAGTTGTCTGTTAGTTTTTAAAAGATATAAGTACATCGTCTACGTATCTTCACCAATATAAAAACTATTTCAATACGGGATGTTTTGAAATTTGTGTCTGTAGATGATCCATTTCCGTCATGTAAACTTTCAAAAAAACTGTTAGAGATTACTTTAGAATACACCAAATTTTCACCTAAATTTACCGTAAAAAATACAATAGAACTAGTTATTAAAATATAGAATTTTAAATTACCTAGCAGCTCCAGATTAATTTCTGTTAACGTAAAGAATCTTTTTTCTAATATTCCTTCTACAGAAACTTTTGTTGTAGTAAAAACCTTTTAGACCATAATATTACAAATCCAATCATTACATTCGAAATTTTACATCTTCTCTTATAAACAATCTTTAAAAATGTAATCAAACATTCCGTATTCAAACAGTTTTTATATTAAAATGATATAAGGTTAAATGCACGAATAAATTAATTTAAATCAAATAAAAGGCGGATATCGAGCACAGTTTTTATTAAATCTTGCCCAAGTACTTTCGCTTCCAGGGCATCTTCAGGGGCATTTCGTCAAAATTAGGCTATCCAACAATATATGGTGAATGACATAGATATTAGCTGATACATTTACACAACATGAGACAAAATATAAACAGTTTAAAACTTATTATAAATTCAAAGAAGCTACATATTGGGTGACATCAGGAGAGAATGAATCTCTGAATTAATGAAATATAAGACATAATTCTAAATGGCCAATTTGAGACAAATATTTCTCTCGTCCCCAACCATTGATTATAAACCACCCCCTTAATACCTCACTCTAAGGTAAAAAACGAATTCAGTGTTAAACTCAGCCCACTTACACCCCTTTGCCTCTCACGCCTAAGTACTACCTGACTGTATGGTGGCGACATTAATAGAAATATTTGCCTATTTTGAGTTCCCTGATCCGAACATTGTCTACTGCAATAGACGACATTACAACGATGGCATTCAGCATTTTCACAAATAATTTTAACGTGCTTGTAATCTACATTATGAAATTCCGATTTTACTTAAAAAAAAACGCTAAAAATTGATTAATGAAAACAGTAAATAATTTCTAAAAATTATTTATTTATCAATACAATACAAAAAAATAATAAAACATAAAATACATAATAAAATTAGCAGTGATAAATTACATTTCACGTAAATTACTTTTTTGTAACTTTTCAAACAAATTAATTTCCAGAATTGATGCAAACTAAAATATATCAAGCTAATATATACAGAATTTATTTCCAGATTTAGTCCATTCACTGACGGTAAAATATTGCAAAACCTCCTAATTTGAAAGAATCGCTTGAATTGACATGAAATTGGGCTTACGCCTAGCTAAGATGTCAAAGAAAAAAAGATTATGCTTCTATGGCTCAGTATCACCACTTTTTTGGGAGTGAAAAAATATATGTTCAAGATAAGTTCGGTAGTGCCTAAAATCAGTAATTCTAAGCAACTTTTGTTGGATCTTATAATGTCAAATTCCATGTTGAATATTTCAACGTAAAATAATAAAAAAATGAAGCACTTTTCGACGAAATCTCAATACAACTTTTTTTAAAGTGTTTAAAAAAGGTTTATTTTTGTTAATTTTCTAGCACTAAAAGTAAGCAAGCTATGACCAAAATATTCAGAAAAGCAAAACCTACATTTTTTTACTCTTTGTGATTTTTAGTGTCATTAACAAATTTTAAGTTATTTGAAAACAGCATTTTTTTCAAATTAAAAAAAAATGTTTAAAAATAAGCCCTTTAAACAAATGAAACTTACAAATAATTAGAATAATACAATAAAAACAATGAGCAAGGTATTTATTAGAAAATCAGGACACGCATTAAAATTGCAAGATAAGCATTTATAAAATGAATAAAATGTTTTTTTTTTTTTTATTTAAACAAATATACCCGCATCAACCACTAAGGGTTATTAGCAGGGGGACATACACAAACAGTAAGATACATATTGTTACATAAAAAAAATATTTTTTACAATTTCGTATATAGTTTAGTCATTTTAAGGAAACTTAATAAAGCCTGTAAATTTGACGTTAGTACACTTTTTAAATTGTCACTAAGGGCACACGCGATTCTTTCGTTCTGGTACACTGGACACTCAACAATTATATGTTTCACTGATAACTGAGTGTTGCATCGGTACACATCGGAGCAGGCTCCTGGTTGAAGATATGTTTGTGGGTAAGAAAAGTATGTCCTATTGGGAGTCGGTTGATAATGACTTGGTCTTTTCTATTATTTGGTAAGATGAGTTTGGTTCCTACTTGACTTAGACATTCTTTAAGTTTGTTGGCAGTATGATCCCAAGTAGTTTGCCACGCTCTGTACATGTGGGCTTTGATATTAACTTTGTGATCAGTCCAAGGCATTTGATTTATGATAGGAATACTTTGGTCAGTGGTTGCATTGCTTGCCAGAGAGTCCACTTCCTCATTACCACTTATTCCCATATGGGAAGGTACCCAGATGAAGGAAATATCTTTTTGTTGACTCTGTAGATTAGATAACTCTTCTTTGATCTTGAGTAGTATGGCGTGAGTTGTATATAGCTGTTTTATTCCAAGTAATGCGCTCATTGAATCGGTGATGATAACAAATTTGCTTTCATTGATAGAACCACATTTTTTCATAGCCTGGTGAATTGCCGTGAGTTCTCCGGTATATATACAACAATTTGTTGGGATTCGTATGGTAGACTTGACGTTTTCGTAGATGTAGGCTGCAGCCTGTCCTTCATCACATTTGGAAGCATCAGTGAATATTTGATGGGTTGTTGGGTATTTGGATATTATATTTTTATAAGCTTGCTGTATAAGGAAAGGATGTGTGGAATGTTTCGGGAGTTCTTTTAGAGACGTGTCGATTTTTGGAGATTTGATCATCCAAGGAGGAACATTTACATGAATAGGCATAGTAAAACTGAACTGTTCTAAATTAAGACCAATATGTTTTATACGTTCAGGAAATGGTAGTTTTTTTATATTGCAATGTTTCTGTAAAGATCGGACGATATATTTTTTCTGCTAAGTATTGTTGAGTAGGTTACGTTGCTGTTGTTTGCTGAAATTCTGGCAACGTAATTTAGTGATAGGAGTTTTCTTCGTTGGCTTAAGGGCAGTTCATTAGCCAGAGCTTGTAAGCTACTTACTGGACTAGTTCTTGTTGCACCTAAAACTAGTCTCAAGCACATATTTTGAATGTAGTCAAGTTTTTTTAGAGATGTTTTGTTATCAGTATCGTAGCATAAACAGCCGTAGTCTAGTTTACTTTCGTATTAATGATCTATATAGCATAAGTAAGGTTGTTGTATCTGCCCCCCAAGAGGTATTTGACAGCATTTTTAGTAGATTAATTCTGGATTGGCAAGAACGTTGCAGATTGGTGATGTGGGTTTCCCAGTTTAAGTTACGTTCAAAAGAAAGTCCTAAGAAATTTATTTCTTCTGCTTGTTTTAGGACAACTCCATTTAGTGTTAATTGAACATTAGGATAATTTTTTCTTTTGCTAAAAATTAAATAAACGTGTCTTTTCACTAGAGAATATAAAACCCGTGTTTTGGCGACCAGCTTTCAATTGTGTGTAAGGTAGTTTGCAGTATATGTGTTCCCAGAATTACATTGTTTGTTCTTAGATAAATGACTAAGTCATCTGCATATAAGCTAGTAAATACAGGTAGTTTTATTTGATGTATAATACTATTTATTGCAACTAGAAAGAGAGTAGGACTTAGAGTAGATCCTTGTGGAGTGCCGTTTTGAAGTACTCGTCTGGAAGATGTAAATCTATTGGTTCTAACTCGAAAAGTTCGTGCTTTTAGAAAATTTTTAATAAAGAACAACATGTGCCCTTGAACATCCCATTCTTGAAGTGTTTTCAGTATAAGATGTCTCCATGTTGTGTCAAACGCTTTTCTTATGTCAAAAAATACGGCAATAAGTTTTTGGTTGTGCAGAAAGGATTCATGTATACTTGATTCAAGTGTTATTAAATTGTCTGTTGTGGATCTACCCGTACGAAATCCACTTGTCTGATACTTATCAGGTTATTGTTTTCGAGGTACCATTTAAGACGATAATTAAGGATTTTTTCTAAAAGCTTGCAGGTACAACCACGTAAGTGATATTGGACGATAGGAATTTGGATCGTCTTTTGGTTTATTATATTTAAGGACTGGAATTATAGTTGCTTGCGACCATAGATCAGGAAAGTCATGGTGAATAAAAATATTATTAAAAATATCAACTAACATTAGCTTTGCATTCAGAGGAAGATTTCGTAAGAAAAGAGGATGGATATCATCAGGACCTGGACTAGAATTTTTAACACTTAAACAAAATTCTAATTCTTGAAGACTTACTGGTTTGTTTATTGGATTGCCGCTTTCTGTGATTTGTATATTTGAAGACTCCGTTAGTTTTTTGTGCTCTAAAAAGGATAGGCTGTAATTGGAATCACCAGAATTAAGTTCGTATATATATCTGCTAGAATTTCTGGAATATCTTCTTTGTTTGAATGCGTTTGGTTATTGTATGATAAAGTATCTATACCTCGAAAGTATTTTGTCCCTTTTATTCTGCGGACTTTGTTCCATATGTTGCCTAAGGGAGTGGAAGGATTTATTGAAGAAACGTACTTTTTCCAACTTTCTCGTTTTGCTTTTTTGATTAATTGTCTGCTTCGAGCTCTGAGATTTTTAAACCTTAAAAGGTTTTCGACAGTTTTATGTTTCTTGTAAACGTTTAAAAGCGTGTTTAGACAAAGTGAGTGCTTGTGCAATTTCGTTATTCCACCATGGAACTGGCTGCCTTTGACTCGATTTTGTTTTTTCCCACTGCGATTGTTGCTGCAGAAATAATAATGTTATTAAATATTTCAAGATTTTGGTTTGCGTTATTGGTTAAATTATATTTTTTTGTTTGTTCTTCAATCAGTGTTCGATATAAATTCCAATCAGCTGACTTTATTTTCCATGTCTGGTGAATTGGAAAAGTTGATTTAACATTAGTGTTTGTGGTTATTGTGATAGGGAAATGATCACTATCATATAAATACCCCAATGTGTCCCAGTACAATAAAGGAGCTAGCGACGGACTGCATAAAGAGAGATCTATGGCAGAAAATGTACCATTGTATGAATTGAACCTAGTAGATTTGCCAGTGTTTAGTAAAACTAAATTTAAAAATTTATCAATTAGATTATTCAGGAGATTACCGCATTTGTCGGTTTTGCTACTTCCCCAAGTACTGTTGTGACAGTTAAAATCGCCCTAATATTATTTTTGGGTGTGGAATTTGGTTTAAAACATTGCTCAGCTTCAGTTATGTCTAAATCAGTAGGATGAGGTAAGTATACATTGCAAATATTGATTTTCATTTTGTGGGTGACTGACACTGCAACTATTTCGAGATTTGTTTGAAGTTGTATTTCAGTTGACTCTATATCATTTCTTACAAAAATTGCTGTTCCACCGCTTGAGTGATCTGCAACTCGGTTTCTTAGAAAAGGAACATAGTTTTTTAATGTAACATTTTGGTGCTTGAAATGGGTCTCTTCTAGGCATATGACTAAAGGAAGATATTCGTGTATAAGAAGCTTAATGGATTCTATATGTGAAAAATCAACCGTTGGGGTTCCACTGTAATATGAATGTGCTGGCCATTAACTCTTTATGTGTTAAACTAGTTATTGTTGGGAACTTGATTCGTAGTCAGTTTCGTCAGTAGAAGAAGGACTGTTGAGAAGCAGCTTCTTCTTCAGTCTGGTGATATTGTTTTTTAAAGTTTTATTTTGTATTTGAGAATATATAAAGTTTAAAATTTCTTTTATTTCTTGGCTTTCATTTGAATAATTTTTAACAATGTGTTCAGGATGTTTTGAGTAAAGGGAATTTGCCAGAAAATCACATATTTCATGAAAAGTTAGTGTAAAGGAAGGGTTTCTATTTTCAATTTTTTCTTTAATTTGATTTAGAATAATTGGAATATCTACTTGGGTTTTGGGCTTTTTCTTAGGTTTTTGAGAGTATCGGGAGGAGGTAGGTCATTTTCAAGGATTTCAGGAGAGGAGATTTGCCTTTTAGTAGCAGGAGTAATTTCAGTGGTTTTTCTATCGCTTTCAATTACTAAGGAATTATCTTGGAATATTTTTTGGCTGATTCAAAATTTGTATTTCATTGTTTATTTGTGAGGAAGTGGTTTGGTCCTTTGTAGCTGATGCTTGATTTTGTATGGTATTAGGTTCTGGTTCCATTAATGTTTCGGTATCTTCTTGTATTGGTTTCGTGGTTGAATCTTGTAGCTGATTATATTCTTCATGGGTAGAGTTATGTATATTCACGTGGTGGTCAGTTTCCATTTGATTAATTGATTTACTAGATGATGATAAGGAAGGACAGTCAGAATCGTGATGTCCGACAATCTTGCATTTGGAAGCAGTTTAAACCATCTATGGAAATGTATAGTCGATATGATGTATTGTCGAATGAGATTAAAAAAGAGTCAGGAATTGATGCATTTTCTAAAGGAGTTATGAACATTTGCCTCCTAAAGCTGAGCACGTGGCTGTATTCTGGGTCTTGCATTCCTACTCGTAGAAACGTCATGTTGGAGGCAGATTTTATACCCATCGTTTTTAAGTGCTCTTCAATTATGCTATTAGTATAGTAGGGCATACATTAGATAATGATGAGTCTCTGGGCAGGGGTTATAAGTCTTCTTACTTCAATCTGGTTACCATCAATATTTATATATTTGTAGGAGCTAAGAAATTGATCAACTACATATTTAGAGGAGAGGTAGATGCAGATGCGGTTGTTTGCTATTTTGGATGCCCAAACAACATTTTTGGGCTGTACTATTGATCCAACAGCTTTTACATATTCGAAAACTTTATTCCTTGTATGGTTGAAAGTATAATACCTTGGTCTTTTGAAGGATATTTGAAACTGTTTAATGCATTGGAGTAAGATATATGTGACGTAGTGGGTATATTTCGTGAAGTAGTAGCTGATTCCGGTTCATCCATCTTCCCGCTGAGAATTTTCGTACATTGGCACAGAGGATCTGAAGCCGGACCTGGCCGCTTGATAAAATTGGGCAGCAGCCTAGCCTAATTATTACTTGTTAGAAGCAAGAACCAGCAAAAAGTTGTTGTCGATAATCGATAAGTTGAATTGAAATCGATAAAATATTTTGCCTTTTAAACTTCTGATTTTAAGGTTATTAATAATGCAGTTTTGTACTCACAGAATTCTACGATTTTCAGTGCACTGTCACATTTAACTTTAAGTTGCAAACAGTATAAAAATTAAATTATATTTTTAATTTTAACTACTAGTAATTAACAAATTTGTCAGAACCGATATTAAGCTGTATGATACGCTAGATATCGGGGCCGGACTCAATAAAATGTTTGTTAATCGCGATCTTAACTAGTTTCGAAACGTTGTCTAAAATCGTAGCTTATTTCCTATCAAAACTAGTTAATTGAAATAACGCCACAAGAAAATAGCTTCAGAACAAAATCTAGATCTTTCTCTGGAGCTGAAGATAAGTGCTTTAAGATGCTACGTGTTCTCGACTTTGTTACATGGAATGGAAAGCTAGACACCAAAAGTAGATAATATAAAGAAGTTGGTAGCATTATTTGAGATGTGGTGCTATAGAGGAATTTTGAAAATACCTGGATCTAACGAGTTACAAATGCAAAAGTGTGAAGGTTGCGAGGTGATAAAGAACATCGATATAATTAAGCTGGAATATTTAGGTCACATTACCGAAGGTGCGAAATATGAGTTATTGAGCTTATAATGCATGGTAAAATTAAGGGTAAAAGATCCATAGGTAGAAAAAGAATTTCCTGGCTGAGACACTTAAGTGAGTGATATAGTTGCAGCTCAATAGATCTTTTCAGAGCAGAAGCCAATAAAGTACGGATAGCTGTGGTGATGACCAAACTTCGATAGGAGAAGGAACATCGACAAAACTAGGATACAAATTTTGTTCTGATAGTAACATTGTACTACAAAAAATTGACAATTTATCTAGAAATGGCAATATAGAAGTCAATCATATTCTGTGCAAAATAAGAGATTGTATAGAGGTGACATAAAAACAATATGATCTACTGTTCGATCGCATACTTTTTACATTTAAAAATTTTCTGAGGACTATCTGGAATTACGTCATCGAGGTTTTAAAAGCAAGTAGTGGTGAGTACCAAATGCAATCGATTTTAACTTTGACAAAATACCACAAATTAGCATCGTTAAAAATTAATAATTTAAGTACATATCTTGATAAAATGACAGTAAATTTTCAACACATAAATAGTTGAGGGCCATCTGCCTAGGAACAATAGGTAAAAGCTGATAAACAGACAGGATTAGAAAGTAACAAACAAAAGATATAGGTAGAATAAAAGAGGTTTAATAAGTGCTGCAAAAAAAACGGTAGACCCTATAAAGTGAATGAAATGGACACTGAAGAATTTTTTACTTTAAGGATCTTAAAGTAAAAATCTAAAAGGATTTTAAAGGAGAGAAAACAAAAGAGCATTTACTGGAATTATACAAAAAAGTCTTATTGAAAAAGTACACCAATCATTTTATTTCAATTTGTTGAGTTAATTTCTTATAAGTGATTCGTAATATACAATTATATAATAATTTAAATTTATCTAATAAAGTACCTACCATTTATAACTTTGTCTGGTTTTTCATTGTTAATGTGTATAATGTAAAGCAGTGATGGATATTAAATAATTTAAAAATGTAATGCAATATCGACATATTTTACAAATATTTATAACGGTTAATTATTTCTAGTTTTTAAAAAAATTTATCCATTCGTATGCTATTATATTACTAATATTCTAATATTCAGTTAGTTTTTCTTAAAATATCTATTCTGTAGAGGAAAAAAAAACCCGTCACTCATATTTTCATTTGCCTCTTCTCTTAAATTTATAAATTTCGCAGTTGTAGCGGTATTGAATTGGATGTGCGTCTTGTCACAGATAATACACCTATAGGGTAAGTTCGGCCCTGACACTACTCCTACCTCCTCGCAAGTCAGACACAGAATTAGAAATCTCGATACAGTTTTCGTGTAACGCCATCTAGTTGTTGATACGTCTTTCGGTTACCATGAGGTGAGCTATCTAGTGGGTGGTTTATAATCAATACCATCGGATATATAAATTTGAAATAATGTGAAGGATTTATTATTTCGCTAAGAAAATCCGAATTGACTAACAATTTCTGTTTTACTTCAATCTGTGATGGTGATGGTGATTTTTCGTCAACCATCCTTTGCGAAAATTATAGGATTTGAAAATTTGCCGTTATATAGCTTCTATTGCAATGTTTTGCATATCGAACTGGTTGTTTTTGCGGAGGCGGTATAGTATAATCAATTACCCAGATAACACAGAATACTCTGCACGTTCACATAATTAAAACGAAAAGGGAAAAATCATATTTAAAATATTAAATCAAATTTAAAGTCTCACCGCGCGATCATAAAGTTCAGTGCCGTAATAATAAAACCACTGAAATTAAATATGCATAGAATCAGATTTCCATATTAGATAGACTTTATTATTAAAGCCAAGTTAATAAAGAAGGATAGCTCTATGTTCATATGTCTCGCTCATTCTCTAGTGAATTAAACTTAATAACTCAATAAAGTCGCGGAATGTAATCTCGTGACAATACCAAATTTATAAAATTATTTGGTTTATACTGGAAATATGACTATGTGCAATTAACATTTTCTTATTACTATTTATAATGGCCAAATCAACTTTTACTGTGCATTATTTTTAATAAAAATAAAAATGTTTTTAACGATCGCTACAAGGATGCATGTTTCACTAATGATTAACAAATTTCTAATACCATGTATATTCTGATAAGTTTATTACTAGTGGACCAAGTAAGCAAAGATATGTATATATATATATATATATATATATATATATATAATATATATATATATATATATATATATATATAGTGCAAAGACAAAAATCAGAAATTTAATTTTTAAAGAACTTTTATTAGTCTCTTAACTACTAATTTTTTCATGATTTTTAACATCACAGGCAGTAGACTTATTGACCGATAAAAAACTGTCTCGTGTTGTGAGTTTTACTAGGTTTTGGCATTAGGATTAGTTGCGCTACCTTTCGTCGTGCTGGAAAATACCTAATTCAGCGTTTGTAATATAGAATAACATAAATATCCCTTTTTGCGGTAGTTTTTTCATAATAAGTCGTGCCATGGAGGTTTTTTAAGGTCTAGCTCTGTTTTTATAATGCAATGTAATATGTTGTAATTGTTCATATGATGATGTTTTTCAATAAAAAAAGGTATAATTTCGTCATCTGTATCTTCTCGTGTTGATACAGGTTTAAAAACTATTTTAAGGTGTGAAACAAAAATTTATGGTTTTGTCTTTTTTGTTTTTTGCCAAACTTCCATCAGGTTTTCTTCTAGTTGGGATATGTTCTTTGGATTACTTTAATTTTTTTAGTTGATTTTTATAAGCTGTAAATTGTATCCATTGTTAACGTTAGTTTTTCGAAATAGTATTTGAAGCTCGCGTTTTTAATGCTTGATTGGTGGTATTTTAAGCATTTGGTTGCCTTGTTTTAGTTTGTTTTATCTGTATGGGTGTCTTGTGTTTTGCTAGATCTTTCTTACATCTTTATGACAGTAAAAATGCACTTACAGCTATCTTTCTACATCACAGTAAAAATAAAGGCAATTAACTTCCTAATATTTTCTAGTACTGATATATGGATGTGAATCTTGGACCATACGATAATCGGAAAGAAAAAGGATAGACGACACTGAAATGTTCTGTTAAAGGACAATGTGAAGAATTTCACAGGACTAATCGATCTATTTTAAATGAGATAAAGATCAGCAAACGGCTGTCCAGCAAAGTTAATATCCAACAATTAAAATAGTTTGAAAATAATCTTAATAAGATGAATACACCAAATTACAGGAATGTGCAAAAGACCTGTATATAAGATGAAATAAATTAACAGAGGCAGATATTTTTGAAAACGAGCAGTACACAACATCACGATAACCACTACACTTCCTTAGAGAAGTCAGAACTGAAGGGAAAGATTCAAGTTTTAAATTTGCAGTAAATTTGGTGAGTAGACTCACCTGGTCTGTTATGTATTATATCATTCAACTCCTTCTTAATGGAATAATGCAGTCTATGACAAGAAATTAGCTGAGCGCCAATATAACAAGAATGGGATTTGTTTCTGGTGAAACAATGTAACAGGAAATGTGAGAGTAGGGAAATGTAACAAAAATGAGGAATGTGTAGCAAAAATGTGCAGTGTAGCAATAGGGTAAACTCTAAAATGTACCATGATACACCAACAAACTAATATGTGGAATAACAGAAGATGGAAGGGATTAGATAGAAATAAATTATGTAAAAGAAATAAATAAAGGGTAAATATGAATTTTAAAATATAATAAAATTAATGCTGGCTAGCGACTATGCAGGAGAATGACCACTTGACACTCAAAGAGGGATTCGGCCAATTTGCATGCCCTACAGAGACCGTAAGAGATAAGAATTAATGACTAGAAACTACCAAGAAATAAACAGATGAAAGATTAAGTTGCTCTACTGAATGTTTGGGCGCCAGGAAGTTAAATGTTTCTTCCGAGATATCTTGTATTGCTGAAATATAAAAAGTTGGGTACTAATTGAAATATTAAATTTTTAACCACAACTTTAATAATTACCAAAACTTATGTACAGACTATGTTAAATGCTTATCTATGACCCACCACCTCTTATGTACAATTAACTTATCTATATTTACAGTAAAATCCCTGAATATAATTATAAAACAATTTCCCCCCTAATATACCTCTTAATTTTAAATTCTGACAAAGGTTATACTCAATAATTATGTATAAATAATAAATATAAAAATACTACTCACTAATAATTTAGTTTTCGTTTAATAAATGTTTAAATTTTCAAATGAAACTCTCCGGATAGTGTGCACACGTAACCTAACAAAGAGAGATTCAAGGGAGAGTTAAAACCTCATCCCTTGGTAGACAATAAATAATTGAAATTAAGTTATAATGACTATTGTTTTAGAAAAATTGAATGAATTTATTATTAAAGATATATATTTAAATTATAAGTGAAGCAAAAGTTAAAACCTTGAAGAAGATGTAGCAAAAGTTATAAAAAATATTGGAATGAGAAGCAAAAAAAAATAAAAATAAGTTCTTCCTGCCGGTTTCCGTCGGTTGATCTGGAAGATGATCCGGGAAGAACTAGATTCAGGTGGGTACAGGTACACCAAGCCTAGATTTCATGTATACAAATTCTTCTTTAAATCCCCATATAAAAGCCCATAAACTTAAAATCTCTTCCCCTTTTCTTAACAAATATAACCCAAAACTAAAAGTTTCTTCCTGACTTGTGACTAGATTCCGGAAGTAGGCTAAAAAAAGAAACAATTGTGTTACTTCATGTCCTTTGTACATACAAAGAGGTATGAAAAAACACACAAGGTTTACAAGAAATGTCAACAAGTGACCTTAAATTGAAATAAAAACCTTAATGGTTTTGGTAAATAGTGACTTTCGAATGGTGTGACAATGTTTTTTATAAAATAGTTTTAACAGTAAGAACTTGATTTATAGTAGTTTTTTAATAGTAAGAACTTGAAATAAATAATTGTTGGCTTTCATCCTTGGAAGGAAATAAAATTTGAGATAGACATGAAATCTAATACTTGTAATATATTTAGGTATTAATGAAATAAGGTGAAATATGACATGTATAAAATATGTGAAATACCTATCAAGAAGGAATTAAAATAGATTTAAATTTCACTGACAATGGCGGATGGTATGAAAGGATTTTTTTTCATGTAATTTATTTATAATTTAATCTTACCGGTTGAGGTGATCCAACTTAAAGTATCTTCAAACAACAACAAAATAACAAATGGCTTCTTCTAAAGTAACGGTTCTTCACAAATAAAAATAAACTTAAACTGAATTCGGGAAATGGCACACCCAGCCGCCACTAATTGATCGAAACGATCTTTATTCGATCAAACCCAGTCAACAAGTTGTTCTATTAACACTTACAAGTCGTCAAGTCGACGTACTTTCAGAATCTTACACCAGAGGGCGGGATTTAATGCCAACCTTAGAAAGTAAAATTTACTGGGAGTTATTTAAATATTCAGTTTAAGAATATTTCAAATATGAATTTAATTTAGAATTAAATTAAAAGACTCCAATCACAAAAAAGGTAAACGGTTATTTAAGTAACGGACTTGTTACAAGTCATTACTTTATTACATAGGCAAGAAGAAGTAACAGATTCAACAAACTACCGTCTTCTCAGTTTCCTTTCACAAATATATAAACTTTTCATAAAATTATCAAAAAAAAAAGACCAAGCGCTAAATAAGACTTTATCAGCCTAAAGCATAAGCTCGATTTGGATTGGAATACAGCACTGAAAACTACTTACTAGTTATAAAGAACCTGATAGAGAAGTCTGCAAGATACAACAAACCATTGACGGCACTAATATTTGTCGACAACGAAAAAGCATTCGATAGCATAAGCAATCAGAAAATGTTAAACGCATTGACAGAATTCCAAATAGACCATCGCTACAGTAAAATAAATAAATATATCTACAAAATGTCACAGGTAGCGTAACACTATCTGAAAAAGAGACAAATAGATTCTGTAGACAGCGAGGACTACATAAACGAGACACAGTCTCTCAAAGCTATTCACGACGCTTTTTTAGAACATACTTGTAAGAAAGCACATCTGACCAAGCATGGTATTAACATAAATGGAGAGAAACTCAGTCATTTGAGATTTGCAAATGACATCGTCCTTATAATCGATTGTATGTATAATGCAATAATAATGTTTGAAAAATTATAATTATCACGCTTCCTTGGTGGTCGGACTAAACATGAATATAAACAAGACGCAAATAATGACTAGTCTGGTGCTAAATCGAAATATTGGAAGGGGTATTGTACATACTGCATCCTCTCTGTACTTAGTAATTGAAATTTGGTTGGGCAGAGATAACCAGACAACAGCGTTTGGTAAATTAAACTATGTATTTAAATCAGATCTACCCATACGCACCAAAAGAAAAATATTTGACCAATATGTGTTACCTGTAGACACTTGTTGAGCGGAAACATTAACACATAAAAAAGATAGTTAATAAGATTCGCGTGACTCAGATGCCTATGAATTGCCAGACGTTGGGTGTATCTTTCAGAGAAGAAATCACAAACTAAGAAATACGTCGTAGAACAAAAACAACAGCCGTCGTCAAAAAAATCGCGTCGCTGAAATGGAATTGGATAGGACACGTCACCAGATCATCAGACAACCGACGAACAAAACGTATTTTAAAGTGGAGACCAAGGCAAGAAGCAATATGGAGCAGAGGACGCCCATAGAATAGATGGATTGACGACCAGAAGCGTATTAGCAATAACTGGATGCAAGCCGTACAAGACAGAGACAGATGAAAAGAGCTGAGGAAGACATATGTCCAGCACTGGACATATACAGGTTGATAATGATAATGATGATTATTATATCATTGTTGACTGTTCCATTAAATTTGCTATAGACTTAGATAGACAGACGCTAACAAGAAGGTTAGCAGATCATGGTGTCTGTCGTCTATACCGTTGATGGGTTAAGCTTATCCATGGCCAGATTGGCTGAAATCTGCTGACTAGCTACGCTACCACTGTGTCCTTATGCATGCATACCTAGAGTCTATATAATATCAACTTTTTTGTCACATTACGATTGGAACAAGATAAACAACAATACTTAGACAAAAGAATTAAGAGAAATAACGTACTGGAATTGTTAAAATATTGAAAATTAATAGAATTTGAAAAAATAACTTTAAGACATACAAAGAAATGTAAATTTCCATAAATAATAAAAATTATTGTAGACATTACCTTACCTGTTTTAAAGGATATGGCATCGAGTATATTTGATAGTATATTTACGTAAAGTCTAAGATATAATAAACAAAAATATAATTTATTGATATTATGTTCCAAAGGACCATCGACCGAAGTCTTTTAGCTTCATGTAAGGTCTATTTTTTGTTATTTTGATTGAAATGAGGTTGAATGCTCGAATAAATGAACTTTGAAAAATAAGGCTATTATCGAGCACAAGTTAATTAAATCTAGCCCAAGTACTTTCGCTTAAAATAGCATCTTCAGGGGCATTTCGTCAAAATAAGAACTATCCGGCAAGCGTAGAATGTGGAATCATTAATAATAACATAAAATTGTACAAATCACTATACTAAAACGAGGACAAACAGTTTTAAATTACTTTAAAGATTCTACGCTACATTCTTTTTCATACATCCCTCCAGATACTGACAAAGAATGTAGCGTAGAATCTTTAAAGTAATTTTAAACTGTTTGTCCTCGTTTTAGTGTAGTGTTTTGTACAATTTTATGTTATTATTAATGTTTCCACATTCTACGCTTGCCGAATAGTTTATATTTTGACGAAATGCCCCTGAAGATGCTATTTTAAGCGAAAGTACTTGGGCTAGATTTAATTAACTTGCGCTCGATAATAGCCTTATTTTTCAAAGTTTATTTTTTGTTAGTTTTATAAATTTTGTTTAATATATTTTACATTGTATATTATTGTAGTTCACTTTTAATACACTTCGGATTTAAATTTAAATAATTCTTGCTAGAATTATAATATTCCGTATCAGCTTAAAGCAAATTCTGTTAAAATGTTTCAAACTTTCTACCGTTAGCAACGTATATACCTTAGAATATTCACTTATTCAAAATTTGACGAACAACAGTAAAACCAACAACTGGCTCGTGGATGAAATGGGCTTTACATTATAGACTACATCTATTGTGCACTGCTTGTTACAGCGTTACTGGGATTGTCGCGGTATATCACAGGCAACACTAACAAGATCGCTTAGATCCGCAAATGAGACGATGAAAACTTTTGAACTGGTATATTGCCAAGTTTGTATAAAAATATACTATGCTAGGTAGATAGTATATTGTATTGTTCTGAACCTATAATTATTCTTGTGTCATTTTAGTAGTTACTGTTTTTAATTAGATTAGACAAAATCAGTATTTTAAGAATTATTACCAAAGTTAAAATTAAAACTTCAAACTAAACTTAAGTATTATGTTTATACAAGTTTAAACCATAATTAATATTGATTATAATGAAAGTCACATTTGTCAAATAACTACTGTTTTGACGTTTCGATTTTTACTCGGAAAATCGTTCTCAAAAAGTCTATTCTAAAAAATTTTGCAAAATATATAACCAAAGAATATTCAGCCATATCAGTCACCTAGAGTTAGTGGTCATACTCTTCTGAAACAACTGGACGATTCTGATAAAATTGGGTTTCCACAATTGGGTTTATGTTGCAAGTTATTACGCGGCGTAACGTTTTGATGATTCGTGACTTTATTACCCAATATGAGGTCTTTTAATTGCATATAAGACAAAAAATCAACTCGCTGATTTTTTTGATAAAAATTAAATTTTTACCTATAATAGTACGTTCGGGTCAATATGACCCACATATTTAAACCGTTAAAAAATACCTGTGAATATATTTTGGTTGGCAGTATTTCATATATTTTTTTACAGTTTGTCAGTCAGGTACATCTATAAATAAAAACAAGCTTCTGCAAGCTAGAACTTGTTATTTATTTATTTATCGTATGGAAATTACAACACATTTAGAACAAAATTATAAACACTAGTAATCTAGGTATATGATTGGGGTGTAGAGCTAGTTCGCGTCCGTAGTAGAATACTACACGTGCACCCTGGGGTAGCGCTTAATGAACTAGCACATACTGGCAGACAGACAATCCTTAGGATCTCCTGACCAAACAACACTTCCAACGAAAGATGATAAACAAAAGTGAGACGACAACATGGAATGTCACGTAGAAGGAAGTGGGGGTGATAGACAAGTGTTAGGCTGGTGGGACACTGATATGTCAAGCGCATTCATTTATATTTTAAATTTCAGTCTATATTTGCATGTTGATAATGTCGCATCAAAAAACGCTAACCGAAGATGACCTTCGCGAGCTCGCGAACATATCAGAGAGTGATGAGTTCATATCAGAAACAGAAAACAATACATGTAGTGAGAATAAGAAAGAAAGTAGTGATGATTCTGCTATTCCATTCTGTACAACATCATGTAGAGCCTTTTGTAAAAGTTTCTTCAAAAGACGTTAATATTCAGTGATCTCGTGATCTTCCTTATTTATGCTGTCGTATTTTCAAGGCCAATGTTATAAATAATGCTCCAGTAGTTACAAGGGACATATGTGCACGAATTTTTGATATCAAAAATTCATTTGGCGCACTTTTTTCTAACATAGTTGCAAACCAAATTATAAATATGACCAACATGAAAGGACAGCGTGTTTTTGGTACCAACTGGAAAGACATGGATAAATTGGTTTTCAAGCATACTACATTGGTCTTTTATTGTTCGCGTTTTCGAGTTCGAGTTTTAAATCCCATGACAAATTAACTAAAAGTTTGTGGAATAAAGAAACGGGTCATAGTGTATTTCGAGCAACAATGTCTCTGAAAGTATTTACAAAAATTTCGCAAATAATACGTTTTGATAATAAGACTACTAGACAGGATAGGAGACGTACTGACAAACTTGCTGCAGTACGTAAAATTTGGGAAATTGGGTAGAAAATCTACCAACATTTTTTAACCCTGATGAAAATGTTACCGTCGACGAGCAATTAGTTGCTTTTAAAGGCCGCGGTTTCTTCAAACAGTACACTCCAACCAAACCAGCGAAATATGGAATAAAAATTTGGGCTTTATGTGACAGTAAAAGTTCGTATGTTTTAAAATTGCAGATCTATACAGGAAAGCAAGCAGATGCCGCGCTGGAACGGAATCATGGAATGCGTGAGGTGTGCGATTTGTGTAATGATATAAAAAGCCACAATATTACTTTTGATAACTTTTTTACATCATACAATTAGGACAGCGTCTTCTAAAAAGAAAAAATACAACGCTGTGGACTATAAGAAAAAATAAGCCAGAGCTTCCTGCACAAATTGCGAATAAAGAAGTTCATAGTTCGTCTTTTTACTTCACGCAAGATACCACTGTTGTTAATTATATATCTTGTAGCATTTTCAATTTTATTGATTTTTTGAAGTATATTGAAATCTCCTCGTATATGAAATATATGGAAATCGCCTTATATATGTTTAAAAAATAAAACGAAGAATTTTTTCCGTGTTTGTTAGTTCGTATCTTTCAAGTTAAAATACGCAAAAGTGTTTTCAATAATTGTATTTGCATTGCTAGATGTTAAAATAAACCATTTTAGAGTTGTTTATTATTTTAACTTTTTCGGCAATTTCTTTTAATGTTTTATTCGAAGTCGCATTATAATTTTTATACGTTGTAGAAGTGGAATCTTTTACGTTTTAATTTCGTTGTGTTTTGTTATGTCAGCTTTTGTTTTGTTTTCAAGTTATATGAACGAATTTTTAAATTCGTCATTCATACTTGGGTCGTCGTAATGTCAGGTATGGATCCGAATTCGTCGTCGAATTCGTGTTTATCCTGTTTTGGCCCTTTTTGTGAAAATAAGTAGCAGTAGTGGTGGATTTTTATCTATTATGAAGTGACCGGCATTAATTTGCCAAAATTGGTGGAGTTTTCGCTCGATGTAAATGTCATTTTAGAAAGAGTGACCACTGTTTCGTTTTTTTTGAAGATTTTAAGATGTTTGAAAAGTCTAGTTCCTGTTGAAAAGTTGAACAAGTTTAGTTCCTGTTTTTTTTGAGAGTTCCCGTTTTTCCAAGTGTACTAGTTCCAGCCCCCAATGGATAAAGCTCTTCGCTGATGATGTCCGGATAGATACTCCAGAGATGTAACAAGTTTTTTTTTCGTTAAGTGGAAATATGTGAATCCAGGTAACTGTTTATTGTTTGTTTAATTTCAAAGTAAAGACAGATATTTTTTTAGAACAATAATTGCTTTCGTTAAAATTTAGAAATTGTAACATTTAAAAATTGTAATGCGGTAACATTTGTAAGTTTTATGTAGTATCTCCAACTCCTGGAGTTTGTAAGCGGATGACACACGTAAGTTTTTTGTATTCTTGTATTTCTTCATGTTGTAACTGTTTGTGGTGACACAAAAATAAATGTTAAATTTTGTTTTCTTAACATTTTATTTATTTTTTTTGAACTAACCCTTTTTTGAGTTTTATTTGAAAAAGATATTTTTTGATGTTTTATAATTATTTCCCTAGTTACAACTAGTGGTTGTAATAGGTATAATTAGGCACCTCAAGTGGCGCCCTATATTAAATTCCTTGAGGTGTTTCCTGTTTATTTTTATTTTGTTTATCCCAAGAGATTAATGACCCCTTTATTTCATTTTTTGTAGTTGCCCCAATCCAACCCCCTTATCTTTTACTTATCCACGACCCCAGCTCTCCTACCAAACCCTGAGTGCCGTTCGCACAAGTAGCGATTATTTTGCTTGCCTTATCTCCACCCCCAATAGTTTCTTTCCTCAATTTCCTTCCCCCTTTATTAATGAACCCATTGGTAGGCAAAATATTTCCGTTACAATCTAAAAACAATAAGAAAGTCATTCTTATAAGTACTTTTTATTATGATAAGGCTATTAGTGACAGAAATGACAAAAAGCCCCAAATTATTTTAGATTACAATTCCAGTAAGGGAGCAGTGGATACTCTAGATCAGATGTTAACATCTTAGATGGCGTAGTTACGTCTGTACATAGTTATTTTTAATAACTATGGTCTACGACGGGAAAATATTTTGGTTCGATACGGAAGTAGTGGCTATACCGTACTGAGGAGACCTAAAGAGGTCGAAATACGTATATGCGGCTTGTCGCTGCTCTGTATCGAATCAAAATCTAATACCGTCATTGTGTTTTATTTCTTTACTTCGTTTGGAGTACCAGAAATCGAATTCACTACGAATATTGGCCATGGTGAACGGCATTTGGAATGCAATTTTAGATTCCCTTGCCGATTTATTCATCAAGCTGTTTGCTTCGCAAGCTTTAGGAAGCGCGGTGGCTGATATTTGAATTCGATTTCGCCAGGTAGAAATCGTATGATTTCTCTTTTTGTTTAGATATTAATTAGTTACTTGTTGTGCAATATCTTGTGTTCTTTAGATTCCTTTGAAACTGAAGACAGCAGTTCAATTTTTAATGATTCTCAGAACAATATAGTCTCAATGATGGAATCCATTTTTGATAGTGACTTTTCATATGTGGACCCTACATATCAGCCAAGCAAAAAGGGATCAGTCTCTCTAGTAAGTCTATATGAATTACAAACAGCTGACTTTGATAGCCTAAATGATGAGAAAGAAAATACTGAAAAAGGTGCACCACGAACAATTCAGTGTCAACTGAAATATCTAGTTGGATATTAAATCTACTTCTTGACAAAGTATGGAAAGAGGTACGTCCACTAAAACGTTGGAGAAAAGCTAACTCCAAAGATTGAATAATAAATGTTGCAAAAAGGAGGCCTGTTGAGGGTTTGCCTTATGAGATAAAAAAAGAATAGATCAGCAAATTTGCTAAAACCAGTTAATTGTTCCGAGTGCTTTTACAAATGTGCCAGTTATTTCAACGAAGATTACAGACAAAGACGTGACTACTGAAAGTTAGAACATATAGGCCAGAAAGCATTTTCCAAAAGGTGCTACTTTTCTTTGAATGGTCAAGACATACAGGTATGTGAGAAATGTTTTTGTAAGACACTTTGTATATCAGCGTCGTTAATACAAGATGTTGTAAGAAAAACTAATATTTTAGGCTGTTATGATAAAAGAGACAAGCATACACCGCCAAATAAAACAAGCAGTAAAACCTGAAAAATCGTGAAGGCTCATATTGAGTCTTTTCCAACATGGGCCCACATTATATTCGCCAAAGTTAAAAGCGTAGATATTTGGACAAAAATTTAAGTATAAGAAAAATTTAGCAACTTTATATAACTGACTGAGCAGAAGAAACTCGAAGGTGTTAGCGAAATTACATATTGAAGAATATTTTCTAACGACTATAATTTAAGCTTTTTTGTTCCTAAAAAAAGATCAATGTTTAGTTTGTAATAAATATGATATGGCTAATCCAACTGACAAATCGGATTTAGAAGACAGTTACAGAGAACATACGAAAAGAAAAAAAGTATGTAATCTTCAAAAACAAAATGATAAGAAAAGATCTAATGAACAACGGGATTTTGTTTCAATTACTTTCGATCTACAGGCCGTACTACAGATTCCAAGTGGATTGACTGGACAACTATATTATTCTCAAAAATTATGCGTGTCTATAATTTGTGTGTATATACAAGCCGCATTACCAAAAGTAGCTTACTGTTTTGCCTGGTCAGAAATTAACAGTTAATGGGCTGTTCAAAACATAGACCATTTAAATAATATTGAACACAAATTTATAGAGTCTGTACATTCCTATATGGAAGTTGACTCTACGCATAGTAGTATCGAAACAGCTAAAAAACACAGATCTATCTATGGGATGCCAGATTACTTGATTGTTTTTCAAAATGCAAGAGGAACTAAAAATATCAAGGTTGATGATAAAAAAGTATGTATAGAACCATACAAATGTAAAGAATTTAAATACTACGACTTTTATGATTTAAAAAATTTGTTACACACTCTTATTAAAAACCGGACACAAGACCAAAACGGCGAAAAAATAATGTGGTTGAAGGTAAAAAGAATGAGATTCGTGAAAGGAGAGACAAAAAGAATCTATTTTAATTATGACATGTCAACAAGCTTCAATTATTTCCTTACTGATACTGCACGTCAGTCAACAAGAAAAAAACACGCTAAGTTATCAACTAATACAAGCAATCTTCAAGAACTTAAGTAACTTTATGATGCACGTTTGCCAATTAGCATAGCAAAAAAGAGAGATTTGGTACAGCATCTTGCCAGAGCCAGCTTTCAGTGACGAATCGGACGGGGAAGCCTCATAATAATAATAATTATTATAATATAATATAATAACATAAGTTTTTACTAATTACTATTTAACTGAGAATAAGCCACAATTAAAGATAAAAATACGTTTATTGACGTTTCAATTTCCACTTCGGAAATCGTTCTCAAAATACAAACAGTAAATTAAACAAATTTTGTTTTTTGTTACATAGTGAAAAATTCTTCTAATAATTTAATTTTATCTGACTCATTTATATTGACAATTCAGACATACATTATGCATTTTAAAGTAGACGACTTTAAAATGATATTGCCAATATTGTTGAGTTGCGCTCCTGGGACGACTTTACTTATAAGATAGTTCATTCGATTACATGAAATCAACTTTAACTTGAGAATATCCGTCAGAAAAAAATCATAGCATGTAATTCGTCTTTAAAAAGACAAACACATGACATGATGACAGTAAAATTCTCCTGTTAGTGATTCCATAGTAAATTATGAGGAAAAACCAGAAAAAACCTCATAATACTATCCCGACATGGTAAGTATTTGTTCGTGCATTTAGTTTACCTTCAATAAACACCAAAATTCTGATTTTATATGTTTCGTTATTTAAAAAACATAAATGATGTATCCTCTATATGTTACTGACTTACTAATACTGGTATTTTCTTATTAATAACTTCCTCTTTCAATATTGGTAACCAGATCCTACTACATTCTGCCGAGGAATTTGCGACACAATTGGCCTCATTTAGCATAATTAGAGCCGCTTCTTTGATTTTTCTTTTTTTACATCCGTTTCTTTTAGGACTACATTTGAATTATTCCATTGAACCCTATGTTCATTATCCCATGCGTGTTTACATATTTGAGATCTATCAAATTCTCTATTTTTAATATAAGATTGATGTTCACTTATTCTAACATTTAATGGTCTTGATGTTTCACCTAAATAAAACTGATCGCATTCACAAGGTATTTTATAAATGCAATTCTTTGTCCTTTCTTGTTCATTGTTAGGTTTGGTTTTGGACAAAATAGATCTCAACGTGTTTGTTGTTTTGAATGTTGTTGAAATGTTGAATTTATTTCCTATCCTTTTAAGTTTTTCTGATAATCCTTTTATGTACGGTATTGTTATTTTCCTCGTATTATTCCTTGTGTATGCTGTAGGATCTTGTTCTAAGTTGTTCTGTTCTATTCGATCGATTGTTGAAAATTCCTTATTTATAAACGATAAAGGATAATCATTTTTTAATAAAACAGATGTTAACAAATGTTTCTCCTCCAAGAACGAATTTTCGTTAGAACAAGTAATTTTGGCTCTATCGTATAAGGATTTAATTATTCCCTTTTTTACATTAATATTGTGATTTGATTTAAAATTTAAATATCTATTGGTGTGTGTTGGTTTTCTATACACCTGAGTCTCATATCCAGTATCGATCTTAGAGATTAAAACATCCAGGAAAGGTAGCGTGTTATTATATTCCTTCTCCATGGTAAATGTTATTGTCTCTTCTTTATCGTTTATATCATTTAGGAATGTGTCCAACAACTCTGATCCATGAGGCCATATTGAGAATACATCATCTACATACCTCCACCATACTGTGGGTTTTAAATTTTGTTTAGAAATGATATTTGTTTCAAAATCTTCCATAAATATATCCGCTAAGAATGGTGATAAACTAGAGCCCATTGCTAGACCAAAATTTTGTTTATAAAATTCATTATTTAGTTGAAAATATGTATTATCAGTACATAATATTATTAACTCCATTATAGCCGATATGTTTAGTCTTGTTCTATTTATTTACTGTTTGTATTTTGTTTATTAATTTTTAGTTATTCTTTATTTACTGTTTGTATGTTGAGAACGATTTCCGAAGTGGAAATTGAAACGTCAATAAACGTATTTTTATCTTTAATTGTGGCTTATTCCCAGTTAAATACTAATTAATTTAAAATGCCACAAGAAAATAGCTTCAGAACAATAATAAGTTTTTATGATAACATTAGTACATTGTTTACCGGGTAGGAAAAGCTTAACATTCCTGGACGACTGTGAAGATTGCTAAGTCGAGGCGCAAGCCGAGACTTAGCAACACAGAGTCCAGGAATGTGGCTTTTCCTACGAGGTAAACATACTATTTTTCCGCAAATCGTTTAAAATTCGACAGATATTGATTGATTTAAAAAAAACGCGATAATTTTATTCCCAAATAAATGGTGCTTTGAAATTCCTAATAAAATTACTTGGGTTACTATGGAAACGTATTGAGGTTGAATTGTCAAACTTATGTATCATTTATGTAGAACACTAACAACTGTACGGAAATATCATTTCCTTACAGTAAGGAAGTCCTGACTTTTTCTTCAAGAAATTTTGACAGGAATGTCAAAATTTCCTGGCGATTTGCGGAAAATAATATTGTTAATAGTATATTCAAAATAAACTAGTTTTTTTATTAAATAAATTAAATATTAAATATATAAAATTTTCAGGAAAAACCAGTTAAATGTCATAAATATCGACTAATACCTTAAAATATTGCTATTACCTAGTAAAAGCCTCATATCTCAATCACAGAACTGGAAAATATTATACTTGGTTTATTATATTTGTGTTAAATATGTTATTTAAAGAGTATCTGATTTATTTAGATTTACAGGTAAAACCAGGTAAGTGATAGCATTTCCAACTTAAATGTAGGATTAGTCAGATAGGTGTCTCAACTTTTTCAAACTAATGATAGAATATCATTTTAGATATATGCATCTTTCACTAGAATACCATAATCAAAAACAAGCTGTCTGCTTAATTCACAATAAAAAACTAAACTTTAAAAACGTTTTTTCTCGATTTCGGTATTTCGACATTTACCTGGTTTTCGCAGTATACCGACGATATTTTATTTCGATTAAGGACCGTAAACCATAGTTGGATCATACTGACCTGAACAGTACATTTGCATAGTTGACTCGAACGGTACAGCAGGGTTAATAATGATTACCGAAGTTAAAATTGAAGCCTCAAACTGAACTCAAGTATTATGTTTATGTAATATTAAACCACAATTATTATTGATCTCAATGATACCGACATTTTTAACTAACTACTATTTTGATGTTTCGACTTTCACTTCGGAAATCGTTCTTAAAAAGATTATTAGAAAAAATTCTGCAATATGTATAACGATTCTATATAAAGATTTTTTAGCCATATTAGTCGCACAGAGTTAGTTGCCATACTCCTCTGAAACGATTGGACCAATTTTCAAAAAAATTTGTTTCCACAGGGAGAAATATTTTTTCCTTTCTGTGGTCACTCCTGGGAAATGACTTGGTTTTGCTCCTTGACGTACAGCGTGTATAAGTGCAGACCTATGCAGACAATCTAGTAATTATATTGTTCTGAAGCTATTTTCTTGTCATGTCTTGAAGTAATTAATATTTTAAAAAGAAAAAAGCCACAATTGAAGTTTAAATAAATTGATTGACGTTTCAATAACACTTCGAAACTCGTTTATAAAATACAAATAATGATTAAAACTAGATAAGTTTTATTGTTTTGTTACCTAGTGAACAATTCTTTTAATAATTTAATTGTATCTCACTGATTTATATTGAAAATAAAAACATATATTACACGTTTAGAGTAGACGACTTTAAAATGGTATTTACATTATTGATAAGTTTTGTTTCTGGGACGATTATATTGTAAGATAGTTCATTTAATTACATAAGATCAACTTTACCTTGAGAATATCCATCAGAAAATATCATAGCATGTGCTTTATATTTAAAAAAACGTAGTAGTATTCCGTAGTTAATTATGAGAAAACAAACCAGGAGAAAAAACCTCTTAATACTATCCCAACGTGGTAACTATTTGGTTTTGCATTTATTTTACTCTTAATAAATATAAAATTCTGACTTTGAAAAAAGCATCTGTCCAGCCTGCGTAACATTTGATCATGGAGAGGTCAAAAGGTCGAGGAATAGTTTCATCTAGCTGCCGATCAAAAAACATTTCATCCGCTTGTTAATATAACGATAGACAACTCTTGTAAACAAGCACGGCAAACAAAGTAGAAGAAGATAGGTAACAAAGGGGTTGTTTTTTTGCAGGTAAGAGCACACCAATTAAATATCCGGTAAATACCCAACTGATAGTGACAAATGGGTCACAACTGATCTAAAAAGTCAGCCAGTCCTGCCAGCGAACCCTACCTCCTACGTCCACGAAGATATAAGGCGCGTAATCACCGGCAATATATGGCGTATTATAGATGCCTTATAATCGAAACATACCAGCGAACCCTTAATAACTTGAACTGAGACAACGTGGTGAGGTACACCTCAAAAATAGAAACATAAACGACACATTTAAACCATGACCCTCCTTCTTAGTAAAGTGAAATGGCCCTGAACTGGGTAGCTTTCGGGATCAAGCCAGGGGAGCAGACGGTGCTAAGAATCTGCGGAGTCCAAACCGCTATAAAAACCACAACAGTGTTTTATATAGCCACACCATCAAGCAAAAAGACAAAAGAGGGAATCTAATCGTTATGAAAGGGAGAAAAAAATTATAAAAGTAGCATTTTAATATGGCGAACATATCCGGATATGCAAAGGCGTCAAAATTAAAATTTTCGACACTTATTAACAGTAGCTATAAAATATTTTTGAGAATATTTGTTAGACGCGAAAGTTTTGTGAAATGTAACAAAATTGTTAAAAAACTTCAATATAAGTAAGAGTTCCTGTGACAGTTGGGACAAACAATAACATAGGCAACTCAACTAAATTTGATTGTGGTCTCTTAAACTGGCACTGCCCCTCTAAGTGTACACCTACATTGGAACCGTATTTTTCGCGATGTGATATCTGGCGACGTCGGCCGACGTGGGATTAAAAACAAACTGGAGGTATTAAATCAGAGTGTCTATACTGTTTAGTCATGGAAGCAGTATAGGCACTATGATTTAATACCTTGAGTTTGTTTTCAATCCGACGTCGGCCGACGTCGCCCGATATTGGATTGGGAGAAATACGGTTTCAATGTAGGTGTACACCAACAATACTTTTGCCCCCACTACCTTTACATTATCTCTTCTGTATTTTTGCTTATAATGAATCTAGATTTGTTGAACTAGAAATCGAAACTCAAAATATAAAATGAGACGTAATATAAATCAGCGAATTTAAAAGGAAACATGAAGAACTATTGGAATTAGGAACAGTAAAACATTCCAATGCCAAGGAACATTAACGGACAGAACAGGCAGCATTTTATTCCTAATCAATAAGAAATGGAAACTAACAGTAATAGAAATAACTAGTATCTTGGATAAAGTAGCTAGTTTAGCCTTACAAATATCAGAGAGATACAATATACAAATTATACAAGCATTTGTTCCGTGCGCGACTGACGTGACACCTACCACCTTCATTTGACAGTTTTGGACCTCCGCTTTGTATTAAAGGTTAAACATTTGTTAAATAAATGCAAAGTTGACAATTATTAAAAATTGTTTAAATTATATTTTTTCAGTTTATGTACAAAATAAATGTAGCAGGTATTAAAAACTTTCTTCCTAAAAATTCTTCATAATTTATCTTTACAATCCCAAAAGGAAAAAAGGGAAAAGTCTAGTACTGGCAAATCAAGTATTCATGTCGAAAAGCATGTAATTAAAAAGAATAATAGTAAAAGTAATGATATAAAAGCTAAAGTTATCAGGCAGGCTGCAGTTAGCTTGAAGCCTTTTAGCCCCGTCTGGTTAAAAAAAGGTCAAAAAATGTTTCGCAGATATGTGAAGCTTTTAAGACATAGGTAGGGGTTACTAGATGACGAATAGATGAAAAAGTACGCGTATTTCTACCTTGTGTTTTTTTTAAATAAATAATTTGTTAAGTTTTTTCCCTTATATTTTAAATAAACAATATATTATATCAAGAATATTTATAATTTCATGTCTTTTAAATTAAAATTGATAAATAATTTATGGAGATAATTGAAAAAAGCAATTTTATGTGCACTGATTTATACATTTTATTAATTTTTTTATTAACGAAATAAAATGTTAATAATACATTTGAATATCGAGGAATTACCGCCTTTTAAATTTGTGCGAAATTTCCCCCCGATCAGTCAACTAGTTTAAAAGGTATTTAATTTATTTATACCTGAGACCTGAGGCGAATTATTTAAACTATTGAACTTGCCCTATGAATGATGCTAGACACATCTAGCAAATTTCATAGGATTCTTTAAGACTTAACCTATCTCAGAAGTTAAATGCATATTGCGTTTTCATCGAAATTATTTACAAAATAAACGTTTGAAAAAGGGGCATGTTTTTTACTTATAAACAATTGTAATAAATTCTATATTTTTCAAGTTACAGACTTGTACGTACAACCATTGGATAGCTGGTAAAAAATCACATTAAAAAAAATGACCATTCTATGACCAATAGGAACGAAGTTAGCGACTATTCTCAAAATAGTCATATCTCCATTGTTTATAAACATTAAGAAGTAAAATTTTCACAAATTTTGAATAAATATCTAAACTTTATAATAAAACTTATAGCTATAAAATTCATCCAATGTTTCTAAACTTACAGCCCTTCGAAACGAAGGTACTTTCGAAAGATTGACATAGAAAAGTCAGCTTCAAGCTCCAAAATTTCATCAGTCTCAGTGTAACGGCTTTAGAAAGCAATATAATTATATATCTTTAAGTAAAATATTTCGTGTATTTTGAACAAAAAGTTGTTTTTTTATAGGGCAAGTTTAATAGTTTACATAATTAGCTCCAGGGATAAATAAATTAAATAATTTTGACCGATCGGGAGGATTTTCGCACAAATTTAAAAAACGGTAATTCCTCGATGTTTTAATTTATTAATAACATTTTATTTTGTTACTAAAAAATTAATAAAGTTTATAAATTAGTGCAAAAAAACTGCTTTTCGAAACAATAAAAGTATTCTTGATATAAAAAAATGAAATAAATATTGTTTATTTAAAACATAATGGAAAAAACTTAAACTATATATATATATATATATATATATATATATATATATATATATATATATATATATATATATATATATATATATATATATGTATATATATATATATATATATATATATATATATATTTAACAAAATATAAACAAAAAATCAAATTGTGACCATAAATTATTATTTAAAAAATGCAGGGTAAAACTACGGGTACCTTTTCATCTATTCGTCATCTAGTAAGCCCACCTATGTCTTAAAAGCTTCAGATATCTGCGAAAAAGTTTGCCGTGAAATTGATGATTTTTGCATAATCAGACTTGGCTATTCTGACATATTATTTAAGGTGAAATATTTAAATTTTTTCCTATTTTAGTTGCATAAAAATTAAATTATATGATATTTACTTCTCATAATAATAACACGAATCCGTCTTTTCATTTCTCTAATGTATATGTAATCTTATACCTATATAAATAAACACTCACTATTTTTTCTATTATTAGCACAATTAAATACACAACATGTATTTGCCTCCATTTTTGATAAAATTTCTGCGTAAAAAGATGGGTGCAATTCTGTCATATTTCACCGCTATGGACGCTGGCATCGTTTCAAGGTACCCCTACCATGGTTACGCATGGAGCGAATACGTCAAAACGATTATTCACGTTGACAAAGAAATAGAGAAACTCTACAATGGCATAACTGAAGCATCAAATAATAATAAAAATTATTTAAAGTAGTAAATTGGTGACTTTAAACAGTAAGAAACAAGTCATAAAAAAGTATAGAGTCAATGAGGGAAATAAAGGGAAGAAAGACTTGTTTAGTTTACATACCACCAAAACATGTTTATTGCGAAAAGAAATTCTTTAAAAAAAATCGAACGAGAAATGAAATTGGCACCAAATAAAACCACTAAGAACTAAATTGACTTCACTTTAAACGACAAGATTGCTACAATTAAATATCTCAGTGTAAGAAATACATTTCTAACAGCCAGCGATCATAGACTAATCCGAGCAAAAATTGCTGCAAATCTAAAACTAAAAAGAACAAAATTAATCTTTAAACCAACAGTAACGAGTATAAATATTAACAACCTAAATGAAAACTCAAATCACTATCAAAGCATAATTGAAGCAAGACTAAATTATCAAATCGACAGCTCTTAATTAGTGGAAATCATCCTTGATAGTGCCAACGAAATAGAAGGCTAGCAACAAAATCTTCTTTGTCAACCATTTTCCATCCACTCCTGAATGTAGGTCTCTCCCAATTGCTTCCATCTTTCTCTATCTTGCGCCAATCTAATCCACTGTTTGCCTGCCACTGCTCTTATGTCATCTACCCATCTTTTTTGAGGTCTTCCCATGCTTCTTGTTGTCGTCCTTGGTCTCCATTCTAGAATTCTCCGTGTCCACCTGTTGTCATTATATCGGGCTACGTGACCTGCCCAGAGCCATTTCATTTTTGTAATTTCTTCCACAATATCCCTAATCTTCGTTCTACGTCTTATCTCGGTGTTTCTAATCTTGTCTCTTAGTGATATTCCAAGCATGATTCGTTCCATTGCTCTTTGCGTTGTTTCTAATTTTTTGGCAGATTTTTTGGTAAGTGCTACTGTCTCCAAGCCGTAGGTATAAACAGGTAGTATGCATATGTTATATACACTTTTTCTTTAAGTTTATAGGAATGGAGGTGTTTTTCAAGATATGTGCTAGTTTGCCGAAAGCGCCCCAAGCCAGTTGTGTTCTTCTTTTAATTTCAGCATCTTGATTTGGTTTTCCTAGTTTGATAACATGACCTAGATATATTATATATATATGTTCCATATTTTCTATGGTATGATTTTGTATTGTTATATTTGTCTGGTCTTGGCTCAGTATTTTTGTTTTTCTGTAATTCATTTTTAAGCCTACCGCTCCTGAAACTGCATTTAATTGTTGTAACATATCATTTAGTTCTTGGATATTATCGGCTATTACAACTATGTCATCTACGAATCTCAAGTGGTTTAATTATGATCCGTCGACGTTGATACCCTTATTGTTCCATTCCAGTTTCTTAAAAATATCTTCTAGAGCAAGGGTAAATAGTTTGGGAGGGATGGTGTCTCCCTGTCTTACTCCCCGTTGTAGTCTTATGGGATTAGTTTTTGTGCTTTCGTCCAGCTTTATATGCATGGTTGCATTTTCATATATGTTTTTAATTATGTTAATGTATCTTGAATCTATGCGTGCATTTTCTAGAGATTCAAGCAATGCCTATAATTCGACGGAATCGAATGCTTTATGGAAATCGACGAACGCCATATGAATTGGAACATTATACTCGGTGCATTTTTCTATCAGTGTTCTTACGGTGTGCAAGTGGTCTATGGTATTAAAATGTTTTCTGAATCCAGCCTACTCGATAGGTTGATAGAAATCGAGCTTATGTGTACATCAAAATAAACATAGTAAACTATCTGATAAGACCAAAATTATGCTAAAACAAAGAAGAAAAATAAAAGTAACTTGCAATATACAGAGAATATAATACAATGAACTTTGTAAGATAAAAAAAAAGTATTAATGAAACTATAAGAAAATACATTAGAAAACTGATAGAAAATGCAATCGAAAACAGAAAAAAAATATAAGAAGACAAAAAAATTTTAATCATCGGGAAGAAGTAAATCTTTGCTCTTATTAACGAAAACCACAGAATTACAGACAGAAATAAAATAATACAACTCGTGACTTAATTCTCAGTAAATTATACAAAGAACCTGAAACAGTTCAAGAAACAATCAGTAACCATAAATATTTACCAAAAGTCATCCCGCAAAAAGTAGAATCAAGAATTAAAAGAATAAAAGGCAGTAAAGCAGCAGGAATAGATGATAACAGTGAAAATGCTTCAATACGCTGTCCAAAAAATCAAGAAAATCTTAGCAAGTATATTTACAAACTGCCCAAGATCAAGATACATAATCCGCTTTTGGCTACTTTACTAGAATATTTTTTTATCGCTGTAGCTCCCCAGCATTAAAACAGTAATTCAATATTTTTTATTAAACACCTTTAAATCCTTTTAATTAAAAATCTTTCTAGTGGAGCTCTTAAACACATAAAACCACATTCAGCTTTAGTTATTAATACAATTTATGTTACAAAACTTTTTAATGTACCGAAAACTATTGTTAATTATATAATTTAATGTCGAAATCACAGCCTTCTACATTAACTGTACTACTTTGAAACTATTTGGCACACACACACACAATCACGCTAAGCGATCAACCCTACCCCTAGGAACATGTGTATACCAAACTAAGTATGGGATCCACATGTTCGAAGATCAAACCGGTCACACTTCACTAGTTGAAGTGGTACCTATCTGACCCCCAGGCTTTTCCACCACCCCTCCTCATCGTGTGACTTACGTGAGGAGGCTTATGATCTGAAAGTTACTTGAGTTGCCCTGGGTAATGAGACACCTCCTGTTTTTAATTACTGTGGTTATGCCACCTGACTGTAGGGGTAGCCACATCTAGGCTTTTCTCCCTATTTACTTTACTGACTCTATAGATTTTACTCTAACTTCACTTCGGGACTGAAGTCCCTAAAAAAAAAGAAAAAGAGCGTGTGTTCCGTCCATGAAGCCGACAGCCTGGGCTGTCGACTTCATGTCCGGAAAAAAGTGTGTGCTCGGTCACTCAGCCGCCGATTTGGCAAAAGTAAATTTTGTTCTCCTCGCCGGCTGGGCGCCCGAAGTGTGTCCGGCCACCGAGCCCATGCTTGCCGCACATGACCTCAGTGCTCGGGTGTCGCGAAAAGGATCAGCATTCATTTGATCCGCCTTAAGGGCCTAATCCGCATCAGCGGTGTATAGAAGGCCTGACGGGCCTTCTATATAGAAAAATAGGATGAATTTTACGTTAAAACGTTTAATGAATTGAAATTGATTTTTGAAGTTCTGAATTTAAAAGAAAAACAACCGATTTTTTTTTTTTTTTTTTTTTTTTTTTTTTTTGGGTTTGGGGGTCTTCCTTGGCGTTGGGACTATAAAATGCCGGCACAATTCTTACCCTTTTATTCTTACATGCTAATTTGTGTGGGTGTGTTGGGGTGTGCATTGCAGGGTGTATATGGCCTCCACACACCCCGGTGTTATATTGTCCTTAACTAAGTGCCTTGGCACCTGTATCCTCTAGCCAGAGTCCTAAAAATAGATATTTTTTTGGTGGTTGTTTTTCTGATGACTGCATTCTTTTATTTGACGTCATTGCGACCATCTCATTCTTCATTTATTCATTGGGGACCCTATATCCGGCTATTTGCTGTTTAGGTCTTTTGTGTACCGTCCTGGTATTTGCGTTGTAGTTAGTCAGCTCTCTTAACATGCTACTTGGGTGGTTGTTTAGTCCGTTGAATAGTTCGTATGCCTTTTTGTCCATTGTGTGAAGGATCCTTGTTTGTCCTGAGTCTCTGTATAAATTTCTCAGAGGTACATATCTCGGTAAGTTCAGGGCATCTCTTATTAGTTGATTTTGTGCTGTTTGTATTTTTTTCCTGTTTGTTTTACAGGTGTGTCCCCACGCAGCAGAGGCATACGAAAGGACTGGCAGGATAATACTATTCGCAATCCTGATTTTGGTTTTAAACCTTAGCTTACTTCTTCTACCAATAAGCGTTGAGAGCTGATTTTTCAGCGCTTTGGCTCTATACGTTTGCTGATTTATGTGCTGCGTAAATGTGAGTTTTTTGTCTAGTAACACTCCTAGGTATTTGGCCTCGTTTGTCCATTCTACTGGGGTGTTCCCAATCATTAGTTCTCGGTTCGGTACACTTCTTCTGTGACTAAACATTACAGCCTGTGTTTTATCCGGGTTTAAGGCTATTTTCCATTTGATGCACCATCTTTCGAATCTATTAAGTGCTCTCTGCAGATGATTAGCTGCATGATCTGGATTTCTCCAGCTAACAGCTATTGCTGTGTCGTCGGCGTAAAGACTCAACAGGGAACCTGGTTCTTTTGGCGTGTCGGCCGTATAGATGGTATACAGGTAAGGCGACAGAACAGCTCCCTGAGGCACACCTGCTTCCAGGGTCCCGACTTCGGACAGAGTTGCCCCCGTTCGAACCCTGAACCTTCTGTTGGCTAGGTATGATCCAAGGAGGCATGTCATCGCCTCGCTGTATCCCATAGAGTTCATTTTGTAAATGAGTCCGTCATGCCAGACCCTGTCAAATGCTTTACTGACGTCCAGAAATGCTGTTGCCGTATACATTTTTTCGTTATAGCCTTTTGTTGTAAATTCAGTAAAACGTAGAACTTGTTGTTCGCATGAATGTTCGCTTCTGAATCCAAATTGAGCTTCTGGTATGATGCCTAGTGCTTCCGATTCGTCGTTGAGTCTTTTTAATATAACTCTTTCCGCTATCTTGCTTATTGATGATAGTAGGCTGATAGGTCTGTAATTTTGCGGAAAAATGCCATCCTTCCCTGGTTTTTTAATCATGATAATTTGTGCCTCCTTCCATCTATCTGGAAAATATCTTAGTTTGAGCATGTTGTTTACAATGTTCGTTATGTAGACAGTAGCTTTGTTGGGTAGATTTTTTAGTGCCCTGTTTGTGATGTTGTCAGGTCCTGAAGCTTTTTTGGCGTTTGTTAGTTTTATTAGATCTTTTATTTCTTCGGGAGATGTATGTGTTATTCCTACTCTGCCCTTTCTTCTCTTTAGTCTTCTGGCTGTTCTTTCTACCTCTTCTTCAAAGTCTATGTCTTCATTGGGATTTTCGTTATTTCTACATGCCCTTTCTAGTTCGTCCTTTAGGACTTCAGCTTTGTCTATTTCCGTGTGGACAATCCCGTTTACTCCATGTAAGGAAGGTATGGGTTTCTTGTCCTGTCGGAGGATTTTCGATAATTTCCAGAAGGCGGATTTGTTAGGGTCTAATTCTTGGATATAGTTGTCCCAGCTTTCATTTCTGTGATTTCGTAGTTGTCTTTTAACTTCCCTGTCTAGCTCATTTGCAATCCTTTTATCTTCTAATGTTCTAGTACGATAGGCTCTTCTTCTTTTTCTGTTTTTTTCTTTAATTAAGTCTTGTAGATCCTGACTTATATCTCCGAATCTTCCTTTTTGTCTTGTGATTGTTTCGGTTTTGGAGCTGGCATCGATAGCATTAATTATAGTTTCTTCTAGTTTGGTTACGCTGTCTTCTAGTTCTGTGATGTTGTTTATTGTTGGAATGTTACCGATGTTTTCGCTCACAATTCTTCTAAAGTTTGGCCAACTTGTTATCTTTCTTTTGTGGGGCTGCGAATAGTTTAGTTCTATTGAGCCCAGGGTCAAAACGATTAGATTGTGCGTCGAAACGCCTTCGTTTAGAGAGCGTATCTCGTATTGTTGACCCACGTTGTGTAGGATTGCAATGTCTAGATGTGTAGGGAGTTGTCCGTGAAAACAGGTCGGTTCTGTTGGTCCGATCACGTAGGTGTTTGGTCTATTTTCGAGATGGCTGCAAAGTCGTCTCCCATTATTGTTGGTCGCTCTATCGAACCAGTTGGGAGATCTCGCATTAAGGTCTCCTATGATTACCGTGGGCTCTTCTGTGTCGAGGATTAGGCTCAAATCTTCATCGAATATCGGTTCGTTAGGTCTGACATAAGCTGACACTATTTTTAGTGTTTCGTTGTTGGCCTTTAGTCTTACTAGCGTGGCTTCCATTGTGACCAGTCCACCTGGTGTTGGGATGTGTTCATGTTCTATGCCTTTTTTAACTAGTATGGCTGTTCCTCCTGATCTTGCTCTATGGTCAGTTCTATAGATATCATAGCCTGGAAATTTGGTTTTCTTCCTTTCCACTAGTTTCGTTTCTTGAAGGGCTACGATATCGAGCTCTAATCTATTTATCATTTCGTCCAAAAGGTTGAGTTTTTGGAAAATTCCACCGGAATTCCAGGACCCTATGCGTAGATCCTCCGTATGGTTCGCTAACATTGTCGATTTATTTCACCGAATGCAGTCATCATTTTTGTGGCCCTATCCATCACGGACATCATCTCCATCATTTTCTTATTGTATTCCGTCTGGAATGTGGCAATGAGTGCGGCTGCGTCTTGCATCGTTGGGGCCGCTTGTTCTGGGGTTTTCTTGGCTGCTTGTGCGTAGCTGAAACCCGTGGTCGTTGTTGTTGGGTTGAGAGGTCTGCCCGCCGGTTTTACGGGGGCAGGGGTCTTCTTTTTAGGAGCTTTTGAGCATCCTCTGTAATTGGCCGTATGCGCCTGTTCGCAGTTGGCGCATTTTGGAGCCGTTTCTTTGCTTTTTCCGCACTCATTGCTGAGATGGTTTTCACCACACCTTACACATCTGGAGTCGCAGTGGCAAGCCTTTGAACTGTGGTAATAACCCTGGCAGTTGAAACACTGTAGGGTATCTTTTGTGGTCTTGATTTCGTCTTCGAAACGAATCTTCATGTAGCACAGGTTTGTTATTTTGCGTATTTTTTGTATGTCATCCTCTTTGAGGGTGATCATAAAGAAAGGCAGTATTGGTTTTCCCTCTTTTTTAGAGTACATGTTACTGACTCTAGTTACGTCGACATCTTTATTTCTTAATTCATTAAGAATAAGTTCGGTGCTTGTGCTCGCCGCTAGCCCTTTTAGGATTACCCTCTTTAATTTGTCGCTGTCTATCGGGTAGGCAACGTACTCTACCTTCGGGGTGTGTTCTTCAAGTATTTTGACTACTCCTAGATAATCTTCCCTAGTTTTGGTGTTAATGACAATAGATCTGCCAGATCTGGCAAACTTATTGTCAAAAACGATACCTTTCTTTGCTGCTTTTTGCAGGATCGCTTGATGTTCTGCGACCGTCTTTAAGATGATCGCAGGAGGTTTAGGTCTCTTAACGTTAACCTCTGCAGGTATCTGAGGGTCAACGACGTTTTCTTTATCAACTTGGGGTTCTTTCGGTACCTCCAAGTTTTTCTGGGCTTTTTTCTGCTCACTTCTTTTTTGTATTTCTTTAGCAGCTTTTGTGAGCGCTTCATCTTTTCTTTCGTTGATTTTCTGAGTTTGTTTCTCAACAATACTCAGTGCCTTTTTCGGTTTCTCGCTACTGTTGACTGATTTCTCAGTAGCGGTGCCTTTTGTTTTTTCCTTTTTTTGGACTTTTGTCCATCCTGCTTCGCTTTTTTCTTTTTCTTGTATTACCTTCTGTTCTTTTGGCTTTCCTCCGCAACCAGACGTAGAAGGGGCGGCGATTCCCATCCAGGGTGGGCTTCCTGGTCTGGTTATTTCCCAGATGACTTCGTCTCTTCTCTTTTCTTCTAGCTCTTTCCTTTCATTTCTTTCGGTCAGAGCCATTATATGGTCGACCAGCTTCTTGATTTCTTCGTCCTTTGCCTTGTTTTCTTTCCGTAACTCAGTCATCTGAGTTAGGAGGTCTTGTATTTGGGCATTTGCTTGTTTTTCCCTTTGACGGCTCTCTTCTTTGAGCAGTCTAATCTGTTCGGTCAGTAGATCTACCGACTTATAGAGCTCATTTTCGTCTTTTTCCTTTGTTCTTTTTCTTTCTTCCTCGTCTTCTGAGGAGTCTGCGGTTGGCCTTTGCCGTTTTTTTCTTCCTACCTACCTCCGGCTCGGCATTAGTTGCGGTGGAGATGATGTCCACTATGGGGGCTATTTCATCGTTTGTTGGGGGCGGGGCTACAATCGACTCGGTGGCCGGGCTCAGCTCTTCGTCGAGGGTAACTTCCATGGTGATCGAGACGCTGTCGTCTGTTTCCACCTAGCTTTCGTCCTCTTCGGCATCTTCTTCGTCCGGGATGAACGATTCGTCGTCTGAAGTCTCTACGATTAACGCGGATTCGGGTTTTAAATTTGAAGTAAATTCATTATATAATTTAATTGCAGATGTAACTGACGGGGTGGGTGACTTGGAATTGTCATCATCATCTTTTTCTTGTGATGTCACCTGCGTGACATCACTTTTTTGGGGAGAGGGATCACTCATAGTGCCGTAAGGCAGTGAACATAAGTGTTCAAAAGACTATATTGAGTTTGCTACTCTGAAGACTCTGTTTTTGTCTTTCCACCTGGCCGCTGCCTGACGGTTTTCCTGGGTGTCGTCCCAGCAACCTCTCGGTAGTTCTCTCCCTGATTTCTCAGGGAGAAATCCTCTTCAAGTTTCTCTCACCTCAGAGGCAGGGGCCGTTTCTGTCCGACCTAGATTTCAAAACTAGGCCTTACAGTGTCATACCTGTCGACCCACTGAGATGAACCCGTATTTTTCGCTGACACGAAGCTATTAAAAGCCTCCGCGAGGAGCCTATAAAGGCAACCCCTCGGCGGTTTAACTTAAAAATAGCCCCGCATCCGCTTTTCACTTTGTTGAAGGACAAAGGCCTGTGCAAACTGGGTGTCTTACTCACCCGGAGCTAACAAGCTCCGTTGCGTTCAGGTCGATTGCCCCCACCAAAGCACGCTTCGCTGCTCGTCGCTACGCTCTTCGCTGCACGTCTGTACTGTTGAACCGCTGAGGTCCAACTAAACTATTTGGCACTGATATGTTTTATTTATTTAAGACCTTTGTGACTATATACAGTACCAAGTCTTACATACGATTGCACTCGTATTGACGTGAGGATTCCAATAATAATACAATATACAAAGTGTTGTATTTAAAAAACCAAAGTGACTAAATATATCAGAAATGTGGTAAATCTGGCAACATTGCTAGTATGAAATTTAAAATATCCATACTGCAGAATAGGCGCAACCCGGTTTTTGTAAAATTTGGACGATCAGTTTAATAGAGATAATATACTCCGTACGGATATACTAATAAATCTATTTCCGTTTAGACTACACAATAAATAATCTGAAAGTACAGAAAACCAATTACGGCTAGCTATTTAAGTACCGATTCATTACAAGAAAGTTAATTATTGAAATGCTTTTCAACTAGTATTTAATTTTATAAAAGCAACAATGAATCACGAATGATATATTCTACGACCTAAAAAGTATTGGTTTCGTTAGGTTACAATGATTTACTTTCAGAACAAGTAATATTACTAATCGTCATTCGGTAAATATCTGAACTTTATATACAGTAATATTTTACGTTGTTAAGCAGTATATATAGATAGAATTGTCTGCAAAAACCTGTTAAGAAAATTTTTAATGAATAGAATAGAATATTCTTTATTAATCCCATCAGATCACATTGTGATATAGGACAAGTCATATAGTACATAAAGCATGATCAACAAGTTATATAGGACAATTACATAAAACAAAATCAATAAAATATAGATTAATATAAAAATAAAAAACAAAGATATGCAATATAGAGCGTCTCTGAACCCGTCGGTCCTTATTCTCTGTAGTCTTTTATTAAGTCAAAATATTCATTTAGGTTGTAAACGCATAATTGGATCAAGCATGCTTTTAATTTATTTTTGAATTTTGAATATGTTTTCATTTCTTATATTAAGTGGCAAACAATTATAAAATTTAGATCCTGCAAAATCAGGACTAGTTTCAAAGAGAGTTGTGGAGTGTTTACACACGCTTATCAACCTCCCGTGTCTTGTCGGGTAATTATGAAAGTCAGAGTTGAGGGTAAAATTTTGAAATTTAGTTTTGACGTGAATAATACACTTATAAATATATAAAGCATGAAAAGTCAACAGCCTGTGTTCAATAAAATATTTACGACATGATTGTCTATTATTAATATTGAATATCAATCTAAGAATTCTCTTTTGAGTTATAAAAACTCTAGAAGAGTTTCTAGAGTTTCCCCACAAGATAACATTATAGGCCATATATGAATAAACCAATGCATAATACACACTTATCAATTGATTGGTGTTAAATAGAGTTTTCAACTGAAGGATCGCATAGTAACCCTTATTCATTGTTTTGCAGACTTTAATGACATTTTCATCCCATGTCATATTACTTTCTAGAATGCTACCAAGAAATAATGTTGTATCACTAAAAGGTATTTCCTCAGAACTAACTGTGATTTTATAACCATGGGATGGCTTAAAGCGCGAGTAGAACTGCATACAAATAGTTTTCTTTGCATTTACCATTAAAGAGTTCCTTTTACACCAGGTTGTAAATTCCTGTGCTACTAAGTTCATTTTTGATATGAGTTCGACTTCATTTGACTCGTCAACTACAATTGTTGAATCATCTGCATAAAGAACTATATGGTCTGCAGTTAAAAAATGTGTCAAATCATTGACATATAAAATAAATATTAGGGGTCCCAATACGGAGCCTTGCGGTACACCTCGATCAAGATTAAAAACAGATGACTTCTTATTATCGACTTTTACTAGGAATTTACGATGTTGTAAGTATGACCTTAACCAGTTCAAGAAATAACCCCGAAAACCAAGGGCTTCTAATTTATGCAGTATAATTTCAATGTCAATAGAGTCAAAAGCCTTAGTTAAGTCAAAAAAGAGTGCACCCACATACCTTTTTCGATCCAAAGCAGCGTGGATATAATTAAATAATGAAATAGAAGCACTCTCTGTAGATTTATTAGGAAGAAACCCATGCTGGCATTTATTTAAGATATCATATTTATTCAGAAAATTTAACATTTTACTATAAATACACTTTTCGATAATCTTAGAGAGTACACTTGTTACGGTGATTGGCCTGTAATTATCAACCAAACACGGATCTCCCTTTTTGAAAATTGGACTGACTACTCCCGTTTTAAGGTCAAACAGTAGATATGTATGTAGGACAAAACAGTAGATATGTATGAAGAAATGTATTTAATTATTTTAGTGGGGATTTGATCAATACCTACTGAGCTGGTATAGTTTAAGGAAGATATAGCATTCTCAATATCAAATGGTGAGACTTCAGAATAAAAGAATGTGTTGTTAATTGTCATAGTTGTGAAATCGTTAAAGGTATAGTTATTAAAATGTTTTAATAATGTGTGTTTGACTGATGTACAAAAATACTCACCAAATTTGTTTGCTATGTGTTCTGGATGTATCAATAATTTATTATTATCAGTAATGCTCCACTCAAAATTGTTTTTATTTTTACCAGTTTGACGATTCACAGTTTTCCATATCTCCTTCCTTGTTTTATTATTATTTTGATTATGTAAATAACTTTGATATGATGCTTTTTTATATCCTTTACCTTACGAATAAAGTTGGCCTTTTGTATTTTATAGTTATACATTAAATCTGAATTACCACTTACATTTCCTAGCCAAAATAAATCTTTCAGCTTTTTACTAATCTGAAGAATTTCAGTATTGATCCATTTTCTGTTGGTATTAGTAGTTATGCGTTTTGATATTAAAGGACATGTTGTATCAATATGATAGGAGACAGAGTTCAAAAAAGCTCTATATGCATCATCTACATCATTTGAATATGTATAAACATTTTCAAAATTCTCAGAATCAAGACTCAACAAAAGATTAGACAAACAATTCTTTGATAAGTTTCTATAAGTAGCTATCTGGCATGCAGCAGTATTGGTAAGAAAATAATCTAGTTTCGATCGTGAAATTACACCGTTTTTATTTGTAAATATTCTAGTTGGTTCAGTATTTTTACAGTTAAGTCCAAAACTAATCATAAAATATTTCAATACAGATTTTTGCCTTGACTCTTTAAGATAATCGATGTTAAGGTCATCACAAAGAATAATACAATCATATTTTACGTAACAAGTATTAAATATATAATATAATTTATGTATAAAAATATCAATATCCCCATTAGGAGAGCGATACACATTGAGTAAACAAAATTTTTTTGAGTCACATCTAAAACTAATACAACAGCACTCAAAGTTAAAATATTGACAGATGTTCGTGAGAAAACTTGGAATATTAAATTTAAAATTAACCTTTACAAATATAAGTACACCACCATGTATATGATCACTTCGATTATAGTACGAACCTAAGAGATAATTTGGAAGATATAAGGAATTTATATTGTTGTCACTACACCATGACTCGGTTATACACAGCAAATGTATAGAGAATATACATATTTACAATATTTATATTCTGAGTTTTAAAAATTGATATAAGGTACGAAAGTGTACCCCTGGACATTTTACAAAATATTACTTTTGGATTTTTTATTAGACAAATTATAATAATAAGAAACAATCTTCTTATGCAACGAATTTATTAGACTGTTTTAAACTATTTTAAATTGTGTATAATCTCGAGGTCACTTAATATAAATATGATAACCATATTAATAATTGAGCTACTTAAAGCCCAGTGTAGACCTCCTGCAGATTTATGCTTTGTTCATTTGAAATCCGTCAAAAGTTACAATATTCGTATTCAGCAACCTGTAAAATCCACGAGTAATGATTTTCGACTAATTTCGAAAAAAAAAAAAAAATTAACATAAAACTCTACTAACGAGGTCCACTCGGAGCACGAAATAGCTTAAGGACCATCGCCGTTATCATATTCGTGTTCGTCGACCTTGATAACCCCCGAGTATTGACTATTTACTGATTTAGAATGAAATTAAATCTTACTAAATTTTAGAATGAAAGGCAGGCAGGATCTGCCTGCCTTTCGTGCAGGCAGATCCTGCACGGACAGTATATTCTCTCTAAAGCAAGTTATCAAAAAAAGATTAGCCCACAACCTTTCAACTCATATAGTCTTTATAGATCTGACAAAGGCATACGATAGTGTACCACTTTCAATGCTTTGGGTAGCAATGGAAAAACAAGGAATAAGCAAAAAAAATATACAAGCAGTACAACAGCTCTACAAAAATATGACGGCAAACATTAAAACTGGAAATAGATTAACTAGAGAAATTCCTATTAGTAAGGGCCTAAAGCAAGGCTGCTGCATAGCACCTACACTCTTCAAAATATATCTAAATGAGGCACTCTCACTGTGGAGAAGAAAGTGCTGCAATATGGGCATCCCAATCGGAGATGATAGATTGTACACGATACATTTCGCTGACGACCAAGCCATTCTAGCTGAAGACGAGAGTGATATAAGCTACATGCTTAGAAAACTGGAAGATGAGTACACCAAATGGGGCCTCACAATTAATATACAAAAAACTGAGTACTTAGTTGTAGGAGAAAAACCAGAAAGCCTACAAATCGAAATGGGAACTATAAAACCAACAGACAATTTTAAGTACTTGGGAGTCCAAATAACATCAAAAGCAGGAAGTAGCGAAGAAATACATTCCAGGATTGGCCAAGCAAGATCAGCCACCAGACAGCTACACGGACTATTATGGAATAAAAAAATAACAAAAGAAAATAAAAGAAGAATTTATAAAACAATAATAGAAAGTATTGGACTGTACGGCGCCGAACTCTGGGAAATAAACCAAAGAAACAAATCAAAAATTAAGGCCATGGAAATGAACTACTAGGAGACGATGTTGCCAGCTCACTAGACTTGATAGGGTGAGAAACGAAGATATTCGGAGAGAAATGGAAATCGATCTAGACATAATAGACACAATCGAAGCCAAAAGACTTAACTGGTATGGACACCTTCAGAGAATGCCGGAAAATAGATGGCCAAAAAAAAATAGAAGAATGGACTCCGCCAACTAGAAGAAAACGAGGTAGACCAAGACGATCCTGGAGAGACGATGTCGACGATGCAATGACCGCCAGAGATCTAACAACTGAAGATTGCTTCGACAGAAAACGCTGGAAATTAGGATGCGAGAAGCGGCGCCAGCTGTAGAAGACTCGCTTGTTATAAATATATATATTATATATATATATATATATATATATATATATATATATATATATATATATATATTAAAATACTTTAGGAGATGAGGTTCATTAGGTCCATTCTGGACACCAGATAGTTTAAGGATCATCCTCGTTATCTTATTCGTATTCCGCAACCTCAATAACATCGGGATAGTAAAACTCAGCTCATTCCTGACGATATATTCTGAATTGTAAATTTTTTATTTTCTATGTATTTTGGAAATGGATTTTCTTTATACACAAAATGCAATGTTAATTTAATTACCATTAAGTTTGTTTATGAACTTACTTTCCTGACACTTTCCCGAATCGAATGCAAAATATTTTACAACAATTTATCTTGATGCATAAAATTGCTTCATTTCCTTGCCTAATATGTAGCATTTGCAATTGATTGATGCTTTGATGTATATTGCAATCCCCTCGTATGTAGATGTAATATATTAAAATCCCCTCATATATGTTTGAAAAATCGAAGAAAATTTTTAATGTATGTTTCTATCGTACGTATTAAAACCCAAATATGTTTTCAATTCTTTCTTAAGTAGGCTCGAGAATATAAACCATTTTATTGTTTGTTTGTATTTTACAGATGTTACTTCTTCGGTATTTATTTTCTTGAATTGCCTTTTCTAATAAACGATTTGCGTTTATTATTGATAAAATTATAATTATTTGCGATCGATAAACCATCCAAAAAACTAATAAATCAAGTTTAGAATGCGTTTTTAAGTTTAAATAATAAGAAATATTTAAACTTACAGTTTTAAATAATGTTGGTAAACTTTTATTATAATTTATAACGTTTAATTTTCACAGTTTAACTCAAAAATATTAAGAGCAGAGACAAACGTCTTGTTCACAACTTTTGTCAGGATTTAGGAAATTGTTTAGGCGAAAATAAAAGACTGAATATATCTAAGAGTTGATGCTAAGCAGCTAAAGGAAGATTAACTAAAAAACAATTTAGAATTTTATTTGGTCTAGGGCTAGTTGCAGTGCTTCCTTTAGTTCTTGCATACTTATTGCAACATTTAGCAAAACACAATATTTATCCAAGATTATTTTATTTTCTTTAAAGAAATCAAGTAATGATATCTTAAAGTAAGGTTATTTTATACTTATATTTTACAAATTTCTTGTATGGTAACTAGGAAGTAACTATCAACGTAAACAAAGAAGAGGACTATTCCATGGCCTATGTCAATTACAAAAAGATAAATAGACGACGTAGAGAGGGATCTTAAAACCATGAACATCAAGCAGTGGCGAAGGAAAGTATCCGACAGGGCAGAATGAAAGAATATTGTTAAGCAGGCCAAGACTCACAAAGGGGTTGTAGCGCCATTAGAAGAAGAAGAAGAAGAAGAAGAAGAAGAAGAAGGAGAAGAAGAAAAAGATGTCAATTACAATTTTTTTTACTTTTTTATTTTGTTTTTTTTATAAATGCAAAAACACTGCAATTCACAAGAGACTTCATTTAAACAAATTAGTATTAACAGTGTATTCAACAATTAAATTTATCTAGTTCGAATATTTTTACTATTTACTATTTAATTAAAATATTACTTTTCTTATTTAGCTTTAATATTTAATTACTTACATTAAAAACAAACGTTTTTATAAAATACCAGTAAGTGTTTATGTTGGCCTTTTATAAAAATGAGAAAAAAGATTGTTTACATAGAAATTTCCTACATCATTGCTTCAAAGGGGACGAGAGCGAAATCCAACCAAATAGCTAAAGGCTACATTCAATAACAAGGGGAGATAACAGTGACGATTTTGTCACAAAATTGAATCCTCTAGTTCGCAATAACAACAGAAGTGATGTTCTGCTTATTTTGGATAAAATAAAAATCCTTGCTCAGTTAAATCAATGGTTTTGGGTTTGGTTATAAATAATCAATGTACTAGGTCTATTCGTAAAATAAGGTTCCGATGAATTTTAAAAATAGACACCGTTATGTTTGTTCTTGTTATTATACTTTATTAAAAAATTTAAAATCAACGATATTATTCTTCACTAGAATGTTGCCAGATTCTAACGCATCGGAATTACAGCACATATGATGTTTTACTAAAATGTTGTTTTGTCTTGTCACACCATACATATTTTAGGCAGATTTATTTTGATATTATAAGTGAGTATGAAAAATACAAATTAAAACGTTTTAAAATTCACAAAACGGTACACTACAAATAAGCTATAGTATCGTGAATGCCACTTAGTAACAAACAGACTTCGGTCTAATAGGCCTCATCGTTTCTGCACGGGTGATAACAATTAAAAACGTTATTTCCTACACTTTTGTTTGCTATGTAGCATGTTAGGATTTGATTTGACCAGATGTGTAAAATTTTTCTTATAGCAAGTCTATCTTTATCTATAGTGCCCTATGACATCTCGTATCTTGCTATACATTCAATAATAATGAAGATACTGTATACTGCGCTTTTGGTAGTGGCCTTTTTTGCTTCTAACAGCTTAATATATTCGCCATATCCTCCTGTTTTTTTGCTATGTCGCATGTTAGGATTCAACCAGTTGTTTATTTTAAACTTAGCCAGAGGACTTTTTCAGGTCAATATAAAAAATTTATCTTATAGTATGTCTATCATCATCCATATTATTATGAGATATCTCGTATGTGTGTAATATACTAAATATTGTAAACTTAGTGTTTCTTGGTTTTAGGTTCAATAAGTAATATTAAATTTTGAACTATATTTTATTTTGTCATTGAAATCAACGTTTCAGCAGGTAGCCCTTGCATTTGTCACGATTCTAAAATGTACAAGAATAGAAACAAAAAGTTATTGTAATATATATATATATATATATATATATTATATATATATATATATATATATATATATATATATTATATATATAAACTTATTAAAACGTAAAACGAAACACTGACATTAATGAATTGACAGAAGTAAAAAATGATATCAGATGTCTCATGATTTAATGTTATTAATATGTAATTATTTTTATGTGGGCGTATCGCTGAAGTTGTTGAAAAAGGTAAAAGTTAAAAAAGTAAAAGATCAAAGTAAAGTTATGTTAAAGGGTTAAGATCTTTTTTGGTGTTATATTTATTATTATTTAAATCAGACTGAAATATATTTTATTTAAATTCTAGGGTAAACTAACCAGTTATTGGCACTTTAAGCATAAAATTTTAGGTAACTGTATTTTAAAAACAGTATTCAAAAGGTTGTTAGTTGAATTTTCACTTATAGTCTTTGAGCCCCTGTCCTAATTTTTTTTTTATAAACACACTCTCCAAACTTTTTTCAGTTGTTATTTGAGCTGAGTCGGACAAATTTAGAGCCTGGCGCAATATGGTAGTAGGGCGTTTGTCTGTGAAACTGTCAGAAACATGTTAATTTTATGTAAAAAAAAATTACGACCACATTGGTCATTTTATTTTAATCAATAGTTTTATTATAAAAACACCGAAAAACATGTATGTCAAATTTATAAAAAAAAATTATTACCACACAGCTGTATTTAACACAATTCATTATTATAAAAACTGTTTAAAAAATTATGGTAACCTTGTCGGACAATTTTCACAGGGCATGTGCGCAGTCGGACCCGTCAATTTGATGAAACATTTTTATTTATTATCACAGATGTTTGTTTCTTTTTTCTGTTTGTTGGCATGTGAACCTAATGCATATTAAATCATTGGTCCGACAAAAACAATGGGGCATATTGATACAATTTAAAAAAAAGTATTTTTTTTTTTGGAAATGCATATGTCTAAATTACACAGGGTTTGTGCATGCCTTAATTTTACAACCATTATTCCGACACTTATACGAAGTTCTAAATAATTATATTTAAAATAAAAAAATTTAATTGCATGACAAAAATGTTGGAGCAAACGAAAAAAAAAAGACATAAATTCTTATTGTATATCGCCACTCTTAAACTGTAAAGGTCAGTTTATGCTTATGCCTATGTAATAAAATTTATTTGTCCCTGTAGTTTAAATATCTATTTTTTTTAACTTTAGAATTAAACTCTCAAAAAAATATAAACTAGTAAAATATCTATCATCTAAAAATATAAAATATCATATAAGATAACCACATCTACGATGATTTTTATTTGCTTCATACACTAAAAAATGTACCTAATACATATGGAAAAATTTCAACATACATTTTTGAGATATGGGTATCCGACAAAAAAGAAGTGCACATTATTTTTGATAAATTCAACAGTCCGAGTATAAAAGATTATGAACACCGCCAGAGAGGAGAGGATGATACCGTTCATAGCGTTCAAAAAACAATAAGCGATCCTCTGATTTGGGGAAACTTTTAAAAAGCAAAAACTGCAAAGAAAGTTTTGTTGAATTTTGAATAGATGATTGGACTAATGATCAATTTGTTCTTTTATGCCAAGAGAAAATCGTCAAGTTAAGTTAGGGAAAATCATGCTACTTTTATCAAGTACATAAATATCAAATAAAAAGAATAAAGCAGATACAAAGATCATGTATCACATATGCCAAATGACTGTTAATTAAAACGTTGAAGTCCATTGCACTGACTTCCTGATATACCAGTAATTATTTTTGCAAATATGAAGTAATAACAAACAGAGATTAAGATTACAGTAAATATGTGTTCAAATAAGAAAACCGAGTATTTAAATATCAACAAAATTTTCGAAAGAATTGGTGACAAATTAGCAAGAGCACTAACGATTTGTCACATATTTAACGGTAATGATTTCAATCCAGCCTTTAACAAAAAAGGAAAGAAAAGACCTTTTTCAATAAAAAAAAATAATTCGTGTCTCGATGCTTTTGTGCAACTATTAGAAATAGAGCCGAAATATTTGGATATAGAAAATGAAACTTTTAAATCTATTGAAGATTATGTGTGCCGAGTAGACAAAAAAGATTGTCAGGACTTAAAGTATTTGAAAAAAAGTTCAAAAGTAGAGACGAAAATGAAAAAAATTTGAAGCAAAATTTGTCAGTGTTCGATGCATCTAATCTTCTACCAAAAAAAGGAGAGCTATTGCAACAAGTAAAAAGAACGATTTACATCAGTAACGTGTGGTGCAATGCTCATCTAATAGCGGCTTCCCACGGTCGGCGATATTACGGACGTAAGCGGACCAGCACGCACCACGCACCGTGGGAAGGGTTTCGTCCGTGGTAGCGCAGGCACGTCTGTGCTGGTCCGTCCTATCCATCTAGAGTCGGTAACATCAAAGGTGCGGTACATGCTCGTGCGACGCGATCCTAGCGCGTCTGTGTTTTAACAGACGACAAGTGCAAGTCAGAAGTTTTTCATTCGCTGACACGAGTAGTTGTCTGTAGTGTTGTCAAAGTTGTTTTGCAGTTTTTTGCTAAAAAATGGAATGGACAAACGAAGTTATTTTTGATTTTTTAAATTTGTATCAAAATGAAACAAATTTATGGAATTCTACGGCACCAGAGCATAAGAAACGGAACCGATATATACGATGTATGGAACCGAATAAAAAATCAATTGAAGAATAGTACTATTTCGATTAAAGAATTAAAAAAGAAGAGAAATAATTTAATGCCGAATTTAATGTTTACAAGCCTGAGTGGCCTTTTTATGATATAATCAAACAATACTGTCACGGACCTACACAGACTGTCACGGACCGTAGGAAGAGCTCTGTCTGCGGTGCGTTCTCGTCCGTGCTGATCGGCTGTCCGCGATGATCTGTAGAATCGCCGTTCGTGGGAAGCCACTATTAGACGACCAACAGAGCTCTATGCTGAAGAATGCGGGTAAATAGATATCGAAGGCACTTACAAATTTTTCTGGTTTGATGACAAGCAATGTCCCACATTTGACGAAATATCTGCTTATTCAGGTAATATATTTATAATTAAATTTAAAATCTAATGTATTTCGATGGCTTTTCTGCAAAATTCTGCTTTTTCTATATTTAACATTTTTTATTTTAAAGATATTTTTGACATTATGTGCGGAAAATTCATGTATTACGCACCATCAACTATAACGACTTTTTCCGTACTGCTTGTATTTTAACGAAAAACCCGGTTTCGTGCACAACCGGCTTGACTACCCTTGGCCCTTTGATGCAAATTCGTGTTTAAAATCAAAACCCCTTGTCACGTAATATACTATTTTTGCATTTGATATAAATTAAACTATTATAATTAAAAAATATTGAAAACAATTACTACTAATTAAAGTTATTTTTTTAAATTATTTTAGTTGAATCACTTTCAAAAGATTCCATTAAATTAATTATGTAATGTTTAACTTACAGGATCCATTTCTAATGATCCGAACGATTGGGAGGCAAATAGATCATCCGATGAAAGTGAAGACGAAGAGATAGGGGATTTATCCGGCAGTGAGTCCGAAAGCTCTGATGAGGATGATAATTATTAATTGAATTTTTGTTGTAATAATATTTTTTTTTAATCTATTATTACATTTAATAATTTTTTTCACTATAGATGAATGCATAAAATAATATGTATTAACTCACCTTTACAGTTTAAGAACGAAATATCCAATAAAATTTATTCTTTTGTTCCTTTTCCGCAATATTTTCGTCCGACAATTAGATTTTTTATTTAAAAATGTAACTAATTGTAACCCCCTACTTTTGTCGGAAAAATGGTTGTAAAAATAAGGGATACAACCATACATGGATTAACGACATCGATTACGAATAAATTTCCGTTTTTTTTGTCCGACTATCGATTTGCCTTAATATTTTTGTCAGACAATTTGATTTTTTGGCTTAAAATATAATTACTTGCAACCTCCTTTTTTGTCGCAAAATAGTTGTAAATAAAAATATTACATAAAATTGATATCTTTGGCGTGTCCGACTGCGCACATGTCACGTGAAAATTGTCCAACAACGTAATGCAGGCCATTCACGTTCCGACTTGTGGTACGACTAGTGGTCCAACTTCTGCAGTTGGATCTGAAATCGGACCGTGAGTGGGCTAGTTGGATTAGTTGGACAACTAGTGGTACGACTAGTGGGACGACTTGAAGATCCGACTTCCGACTGGCGACGAAGTCGGAGCGTGAATGGTGAAGTTGGAAGTCGGATCACAGGTTGGATCGAAAATTTCCTCAGTCAGTTGACTTTCGGCACCTGTTACGTATGAGATTTCTATGAAATACTTTACGCAAAGATCTCTAGTTCGCGAATATTTAATAGAAAATAAACTTTCAATTGCACGAAAATTACCTTTTTGTTAGGGCAAATCATTTTCCTTTCTGTAGATCTATTTCGGACATTCCTATACAGGTAAATTTCCGATACTCCGGATTGGCTACGGAAGAATTATCAACAAACAATGAAAATTACATCATAGTTGTAGCAAAAGATCCCTAGTTCACAAAAAAATAATAGAAAATAACTTTCAATTGCATGAACAATTATTCCTATTAAAAATATACGACACACACACAACAAAATAAATCCCAGCTCCAGTTTAAAACAAATAAAATATAAATTTTATACCTATACAAATCTTTAAAAACTATAATTTTTTCCTACATCTTAAAAAGTCATAAAAATCAAGAGTTGAAAAAATTAATTAGTTCAGCCCTAGACAAATAACTAGAGAAACGAAACCTAATTTTTAAACATACATATCATATTATTATATTTTGCGTAGTGTTTATTCGATACATTTTTTGGTTAAGCGATGTACACCATCGTGAAAACAACCTAGGACTGAAGTTGGACCGCTAGTTGGATAGAAAGTCGGAGCGTGAGTGGAGACGAACATCCAACTAGTAGTCCTACTAAGTGGGACCACAAGTCGGAACGTGAATGGCCTGTCTTACCATAATTTTTTAAACAGTTTTTATGATGAATTGTGTTAAAAACAGCTGTGTGGTATTAATTTTTTTTTTTCATTTTGACATGTTTAGAGAGTCCGACGCGCCAAATGGCCCATTACTTTTGTCCGACAACATGTTTTTCGGTGTTTTGATAATAAAAACTATTGATTAAAATAAAATGACCAATATGGTCGTAATTTTTTTTTACATAAAATTAACCTGTTCCTGGCAGTTTCAGAGAAAAACGCCCTACTACCATATTGCGCCAGGCTCTAAATTTGTCCGACTCTACCCAAATAACAACTGAAAAAAGTTTGGAGAGTGTGTTGATAAAAAAAAAATAGACGGGGGCCCAAAGACTATTACAGATTTGATAGTATTTTTAGATTATAATACTGACGTTTTTTATTCAAATACCATCTGAATGATTTTATATAAATTGTGTTTTGAGAATTGGTCTAGTTCAACAGTTATCGGCACTTGAGACTAGTTATTGCCATACCAAGGATTCCAGTTATTGGTATCTAAATTCAGATAGGCACGTCCTTACGGTTTACTGGGTATCTAGGTTGGTAGGTATATTGTTTAAAAGATAATAAATCCTAATATAACTTTTTATTAAAAACAAAAGAGATAAATAACAATGAGCCAAACTGTAAAAAACATAGGTTATATTTATATAAATTATATAATTAGACATAACGTACCTACTCAAAACTTAAGATGTCAAGCCACGTATGGTACACACTTTACTAACCTAAAAGCCTTTATAGGTCTTAGTTTTTTTTAGGCACCCACAATGGTAACTTCTGGAACATTTTTCACACTGTATTTCAAAATGTATCAATGAAAAATTCTTTGTACATCAAGCATATTCCTTTGTTAAAAATTTTATTATTTGTTGGCAATACACTGAATGAAATTTGTGTTGGTATTAAATGGTTACTATTTGCGGTCTCCTTTAAAAATGTTTGGGTTTATTCGCTATTTTTTGCATTTTATTTTGTTCTTTTCTTAACTTTTCTTTTTTTTACTTTATTTTCTTCTTTCTTTAGTTTATTTTCTTGCTTTTTCCATTTTTTTTTGTTTTATCCCTCTGATTTTCTTTATATTTTTTTTAATCTCTAGATGTGATAACAAAAGGAAGTCTTTCAGTCTGAAGCTTGCCTTTTCTTGTAAGGTAAGTCTCTAGGTAAGCTTGAGCTAAAGTTTTGTAGATAGCAATATCATCATCCGTCATTATTGGTGTACTGATTACATCAATTTTGTCTGTGACTAAGGTATTACAATAATATCGTCAAATATTGGAACGTGAGGCAAATCAATGTTCTCTATAGTAATCATAGAGGTATCTGCAACAAAATCCAAATGCTTTTCAAAATCCAGATTATTTTCTTCCAATCCTCTCCACGATTGTATATCTCCTCATTTAAAACTAATGCAAGATATAAACATAAAGTAATCCAGACATATGCTCCAACGACTACCCACTCGGATGAAGACATTGAAAAATTTTATGAGGACCTAGAAATAGTACCTGCTACACCAGAATATTACACAATATTAATTATGGGCGACTTTAAAGCGAAAATGGGGTTTAAACAATATGATGCAGAAGTAGCAATAGGTAAGTATGACTATGCGAAAGAAATGTACGAGGGCAAAGATTTCTGAACTTATTACACCTGGAAAACTTATTCATTAAGAACTTTTTTTAATAAACAGTCTTAGCATACATGGATCAGGATCAACCCAGATGGTAGTGTCAAAAATTAAATAAAATATATCATAACAAACAGAAAAGGAATAATCAAAGACATCGATGTACTCAACAAATTTTCAATAGAAAGCGACCACAGATTAATCCGAGCTAAGATACTAGTAAATGTCAAATTGGAAAGAACAAAGATGATCCTAAAAACAATAAAAAAGAAATGGATTTCCCCAGAAAACAACGATCTGTATGAAGATTCACTTCTTCTTCTTCGCGTGCCATATCAGAATTAGCCTACGTTGGCAATCACTATTGCGAAGGCTTCTCGATTCTCTGCAATATAAAATAATTGTCCTGCATTTGGTATTAAAGTCCATTCACGAATGTTTTTTAACCACTAATCATACATATACAAGACTCGCAAGACCCAATAGAAGATGTAGATTAAGCAAATGATAGCATAGTAAGACTCTATGAAAAGCTATGCTAAAGAAACGGAAAGGAAGTGCTACTTGGCCATTTTGACCCATAAAGAAAAACTGGGCCAAAATACCTAAGATCTAATGGGTAAAACAAGATAGATGATGGAGAAATACGGCCCCAAGTACACAACAATAAAGAAATTAAATAAAGATATTTACTGGTGAATCCAAAAAGACGTAATGGAAAACAATACAGGAAAAATAACTGTAATAAAAGTTTTGAGGTGAAATACGAAAAACATAGGCAAAAAAATATGTATTAAATAAAAAAACAATGATGGAAACATCCGAATAGATGGAGAATATACAGAACAGGTCAAAATCTTAAGAGGAGTGAGACAGGGGTGCATAATTTCACCACTGATATTCAATCGGTACTCGGAGCACATTTTTGAAGAGGCCCTAAAAGATATTGATGAAGGCACCTAAATAAATGGAATCAAGCTTAATAACCTGCGGTATGCAGATGATACAATAGTGTTTTCCAATACCATAGAAGGGCTGCAAAACTTAATAAACAAAATAGCAGAAACAAGTAGAACCTATGGACTGGATATAAACACCAGCAAAACCAAGCTAATGATCATCAGCAAGCAAAACATAACTGGAGCAAATTTGTATGTGAACCAAATGAGAATTGAACGTGTCTCACAATACAATTACTTGGAAACTATAATCGATGAGTCATGGGACAATACCCAAGAGATTAAATGTCGCATCGGAAAGGCCAAAAGTGCATTCTTGGCTATGAGCTCTGTGTTCAAAAGCCATGACCTCACCCTGAAAACAAAAATAAGGCTCCTTAAATGTTACGTGTACTCAGTGCTTCTGTATGGAGTAGAAACGTGGACATTGAAGGCGGAAACTCTATCAAAACTTCAGGCGTTTGAATTATGGTTATACAGAAGAATCCTGAAGATACCATGGACAGACAAAGTCACCAATGAAGAAGTACTGCGGAGGATGAACACAACCGCGGATTTGGTCAACATTGTGAAGAGCCGTAAGCTGGAGTACTTGGGACATATAATGAGAAATCAAGGCAGATACGAGCTACTCCAATGCATTTTGCAGGGTAAAATTGAAGGAAAAAGAGCCCCAGGACGAAGAAGAATATCCTGGCTTGCTAACCTGAGAGCATGGTATAGAAAGACCTCAACACAGCTATTTCGTATAGCAACCAACAAAATTATCATAGCCAGAATGATCGCCAACGTTCGGAACGGACAGGCACCCTAAGAAGAAGAAGATGGAAACATTACTAGTGATAGAACCATAATCCTTGAGGTTGTCGAATACTTTTATCGCGAAATTTATGAGAGCACCAACGAAAGGCAGGATTAGCTCCTGTCCAAAATCACAAACCAGGGATCAGAATTATTGCCAAAAATAACTTAATACGAAATAAAACAGCACTTTTGAAGATAAAAAATAACAAATCCCCTGGCGATGATTAAGTAGTGATCAAAGCGATCAAACTAGATTGAAATAAAATTATCTAGGCTTTGGCCATGCTTTTTACCGAATGCATCTACCGAGGAAAAACTCCTTATTAATGGAATAATGCATTCGTTACCTTATTACATAAGCAAGAAGACATAACAGTTTTGTAAACTGCTCTCCTATCAGTTTTCTTTCACACATAAAATTTTCACAAATTTTTTTAAAAAAAATGCTGGACGCTAAATAAAACTTCCATTAGCCTAGAGAACAAGCTGGATTTAGATCTCGATAAAGCACTAACGACAACTTACTTGTGATAAAGAACATAATAGAGAAGTCTGCAGAGCACAACAAACCATTGGCACTGATATTTGTCGACTACGAGAAAGCATTCAATACCATAAGCCACCAAAAACGTTAAAAGCATTGACAGAATGCCGAATAGACCATACACCTGACATAGTCCAATGTATCTACCAAAATACCACAGCTAGCATAATACTATTTAAACCAGAAACAAATAAGTTCTGAATCCAGCAAGGAGTACGACAAGGTGACACAGTCTTTCTATTCACGAAGCTTTTAGAACATACTTGTAAGTAGGAACATCTGAACTAGCATGGTATCAACACAAATGCAGAGAAGTCATTTGCGATTTGCAGATGAAATCTTCTGACAGTCGATCGTATGGATGATGCAATAATATTGTTTGAAAAATTATATCGATACATCAGTATCAGAGTGCACCAACTCAAAAACCATAGTCCTTCACAAATCAACCTGTAACTTATTCTCTTGGAGAGCAAATATTTTTATTCTGCCGTAAACGGTCCATTTTTTTTTCAAACAGAACAAAATTTTGGAATTAGGTGTATATTTTATGGTTCTTTTAGGATGATAATTTTTTATTTATTTTTTTCTTAATAATTTAGATTTTTTTGGAGTTGGTGCACTATGAAACTGTCAACACATGATTTTTTAATAGTTCGTTTGGTACAGGGTGTTTGTATGTAAATCAAATAAAATTATTTTAACTGTTTTTATTTTTTTTATATTTAAGTATTTATAAATATTTATTTATTATAAAATCTTTATTGTTTGCTTGTTAAGAAAAAATATAATAAAATCAAAATAATTCGGAATCTTCATTTTCTTCAGCATCGGCAGCTGTGGCAGAAGGTGGTAAGTTCTGAAAAAACTCACTGTGAATTCTGGGTATTGCACCCGAGGAACAGAGCGACAACAAATCACGTTTTTTGGATGAGAGATGGTTCATTATAAGCCACTCTCGTTCTAGTTTGTCGAGTATTGATGACATTATAATTTTCGTTAAAATAAGACTTCTTGTATATACATTGTACTTTGTCTCCGGCTATATTTATATTAAAATTTTTCCCCATTTTTTGTAAATTGTTTACGTCATACACTTCGCATAATGCTTCTGTGGTGTACGGCCGTCCAGTTTTCTTAGCCAAGCTAATTATGGGTACCATTTGCGATAGAATATAGAGCGGGTTTCCTTTAAGGTATCTTTTTTTTTCTTTTTCTATGAGGACATGCATCGCATCACCTTTATTTTGAGTATGCCCTCTACTACTAACTACTAAGAATTTGTGGGTTATGCTTTTGAAAGGTAAGTTTTGACAGCAATATAGAAACAAGAAAGCAATGAACTTATTTTTGTTTTGACCCGTGCAATTATCGGAGTAAAATATTATGTGCTCATATTGACTTGCAGGATTCTTTAGATACTGCCAAAGACACGTACCTATTTCATTAACATTTCTGTTTGCGATACCTTCGTGCAACACAAAACTATAGCCATGTTTGTGAGAAATATCAAATATAGTGAAGTGGTAACATGCTAGGTACCTCATATAAAAAAATCACTCCGATCTCCAGTTAGTAGTGACAATATAGCGTGACCCTTGGTCGCTCAGCATTTTCTTTTTCTTCGCGATTATCATTCTGTCTAACCCTAGCTCTGTTTTTTTTTCATTGCTGTGATCATTACCCTATTTGAAATAAAAAAAAACCTTACATACTCGATGTTTTTCATTTCTCACCTGAAAGTAATAAGCTCTATTATCACTTCTATGACTCCCTTCTTTCTTATATTGATATTTTGCCTTAACCTGCATTACACTGTTAACTATAAAATCTCGCTGCCCATTTACATCACCAAGTCCCCAGTAGTGTTCAACAGTTCAACAGTTCTTCTCTTTCTCTATTACTATTTTTTCCGAACATTTAATTTTGCAATGGTCAGTACAAGCAGCTTTTATAGACCGTGCAGTGATTTCGTTGCCTGCGGAATTTATGTAAGGTTGTCCTATGTTGCGTTTAAATTTTCTCTCGTTTAGTTTCCACTTTGTAGGATTACGAACTCTCTTCCTTGACCGCACAATAATTGGTTCGTTCTCAACCGGAACTTGTACTGAACAGGCAATACTGCCGCTGGTAAGGAAGAAGCAGCCGATAGGACATCAGGTGAAGTGATTTCATCTTCAGAGTATTGTCCTGAAGTTTCCGGAATGTAAACTTCTCCTGAACCAGAAGAAAAGTCAGAATTTTCAGAGCCTGAATTTTCTTGCACCTCATTTGGCTCCTGTAAAATAAAAGATTAGAAAGTCCATATGAAAATTTATTTGTTATAGTGTTGGGGTGTTAGACTTCTTCTTCTTCATGTACCATGTCCTTTCAGAACGTCGGTTACCATCATAGCTATTTTAATTTTATTCACTGCCACCCTAAATAGCATGCTTGTATCTTGTGGTGGTGTTAGACGCATCACCCTAAAGAACACAAGACCCCTCGGGCCTTAATGCGAATGTGCGTCATTCATAATGATAGCGGGCAATAGCCACGTCGCCCATGTCAGTACAAAACTCGATACCAAGTCAGCTCATACGACACCCTAGATATATAGTTGTGGTGCTATTCTACTTTGCTGGCGCCACACGGCTATTTCATTGATCATTCAAAATTTTAAAAATCATACACACCTCACTCACCTCACTATTGGTACTCTCTTGGATAGACTTTTGATTAGCGAAGGTGATACGCAGCAATACATAATAGACAGTATCTCCTAATTGTTCTTCTTTGGTAATTATGTCCAAATCCTGAAAATAAGAGTGGTCCATTATGTAGAATTAAACACCGTCTAAATTACCTATCATTATTGGGATTATAAGAGCTGCTGTTGTCATGTATCTATCAAGAATTTGTGTAACCACAAACATATATACCGTACTTACAAAGAGAATCTTTCGGTCCCATGGAAACAAGTAATGTGTTAGACTAGGTCACCAGCACTGAGCATTACAATTAGGTACTTACAGCATTATCACTATATCCACCACGTTCTCCAATATCTTCATTTGCAACTTTTAATATATACACTGTTCTTTTGATCCCTAACTTTTTCCATGGTGGAATATTCATTATGACGTTAAAATCTTAGTTTCTGACGCACTTTATTAACTTAAATTTCAATTATTATTCATATAAATTACTTTTTTTGCATTTATATTCATAAACAATTTAAAATACCTTTCAAAACAGACACAGATCACCTTAAACACAGACAATGCTCGCACGAATAACAATGACCTTGCAGATATTGACAGTTTCATACCGCACCATTTTTAGTTAGTAGCTAACAACAGTTCTACCAATCAAGTTTCATTGCGCACTAATTCAAAATGATACGGTATGAAACTACGACGGTGTAAACAAAATATTTGATTCGGCATGATGACAAGTCAAAATTTTGTTAAAATGGTGTTGAAATTTTTAGATGGTGTAATTTGAAACTCATAAATAAACATCTTTTAACCATTTCCTTATACTTAACTCCTTACTATAATATATTGAAAAATTTTGAGTTGCTGCACTCTGATACTGATGTATCGATATCATGCTTTCTCGGAGGTTAGACTAAAGATTAATATAAACAAGACGCAAATAATGACTAATCTAGTGCTAAAGAGCTAAGACATGTAATCTTCCACGTCGCATAGGATCAGTATGGGTAGCGTTTGGTAAATTATATTATGTATTTAAATCAGATCTACTCATATGCCTCAAAAGGAAAATTCTTGACTAATGTGTGTTACCTGTACTAACTTATGAAGCCGAAATATTAAGATGGATATAAAGTGTCAGATGTTACGTGTCTCTCTGAGAGACCGAATTCCAAACGAAAAAATACGTCGAAGAACAAAAACAACAGATGCTATGGAAACGACCGCGTCATTAAAATGAAATTGGGCAGCACACGTCGCCAGATTATCAGATAACAGATGAACAAAACGTATTTTAGAGTAGAAACCAAGGCAAGAAGCAATACGGAGCAGAGGACGCAAATTAACTAGATGCACTGACGACCTAAAGCGTGTTAACAACAACTGCATGCAGCCGCACAAAAGAAAGACATATGAAAAAGAGTTAATGGAGACCTATGTCCAGCAGTGGACGCATACACGTTGATTATGATGACGATGATATGGCATAAAGTTATCCCATCAAGGTGGTTGTTTCTGTGAAAAGTTTAAAAATAAGAATAAATGTTGGCAAAAGAATAAAAAGTTATTTATTGAGTTTTTAATGAAAGTACTGAAACTATTCCATTTATTAAATTGAGTAAGGAAAGATACACACACAGTAATCTCTCGTCATGATTTCCCAATTTGAATATATTATGTTTTCCTAATAATAGTATAAAATTATTCACAATAAATTAAAAGTTCTATTTAAATCATTTCAAATAAAAAATATATTACAAATATTGTCTGATTACTTTACCTTTATAAAATATAATTAAAACAAGAATATAATAAAATATAAAATCATATAAAATACGCAGATATTTAGGTCTGAGTGTGCATTTCTGGTGAACTCCATTATATATTATTTTTCCATTCGCTTTATTGCTTTTTATATTTAGCTTTAGCCTTCATTCAGTTTTAAATTTTAAATAATATATTGTCTTTTATATATTAAATTAAATTTTTTTATTTGCATTTTCCTTGTTCAGATTATTCATTTTTAATAGATAATTTAATTTTTTTTTGGGCAAAAATGAATTAGTCCAGGTTTTTAGAAAAATATAGCACAAAGAATTGTACAGAGAAGTTCAAGAAATTTTTAGTGATCTCAACTGAAAGAGTGGTCAAGATTTTCTATGACTTTAATGTTTATAATTGTTCGTTAAGATCCATTCGCTGAGCTCGGGCATATTTTGATAGATGCACAGTCGGAAACCTACAACACAAAAATTCCTCTTACACTATCAACAGCTTAAATAAACTTACCATTGAAGAAAAAAATAAATATTGAAAAAAAAATTATCAAAAATAGTGAAAGTCTATTCTTAACCCATTAAATTTTTCAAATGTATTTAACATATATATATATATATATATATATATATATATATATATATATATATATATTTATATATATATATATATATATATATATATATATATATATATATTTATATATATATATATATATTATATATATATATATATATATATATATATATATATATAAGAAAAAAGAAGTACTAGTGAGTCGTTTGGAAAAATTATCTTCTTCTTTAAGTGCAATCTCCGCGACAAAAGTTGGCAATCATCATGGCTATTCTTACCTTCGAGGCAGCTGCTCAACCAAATCACTCTCTCAGGTTCTTCAACCAGGAAACACGTCTTCTTCCTAAGCTTCTCGTATCCTCTATTTTTCCTTGAATTATGAGACTACTGAAAGTAGCTTTTAACTTGAAATGTAAAGGTGTACCCAAGATTAATAGAAAAACCCAATGTAACTACATTTAAAAGGAACTAATTCTTTGAGTTGTCGGCAATAACTAAATTTTTGATTGTTGGAAAGTTTAAATATAATGTTCTGTTTTACCAGAACGCATACGCTGACAAGTCAAAGTAGTGCTTATAATTCTTTATGTCGTTAAGGTTCATTGGTAAACAAAATGAAGTTAATTTCGAGTTTAGCAAAGGGAGGTTAGTTGTTAATGGATATATCAGTTATCTGATAACTGATGCAAAGATAGTTATCTATGATGTTGTATTGTTCTTGGTATCTGATTTAAGTAAAAAGTGGTATATATCGCTTAGATTCTTAATGTCACTCTTAACATTGATGAAGAAATCGTTAAGGAAAATATATGACATTTCACTAAACTTTCTTTCAGATTTAGTGTTCTCACGGTGGAGAATTGTAATGTTTGTATAGTCCATGAGATGACCAGTGGAATGGACATTTTTGGCTAATGCAGAACGGTCAGGTTGAAGTCAAGAATCACTTTTGTGTAGTGTGATAAGGGATTTCAATAATTGAGATGTTTGGCCGATGTAAAAATTAATTGCAAGAGAGGCTTGAAATGTTTTAGACACTGTTACTAAGCATATCTATAGGAGTCTTATCTTTGATCTTAGAATAAAGATTATTAATTGTTATGGCTGATCTAGCCACATTTAGTTTAATGTTGTTATTATTCTTTCCAAAGCTATTTTTAACACTTTTCAGAATCCTTGTTAACCCCAGACTAATATCTCCGAAGTATGATAATGAAAAATATTTGTTGATAGGAGTATCCGAGACTAGGTTCCTACTTAAGACATCAGGATTAGCATTGTTAGTCGCGAAGGAAGGTGAAGTACCTTCGTTATGGACAGTGTTAAACAAAATCTTATTCACTAATGGTGTTGGATAAGCGTTTAAAATTAAAAGTTTCTGTAGGATTTGTAGGTTTTTTTGTATGAAAAGAAGGATCTGATAGTTTTATTTCTCTATTTTGTATCTGTTTGATTAAGATAACTTTGATAGAATTATTATGGTAAAACTGGTAGTTAAGGTATTTATTATTTAGTATAAATTACCACCTTCTCTCTCTATTGTAAACTGGATGAAAGGGTCATAACTATTGAAGGTGTCTAATAGCTCATCTACACCTTGCTATTGGGTATAGCCAAGATGATTAACATATTTTCTAATAAATGGAATTTGAAAGGATAATAAAGGAATGACTGAGTTTAATACATGAGAGTAATAAAACTATCAGATCCTTCTTTAGAACACTTTAAACTTCTAAAGACCACTTCACTGCTTCTGTAAACGCTATGTTGTTTTCTATTGATTTATTTTTAATTTAAAAGTTAAAATGGTTGTTTGATTCTCTTTGTAACAGGACTTTTTAGTTTCACTACGCACATCGGTAATATATTTTTCATTGATACTTTTTTCAATATTGTTGTCAGATTTGTTTAATGCTACTTCAAATTCTACACCAAAATATTTTAAAGTTTTCTGATTATTATGTTGATGCAAGTTGTGTTTACATCCTTTCTTCAAAAGTTACATGTCGATATTACTGAATTTAGTATCTGTTAAATTAATCAATCTATTAAAAAATTATGGTTCGAAGAACTTTTTGTGTAATGAACATTCGGTTTTTTACTATTGCAAATTAGATTGTTTTTTAAACTGTGTATTGAGTTTTTGACCAATTTTCACCACCAGAGAAAAAACCCAGTAACATCTGCTCGATCACATATACAGGCAAAATAAGGATAAATGTAGTTAAACACATAAAAAACAAAGTAATAATACCAGCTTTTAAAGCAAACAACAACTTGGGCAAATATATTAAAAACAACAAGAGTCACCACAAAAATAACTTACACAGTGTTTACAAGTTGACACAAGTATTTACAAACCTAAATATGGCTACTTCCCAAAAACTTACATCGGTAAAACTGATAGAAACTTTACCAAACGTATAGCAGAACATAAAAGGGCTTTCGATAAGAGGAAAATAGATTCTACATACTCACTTTACCTTCTAGATCATATTCATTCTTTTAATGACAAATTTCAAATTCTTCTTGTCTCAAATTAATGCTTTAAGCTATCTTTATTAGAATTTATGGAAATTAACAAATTAAAAAACGTAGACCTAATACTAAATGAAAGGAAACATCGGGAATCTCCCTTTGGGAAAGGAAACATCGTAAGATACATAAAAGCCAATAAATTAAGATAAGCAGGCCACGTGGTACGGAGTGATGACGACAGACTGTATAGCAATGTGTTTTGGGAAAGACCAGATGGTAAAAGATCGACAGGAAGGCCTAGAAAAAGGTGGAAAGACGCAGTCAGGGAAGACCTGGAGAAGATGGAAGTAAGGCCATGGGAAATAATAGCACAGGATCGGAATCAATGGAAGGCAATAGTAAACGCGGCAAAAACTCACGAAGATTGTAAAAGCCAATGATGATGATAATACTAAATGATCAACTTGAGACAAACAATTCTTCCCTCCTTAACCTACTTCGTTAAAGACTATAAATGTAAACACATCCAAAAATAGATCACTTGAGGAAGGCACTCTGCCGAAACAGCTGTAGTAATAATATATTATAATAAATTTTCTGAAAGTTTTAAAAACAAAGTTTTCAGTGTTTTATTGTTATATAAAATGAATTTCCATCAAGTAACGGTCGAATCCATTACTTATTTAGAATGAACAATATTTCTAATGACTAAATTGAAAGCCTAATAAGCTAATATAACCAATCAACTTTATTTTATTTATTCCCAAGTATAGAAAAAAATATTTTTTCCTAAAAATTTTATAGTTAGCTTATTCATATTATACAAAAACTAGTAATAGTATTTTGTATTTAATTGCTTAAAAATCACTCTTCCTTCTAACGTTACATACATCTACGCCACTGAATAAAGAGGCATAACGTTCTTATAGGAACGTAGTAAATTAAATTCACATATTCACAATCCTCATATATATCGCGATTTTGCCGACAAATAAAACAAAAACCACCGTGACTGGTCACGCAACAGGACGTGGCATTTGCCTTTTGCTTACTTAGACGCGACGATGACAAGACCTTCGAAGCTTTCGTGTCGATGTCAATTTGTAGTAAACTACAGAGAAAAGTAGGTAGGTAGTCAGTAGAAAAATATTATCAAAGAAACGTCGGTTTGGATTTTGTAGTGCATAAATCACAATTTTTATGGCGTTTTATATCGACAGTATTATATTTTATAACGATATATATACTTTTAAAATGTCGATAATAATGTTTTATTAGTAATGACATGAAGATTAATTTAGAACATGCGAATAGTTTAATGCTAACATAGTAATGGGAGCAGTCGATGATGTTATTGGACATTTTGGAGTGGGACAAAGAAATGTACGAGGATATACCGTGGCTGTATGCAGCAGTGGCTTTACTTAAAAATTGACAAAATTGAGTTAACATCATGAGAGTGCTTAAAAAAGCATTATTTATTACTTGATAAAGTGGCACAATATTAATTGG